>BMAU01016503.1:0-427500 GCA_019973935.1 Trichonephila clavipes | reverse complement strand
ATCCGACTACGTTCGGAACCGTGATTTTGCAAAAGCGTATAAATGGATAATATTTATGATATTTAGTGTCACTTAGATTAGAAAATGTTTTTAAAATTGTTTTTAATTGTTACAATAAAAAATTATTTAAGTACAATATTTTGACAAAAAATGAACATAGAATGACCCATTTTTAAAATATTCTCCCTTCGTAAAAAATGCTTCAAATATAATAATATTTTGCCTGTATACAGCTCAGACCTCTGTGTACAGAGGCTCAACTAGAATCTTATAATATATATATATATATATATATATATAGAAGTGGTTTTATCTATGTTTCTCGACAACAGAGGGGAGAAATTTTAAGAAAAAAAACCCTGATAATTATTTCAAATGGTTGTAACTCTTAAAATAATGTGAATTTTTCAAAAATCATCGTGGAGCCTCTTAACAGAGGTCTGAGCTATATACAGGCAAAATATTATTATAATAGAAGCATTTTTCACAAAAGAAGATTATCTTGAAAAAAGGTTATTCTGAGTTAGTTTTACCGAAATGTGTTTAAATAATTTTTTTTGTCAAAATGTCCTTAAAACAGTTTTATGCATGTATTCTAATCTAAGTGGCACTAAATATCAGGGAAATTATCCATTTATGCGCCTTTTTAAAATCACGGTTCTGAACGTAGTCGGATACCTCAATGAATTGAGTTTTTTAAATTTCCTAATCCTTTCTCATGAAAGTTGAAAAACATTGGCATTCATTGAAAAATATTTTTTTTAGTAGTCAATCCTGAGATTCGCTCAAATTTTTATCATTCTCCAAAATCCAGATTTTTGAAAATTTTTATTTAATGAAATGGAATCAATACACAGTTAAATACGTTTAACGCGAAAACGCTTAAGACGAAATATCGGTTAACACGAAATAATACAACACTCCCGGCAAACTACTGTGTATTTTTACGAATTATTTTTTCTATTAACACGAAAAGATTTCCCTTCTGGATATTGAAACTGAGCCGACACTTATATATATATATATATATATATATATATATATATATATATATATATATATATATATATATAATGAAATGTTTGAGAAAGTTTCTGTATTATTGTACAATCCTATACTGTATTATCCGCATAATCCGTTGCAATAGATGAAGATAACGGGTGTGCAGCCCCAATTGTGACAGACAAAAGCATTTTGGAGTGTGCTCAAAGCTAAAAAAATATCATTGTTGCAGATTCTGATGACGAAAATGAATAATGCAGCTCTTGTTCCCAAGTCATCCGAAATGAGGAACATCAGGAAAAGTGTGCTCAGTTATTTAGACGCAAATTCCAATGGTGAATTGAATAACAAAATGGATGACATCGAACAATTTGGTGACAGATTTATGCTAAATAAGACAATGCAAAGAAAACTATCAGAATATTTTTCAAAAACTCAATAAATGTTTTGTCGTTCAAAAAACTTGGAAATTTGTATTAAATTTCATTTCCTTCTTATTATGTTTTATTATTATTACTTTTCGATAACCTTTAACACGAAATTCTTTTAACACGAAAAAATATTTAAGTCAAAAAGTTTCATGTTAAATGATTTTCACTGTATAATCCATATATATTCTTTTTCAAGACTGTATGAGAATTGATTGATTGAATATTAACGTCGCACTGTTTAGCTACACGAGGGCTTTTGGCAACGGACCACGTAATTTTGAACCATTGTCAAGTGACGTGGACGACACCTGAGCTGCCACCCTCCTCTCCTAACTACCCCACCACACCAACGGGAGGACGTTTCAGCTCTCGACAGATTTAACGTGCATCGCTGCCCTACGCGGCGGGTCTTTAGTGGTACTAGCCTCGAACTCGTGACAAGGCGAGCCAGGATCCTATACCTATACCACTCGGCTACCTCGGTCACAGGCTGCATAAGAAAGCGATCCTAATATTTCAAAATCACACTCCCATAACATATAGCTTGTCGTTGAGGGATCAAATGTCCATGATATGTGTCTTCAATGTGTATGTGTGAATTGATCGGCATTTTTCAACATATCCCATTGCGGGTATGAACGGTTAAAATTTTATGCGGTTAGGAAGCCATTTCCGTACCGTTGTATTTTGGTAGTTGTTTTATACTTGTATGCCTCATGCGGGTGTAACTGTAATGAAATTTTATTTGACGAAAACGAAACTCAATTGAAATTTTGAACTTTGTTGTTAAGAAAATGCCTACAAATATTTTAATCGATTTGAGAATAAAGGATTAATTTTTTTTACCCCTTACCAGGCCGCGGTAAATATTCTTACCACCAAATTCCTCAATCTATTATCTTTATCAGTCATTTTCATCTGTCCAATTTGCAACTTATTTTACATATTGTGGTATTTCCAACCATATTTCATAAATTGGTTGTGTTTACTGCGCACTGATCTCTGTTTTCATAAATTTCCTTGGAAAAATAATATGTAGAAATTATTATTTTCATCATCACCCCTTAAGAATATAAAATATTTCTAATCCACTATTCCTTTTGAAGGTGAGATATTTATAAAATATATTTTAGAAATTTCATGTGGAGAGCGATAAAAAGGAAAAAGTGGTACATAAACGCGTGTCAATAGAATACAGAGGCTGTGGTAAACATGTCTCCACTTACCCCAAAGGGATTTTAAAAATCAAAATGATTTTACTTACTAAGTTAAATTAATTCCCTTCAAAAAATATCTTTATGTACTATCGGTAGAAAAAAATGACACAGTTAAGGGTTTAAAAAAGTTACTCTTATTTTTAAATAATTAAAATTGATGAAACATTTTTTTAAAACACAATAAATGGTTTGGAACTGAAGTGTTGGATCTAATTTTACATTGCATTTCAAAATCTATTCATAAAACAAACTTTGATGTACAAAATATATGACGGTTTATAAGCTCAAGTATTTATTTTACCTGTTTATTTGCAAAGTAATTTAAATTCAACATTTGCTTGAAAAGTAAGTATTGACAAGACTTTAAATTTCCATCAATAATTCTAAAAGTAATGCGTTAAAAT
This sequence comes from Trichonephila clavipes, assembly GCA_019973935.1. Classification (NCBI taxonomy): domain Eukaryota; kingdom Metazoa; phylum Arthropoda; class Arachnida; order Araneae; family Nephilidae; genus Trichonephila; species Trichonephila clavipes. The sequence goes on along the minus strand of BMAU01016503.1, from coordinate 424,446 downwards.
AAAAGAAATAATTATTTTTTGCTTAACTTTTACGGAGAAAATTGAAGGAGATAAACTTTTTGTCTTTAATGTTCAGATAGTGTAAAATTTATTACCTCATCTGCAACTTTGAATTTAAAAGTTTGCAAGTTATCAGATAACAACATGTCATCGAAATAATAACAAGATTGGCATACAGTTTTAAATAATTTTATACACCTTGCAAAGGTTTCTACAAAATACAAATTATGATTAAGCTGGATAAGTTTTATAGGAATTTTTACATTTCGCAGAAGACGGAAACTTTTGATTCTAAAATGTGACATTTTTCAACAGATAACTCAACAAGTACACGCATCAACTTAAAGAAAACCACCGAAACTTTTAACACTAATAATATACTCCAAATCTCATGGATATACTTTTGATCAAAAATTTTGCACAGTCGCTACACTTTAATGTTTAATACCCAACCAAAAATTATTAATAACCAACGATATTATTCATTTAATTTCGCATTTATTACAATAATTATGAAAATTGAAATCGTTCGTGAATGCTAAGCCTAAATAGAATAACCTCACAGAATTCTTAAGCCTAAATTTCGAACGATAATGTTACTTGCTTGGTTGCTTTTTGTTTTTGATTACTCTGAATGCTCTGTAATGGAAATTAGAACACAGTGAAAAGTCGTGTATAATTAATATATATATCTGAATATGGTTAATGAAAGAGGAACGTATTAAAAATTACGCTCATTCTCCTTCTACGTTTGGTAATAAGGATGTTATTCAGACTGTTATAAATGCTGCTTCGGGACAAAATATTTGACTTGAATATTAGATATTTTGGTATGTAATAATAAGTAGGGATGGGAACACACATACCGTAGAAAGCAATGCAACGAATGCCTTATCATGGGAGAAAAGGTTATTACATTTTAATTAATTTTGAACTGACGCCATCTTTTCCTTGAACACTTTCAAATCTTTTCCCACATGGCTTGAGGCAAAGGAGCTCCCGAGCTTCGCGTTCCCGAAACATGTAATTAAAAAGTTCTGGAGGCTCCGTAATGGGGGAGGAGGGGAGTAGAGGGGGCGGAGAGACTCTTTAATTGAATAAAATACCGTTGAATAAGCACAATAATTATTTTATTATCGATTTGCAAGGGAAAAGGAGGAAAACTAATGAGAAAAAAAATTATTAAGAAGGATAAGAGAGGAAAAAAAATTGAATTGAGTCGCTGTAGAATTAGAAAAATAATAATGAGTTGTGAATAGATGACGGGAAAAAAAGGGAAAAAAGTGGGAGGGTAGCTGTAAATCGAGTTATCGAGTGGTGTTTTTCTACGCCCAGCCTGGCATACAACGGAATAGAGCAATAAAATTAAAGAAAGATTAATTCTGAGTAATTGTGCTGATATCAATAAATTACTACTACAACGACATTTAATTGCTAAGCTAGCGGATACGTATTTGAAGTCAGAAGTAAAGATCTAATTAATGAGTAGGAATTAATTTATCAATTTTCAGTGGCATGATGAGATTTTTTCTTTTTTTTAAAAAAAAAAGGATACGGTGTTCTTTCTCTTTTCCGTTCTTTTTCAAATGTGTTATTCATTATCTGTTCTAGAGAGTTTGGAATCAAAACGACTTAGAAAACAGAAAAAAAAGTGGTAATAATTTATGTGTCGAAGCAATGTAATCTTAACATTGATTCTTTCTGAATATTTGTCTTTTCAATCAGAAATGGATAACATGTTTTTATTAAGTTAATAATTTCAAAACATTATTTAAGTTGTATGATCTAACTGGAGCAAGCAAAAAATAGCTTCGTATAAGTAAAATTGATATGCACGTGCAAGTTCGATGTATATACATATTGAGGGTGTCCGATAAATATTAAATTGAAGGAATATTTCATTTTTTTAATTATAAAATGAGCTGTATTATATAAAAAACAAATTTTCTTAAGCTCTAAGTTAAATATAATGAATTTATGCTTCGAAATAGAAAAAGTTCATTATGAAAAATTAATGTAATACAACTAAAATATTCAAGAATGGAATCAGTTATGTCTTTGTCATAACTATATACATTTACTAGCCGTTTCCGGCCTATTTCGCTGGTTATTTCATGAAGTTGCATGTTATTACGTTGATCGGTGTTCGAGGATTTTATGCAATTCAGACGTTTTCCAAAAAACTAATTCAGAGTTAGAAAGTTCCTTTTAAATTTAGTTTATTAACTTCACAGCAAAATCATTAAACACATACCGAGAACAAAGGGCATAATTCGCGTAACAGAATAAAATTTAAGTTCTTCTAAAACATGACAATATAGCTGCCAGATTGAATAACAAAACACATCAACAGGTATAATTAGTCAATTCACTTCACTTCGAAGATATGTGTGACGGTGTTCCCAGGAGCTAATTCTATGCCTCTAATAAACATACAAAAAATTATGTTTACTTTTTTTTCTTTAAAAATTAGGAAAAAACATTTGCATATTATTCCTTTTATAATATTTTTTAGTAATTCACAGTTAGGCTTTTAGCAAAAATCACACACACAAAAAAAAATCACGAACTTTTTTTGTTATAATTCATAACGGCTTCTTTCTTTGTTTTTTTTTCCGTTAAAAACATTTTATACTTGTATAAAATTGAAATGAATTTCAAAATCTTACTTCTAATATAGAGTGTAACTTCACATATTTTATAATAACTACGGACATTAAATCTTTTTTACACCATATTAAAATTTTTGCAAAATTGTATAAAATTACATTGTTATAAAGTTGTTTAAAAATGAAGGGAAATATGTCATTGCCATTTTTTTTCCAGTGGCGCAACAGCCCATGAGGGCCAAGGCCTACTGTGCTCATCTCAGTCGAAGTCATTGCCATGAAAATCGATAAAAAAAGTAATGTTACTTATTTTATACTTTAAATCGCTAAGATCCGAGTTCGGTGGAAATATATCTTCCCCAACCTATTCAAATATCCACGTGACACTTATTGACTAGCTTTTAAGATAAAAGCAAAGAAGGATTGCAACTAAACAATTCTGATTTGTCCTCATCTTCCCTCCCTCGTTTCTATGACAACCGATGTTATCCAGAATACCTTCTGATAATTGAACTGCCTTCTCAACAATAGAATCAACAATAGTTTCTCTCTTCGGAGTTCTAATACGTTATTTTATTTCATTATTTCGAATAAATTCATTTTTATTACTACCCTGTTCAATTTATTGCTTTTATTTTATTTCGTTTCCTTCCTTTTTCCCATCAATGTACGAAGGAATTAAAAAAGAAAGAAACACCATGCAAAGTGTTTCAGCAACGTTGCCATTTACACTTTGCAAAAAAGTTGTTTTTGTTGTTATTCGAATAATCTAGAAAAGAACGCGTTTTTATTGTTTGTTTTTCTTATATAATGTTTTGAGATGATGATTTTTATTTCTGTTTTGCTTGCTTCATTTTTTTTAAAAAAAGAAAAGAACGTTGAACTTGAGTTTTTCTTTGCGAGTCTGAAAAACGTTTAAAATGTTTTCATTGGCAATAAATGCTTTTATGGAAAGCATTTAAAACTAATTTCTTGCTGGAAGCGCTTTCAAATTAGCCATTCCAAATCTACTTAGAATCGAATTTTGCAGATTTTTTTTAGAAATAATGAATTTTTAAAACAAGAAGATTATATTCGTTTTAAAGCAAGTTTAAATGCATACATATATGAATTAATGTTTTAAAGTTAAGCCTAATTGTAATGAAAAGAAACGGTTTATCAAACGATATCGAATTTATGCCATTAAAAATTCCATTAGATTAGATTAGATATCTTTTGTCCCTTGAACTTTACGGTTTATTTTTTTATAATCAGAATTTTTATGGAGTACTTGAATGTCTTAAAATTTGAAAAAGTATTTAATTATTCCATTAAGTTTCACATTTCGTAAATTAAATACATTAAGAATTTGAATATAGTATGCTTTGGAATGTACTTGCCGCTCAAGGAGAAATTTTTTTTATTACATTGTTCCAAATGAGAGATAAATTCGAACTCGAGATTTTCTTACCATTTTTATTTTTATTTTATTTCGGAGACACATATAATTTTCTGTTAGTAATTCTATATCAAGTGCTTGTAACCTATGGCACGAGGTGAAATTCTCAGTGGCACTCAACACTACTCTACAAATTTGTCAATTTTTGAGTGGATGAAAGTTGATATATTTGAAATGGACCTTATGTGACAGACATCTCCCAAATTATGGACATTTACGGAATTACGAAGAAATCTTAAAGATAAGAAGAAAAGAAGATAAGATAAACTTATACAGTTATTTTGTAAATTACTGAGTGTCATTGCTGGTGAGATTTAATTGTTTGAAGAGAAAAATTTGCATGTACTCCACTTTCCGCATTTGGTTTTACACATCCAAATAAAAAAAAATTACTTGATATAAAAAATATTTCCGAGTTCGCAAAGAAATTGTTTAAGAGTTGTTATTAAGTGTCTGCTGTTTTCCATATTTTGTTCATTCTCAGAAGGGGAATCTTTTCTGTTAAATGATTTTCGTTCCGTGTTGTGAGGGGAAAAACGCATGTAAATACATAGTAGTTTATCAGGATCATTGTATTATTTCGGGTTAACCGATATTTCGCCTTAAGCGTTTCCGCGTTCAACGTATTTCACTGTACATATATGATGGAAAGTTAATATCCTATATTGAGTCTAATACAGTCGGACCTCTATATAACGAAGTAGCTAAATCCCGAAAAAAAGTTCGTTATATGGAAAATTCGTTACATAAAGGTTCCTTTTTCAATATACTTTATGAACCACATAAAACAAGTTTTAAATTCATGAACACAATGTATTAAAAAAGTAATTATTCCCACCTTTTTGTAAATTAATATCTATTTAATTTATATATCTTACTCATCAAAAAAGAAAGAAAGAAAGAAAAACCGCAAGGAAAAATATCGATGAACACACTGTATTTTCAACATTTAGAAAAAAATTTTATAATGATTTTTAAGGACATTTTCTACTTTAAAGCATACAAGTAATTTTAAAAATACATTATTTTCTAACTAGAAATTGATGTTTGACTTTTCAAGGACAAACGAACACGAAACAATTCCACTGTGGGTGAAAGAATATATAGAAGATGTTTCTAGTTGAACTGGACAATGGTGGTTAAAGGTTGCATAGATGAAACCAACAGAATTTTATTGCTCTCGGCGAGTTAAGCACCAAAGTGCAAGATTTATGACCACCCTAAAATGAGTTAAAAGAGAAAATACTTGAAGTATCCAAAAATGCTTTAAAAGCAGGGAGAAAAAAATTGAATCACAAGAATCGTTATAGAGAAAATGCACTTCGGTGTTGAGAGGATATTTTACGAAGAAAATTCGTGAAATGTTCTTGGTTCTAGGAAAAAATTTGCAATATAGAGGTTCGACTCTATTTTCTTAAAAAATTTAATACCTATTAAGAATCTATAGTCTGTTGTAAAAGATACCAACATATTGACCACGAATCAATATTTTATTCCTTCAAATAGCAACATCGTAAAATTCGCCTTACGCTTAAATGGATATTTTTAAAATCTCCATCCAATCAGAACTTCTTCTAGAGGGAATTTATTCCCTGAGAATATGGTTTCTCTACGCCATTTTTCTGCCTATGTACTAAGCAGCTTAAAGGAGTTCAGTTCCACTTATCCTCCCTTTCTTGGAGGCTTTCATATTTTTGATAAGTGACACATCTTTGTAGTATTATTCCTTTTATTTGTTCCACTATTTTCAAAGTAGAGTCCTATCACATACAAAATATTGTATTTTAAAAAAGTTAAGTTTATACCTGCTACTGTTTCTTATTAAAAATGATGTATGAAATATAATTAGCAAATTACGGAGATATATGAATTAAAATGAGATGTGCTAATAATGTTTTGAAGGTGAAATTGTGTGCTGATACGTATAGTAAAATATGTTGATAGAGTGGAAACCATTTTAAGGTATGTTGGAAAAGCTAAATCTTTATTTTTTGACAGTTTGAGATTTTTACATTTTCACATTGTATAGATTTTAACCTTTCTAAAAATACCTTACGTTAACCTCTAGGGTAATTAGAAACCCTTAAAACCTATTTTGAAATAATCATTGAAACTGGGCTACGCCCATTTGAATGGCGAAAATGTAAGCAAAGTACTTCGCTTTTGCTTAAAAGTTGAAGGTATGATATAAACCAAAGCATGTATCTTTTATTGTAAATTGAGCCTTTTATTTTTTTTTATTTCCTAGCCAATTAGAAGTCTCACTGTATACATTAAAATCAATTTATCTCAAAATGTAAATTTTGATATGCGAAGTATTTTTTCTGAGAAACTACTGTTCACAGGTATGTAAATTTTTTATGATATATTTATAATAACGTCTAATGTGTACAAAAATTAGCTCTTTGTAAAAAACTCAAAAATTCATTTTTTACAAATTTTTATGTGAAAAATTAGTCAAATTTCGCAAAAAGTTTGATTAAATATTTCATAAGTTATTAAAATTATCGCAACAGATTGCCCACTTGACCGGAACATCTGCTCATGCACCTCAGCGCCCAAGGTCACGCAAACTGGGATGGACACAGTGGGCCTTGGTCCTCATGGGTTGTTGCGCCACTTAGGTAAGTTTAGTTCTCGAAGTATACTTTTTTTAAAAAATCCTCTGATAAATACCTCGAATAAATAACTTCAAGAAAAAAGAGCATTGCACACACATTCGCGTTATACTACGAATATACCTACAAATTTAAAATCGCAGCTTGAAAGTATAGGTATGCATTATACACCGAATTTTACGTTAACTAACTTCAAAACAGATATGGCTGCTGGTGATATTTATATTATAGAACTTTTTATGTTTCACGCATAAAACGTGCCTTATATATAAGTTACTTTAGTACAAAATACATCCCTTTTAACTCGCAACATAGTTAAGGCTGTTTCATGTCAACATCGAACAGGTTGAGAAGGGCGAAAACATCTACAAATTAATTATGTAAAAAGATTAGGCGCAATTACGCCAGCTTGTTGAAGCAACATTTTAAAAGCGTGCTGTGATAATAGCTAATACTTTTTAAGCAATTTTCAATTAAACAAAGAAAAAAATCGGGGCATTGAAAGCAGCAAGGGGTTGTTCAACTCAACTCCTTTTCTGTTGCGGAATTAAAAGGAAAAAAAGCACACTGCTATACTAATGGCTAATGACCAAGAATTTAAAACGCGTTTGGATAATAGGAAGAAATAAGAACTCCAAACTACCCCATGCTATGTGTTAATGAACTGAAGTTAGTATTAATAGGAGAACGTTTTAATTATGAGTACATTAACTGTACTTAAAATATAGGTCAAAGTTGTTAGGATGAGCTAGTAATGAGTTTAATTTTGTAGTTCTTTGACATACAAGACGAGATTAATGTAAATACATGTCTTGGTGAATTTAACTCTCATGTATAAAGAGTGTTTATCGTTTTTTTCTTTAATGATTCGCTCTAAAATTTACGAAGTAATTGTTTTATTGAATCTTTCTATTTTAAGGTATTGATGAAAAAGAATACATAAAGGTTACTAACGGAAAATATAATTTTACATTTATACGAATAGAAGATGTGTAATAAAAGAGCTGCGCGTTATTTCTTAAAACTAACTGGTATACCGTCGCACGGGAGAATTGAAAAATAAAACTACAGAGATTGAAGCAAAAATGAATTTTTAATATGTTAATGTTATATGAATTGCAAACTAAACAAAAACAAGTATAAAAAATTTTAAGTCAATTCCTACTTCGTTAGAAAAACGTATTGGTGCCATCTATTGCAGCTAGTTGTAACTTCGACAGAAATAACGCAGAATAAATTTAAAATTCAAAATAAAATTTAATTAATGAATTTATATTTGAAAAAACTGCATTAACACTACAAGTTTTAAAAAATGTATTTGAACTTGAATGGATGAATACAATGTATTTTATTAACGACTGAAAATTTGAATATATATATATATATATATATATATATATATATATATATATATATATATATATATATTGTTACGAATTTTGTGTAAATACTGTAAATAATTTGTATTTGAGTGTTTAATGCATTTATATTACTCTATGTTATATTTATTTCAAGTTAAATTTGTACTATTCACAAGCAGTGCCACCCCTTACGTTATAATGGCGATTCAATGAGAACTTGGCGAAATCTTGGCAGTAGAGCCAAGTTGGCATCATATTTGGCGACCAAGTTGGTGACCAATTTGGCTACTTTGGCGTCATTGGCGACCATGTTGGCGAGTCCGGAACCCTCTGGAATCTTCTAGAAAGTGGTAGATCTCTCCACTAGTGTCACGTTCAATGACACGAGCGGTTATATTTCTAGAAGTTTCTGTCACGCCTATAAAAGAAGATGGTCGCCGGTACTGCGGGGAGTTTGTATTAAGCCAGCGAGTTGTGAGGATTGTTTTGACTAGCGATTAGCTCGGCTGTGCTTGTGAATAATCTTTACGTACGTGTATTTTTAAACACTGTTCTTGTGTTTGATTGCCGTCGAAGGTGTGAAGACCTTCGGATATTTACCCTGTGAATATTGCTGCTGAATCCTGTATTTAAAGGTTTGGATTTTTGCTAATAAATTCACATCGCTCTTAAAGAACTGTTTATTTTCTTTGTGATTGTTTTGCATAAAATCCTCGAACCCTCGGATCTACGTAACAATATATTTATATTCCCTATACATATAGATATATATATAGAGAGTGAACTAATAGTAGAAATTATAAAAAGAGCATTTTTAGAATATCTGTCCCATTTTAAGCCTGCTGGTCTAATAGTAGAAAAAAGGCATTTTTCAATCTATAACGCTCTCGTAACACCCATATGAGTCAAATTTTTAAAAAAGCTTCCTTATGCTCAGTAAAAGTAACATGTATCAAGTTTGTTGGGTTAGTGATTCATAAAAGGAATATTTTTTTTATATAAAACACCATTGGAACCTCCCTCGGGTGTCAATTTTCTGAAAACCCTTTCCTAGCGAACCTCTACTCCATGTATGGAACATGCCTGCTGACTTTGACGTCTGTAGGTCCAATAGTACGAAAACGGGATTACCTTTTATCTATAACACCTCTTTAACTCCTCGCAACCCCCTTGGAAGCCAATTTTCGTAAAAAGTTCTTTTGTAGCGCTTTCTCTACTCGATAAAAAAACATTCCTACCAAATTTCAAGACTATAGGTCTCATCGTTAAAAGAGGTGAATATTTATCTATAAAGGTGCTTAATCCCTAGCAACTTCCCCCTTAGGAGTCAATTTTCTGAAAACACTTTCTTGGCAGATTTCAACTTCATGAAAGGAACACGCATATTAAATTTCAAATTTGTAGATCTAATAGTTCAAAAATGGGAATATTTTTCTATAACGCCCCTTTAGCCCTTCTGCCCCCCACGTTTTTTCATTTTTGCAAAAAACTCTTTTGTAGTGGCTATCTACTCAATGAAAAGAAAATAGCTACCAAATTTCAAGTCTGTACGTCTAATAGTTTCAGAACGGAAATAAATATCTGCAACGTCACTCAAGTCCCTGCAACGCCCATTTGTGGTCGATTTTTGCAAAGCCTCTTTTTGTAGAGGATTTCTTATCCATGAAAGGAACATATTTACCGAATTTCAAGTCTGCAGGGGTCTAATTGTTGAAAAATGAGAATATTTATCTATTGCACCCCTTAAGCCCTCACAACGCCCCCTGGGGGTCGATTTTCGCAAAATCTGTTCTTAGCGGATCTTTATTCTATGAAAAGAACATACCTACCAAATTTCAAGTTCGTAGGTTTAATAGCCCCTGAGCCATCGTGATGAGTGAATGTGATAGTTGCTTTTCTCCTTTATAAATATACAGTAGAACGTCGTTTATCCGAACGTCAATTAACATGAGCTTCAAATATCCGAACCAGTGTTTTCAGAGACCTTGCTGCGAAAAAACGAAGGTGTACAATGGAACAACTAAAAATGAGTGATTATTTTCAACAATAAAGGTAAAATTGCGACATTTTGTACCTATTTTGCTCGTTCTTCGAGCCCGTTTCCCGCGTGTGATGATTTTCAATTTTCATTTTGTGTCCAGTTTTATATACTGCATGGATCGCATTCGGTTTTCGGTTATCCGAACAATCACGCATCCGAACGGTGTCCGATCCCAATGGATTCGGATAAACGACGTTCTACTGTAGATTTATTTTTAAATGATAATGCCATTCTTTTAGAAGAAACTTGTGGTATAACCAAGAATATCAAAAACTCAATAAGTTTATTTTTAATCAAAATCTGTATTCGTCCAATGTTTTTATGCATCCACTGTACCCTCCTGAAAAACCCCAAAGTCATGGAAGCCGTTATTTCTATAGGGTCGTGCGTTAAGGTGATTCACCCATGCGATGGGTTCAAAATACGAAATTCTTTTTCATAAATTGCTTCTTTAACATATCTAGAATGCGGTGGTAAAGTGATTTTTAAAATATGAAGTCGTTATAAAGAAGCAGGTGTTAGAAGAGCGAGCAGCTGTTCGTAGCGCTAAGTTAAGATTTTCATTGTTTTAATCGGACTTGAAACTTTTTAAACGCGTTTTTCTCAAAACTGTGTTTTTCAAACTTTCCTCCATCATACCTCAATAACGGTTTGACCTAATAACTTCAAATTTATAAGCTAGAATCAGCATAAATATACGCATCAAATGAACTACGATCATTCCAAAATTCAAAATATTTCTATTTTTTATAACAAAAACGCAACAAAAAAACCATGAAATTCGAAACTTTTTCTTCATTGGTCTACCAATAATCAAATTTTTGATATTTTCAATTGAGTATTGTTTATTCAATGCATTTAAGCTTATAGATTAAAACGCTGTTAATTCTTTTTATTTCAGATAAGCCAATCAGCCGGAATCGTGGAGGAAGTGAGCGTCCATTTTTTCGAGGTGGGTGTGTTCAGAGCGCTATAACTCACGTTCTATTGGATACTTTTAGCTAAAAATTTATATACATACTCTTAAGATACATATAAATAAATGGTAAAAAATTTAAAGTTCTATCATTTTACTGGTCGTCAAAACAAATTTCCTAAAATGCTTAAGAAACAAGCATGGGTGAACCCCCTTAACGAATTCTGCTGACATTGAAGACCCAGCTCGCCAGGGGCCCAATGTATGTCTGAACGAAATCTAGCGTTCAGAGTCCTCATGTAGGTGGAATGGGGAAGTTTGGAGAGCGGGGTGCCAGTTCAGGTGGGGTTTTCGTTACTTGACGGTGGTTTAAATTTGCAAAGTCCTCTACCAATACCCATAGTTTTGCATCAAATTGCGACGTTTATAAGTATTGATCCAAAGCTTCCTATTCATCAGATGTTAATATTCAAAACATGTTTTTATCAAAAAGTCTTTCTACATATCATTTGTGTTCCACAATTATTAATTAAGTGAAATTTAATTAAGAAGCACATATTTATTCCTGTTTAAATGAAGGTTTAAATTATTTTCAGACATATTTCAAATTCGTCTTTCAAGTTGCAGATCAAATTGTAATACAATTTGTATTACAAATATAATTTCAATAAACATGTGGTAATAAAGGGTGTTTTTTTGAGAGGTATAGAACTTTAAATTGCAATAAAACAACGATGTATTATTCGATTGACATGATTTTTTTTTATTCGAAAGATAATCTTATGGCATTACATTTTAAATATGATTTCTGGCATATGACTGCCACGGCTGGCTCGGATGTAGTCCAATCTGGACGTCCAATTTTCGATGACTTTTTCCAACATTCGTGGCGTATATCGGCAATAGCACGGCGAGTGTTGTCTTCCAAATGGTCAAGCGTTTGTGGCTTATCCGCATAGACCAATGACTTTACATAGCCCCACAGAAAATAGTCTAGCGGTGTTAAATCACAAGATCTTGGAGGCCAATTCACAGGTCCAAAACGTGAAATTAGGTGGTCACCAAACGTGTCTTTCAATAAATCGATTGTGGCACGACCTGTGTGACATGTTGCGCCATCTTGTGGGAACCACAGCTCCTGGACATCATGATTGTTCAATTCAGGAATGAAAAAGCTATTAATTATGGCTCTATACCGATCACCATTGACTGTAACGTTGTGGCCTTCATCGTTTTGAAGAAGGATTCCACCAGCCCATAAAGCGCACCAAACAGTCAGTTTTCTGGATGTAACGGTGTTTCGACATACACTTGTGGATTAGCTTCACTCCAAATGCGGCAGTTTTGTTTGTTGACGTAGCCATTCAACCAGAAGTGCGCTTCATCGCTAAACAAAATTCGCTTATGAAAATCGACCATTATTTTCGAAATAAAATTGCACAATTTGAAAGCGTTGTTCAGGCGTGAGTCTATTCATGATGAATTGCCAAACCAAACTGAGAATAAATCACTTGACAGCTGTTAAATCGGTCGCCATCTTGGAAAGTAATGCCAACTTAAACTTCTATACCTGGAAAAAAAACACACTCTGTACATACATAAACTCCAAAAATCAAATTGTAATACAAATATCAACTTGCTTTATTCAACAATAGAAAAAAAAATTCACCTAAAAAATTTGACTGTAATGTAATAGTTTGTCTCCTTCAATGAATTGCATACTATAAAACTACAGTTATTCTGTATTACATTATTAGTTATATAAGTTATACTAAGTCTGTATCTGACTCTTTCCTTTTTCATCCGGTTTTAGAGGCTAACCAACCATCCCTCTTCTGTTTTACAGTACTGAGATAAATATACCTAACACACTCATTATAATGGGCAGATAATTTGAACTTATTGTTCATTATGATAAAGTGTCACACATTTAAAATGCATTTTTGTTCTAAGCAATACTTAGTTAAATTATTATAATTTTTGTATGGACTTTTGAGAAACTAAATATCTGTTACTTTAATTTAATGTATAATAAGGCTTCTGTAATTAGAGTTACGTATGTTTCCCTTCCAGAATGGTACTTCATTAATATTGAAATTTAATAGGTTATAAATATTAGTGCATATTAAGTTTATATAATGATCTCTGAATTTATCACAGTCATCACACTCAAAATCTCATTTTCTGTCTCTCATCTTTTGAACTCTGAATTCCTCGTTGGTATTTTCTAATAGAACGAAATAAATGTATAATGAAACCAATTTCAATTTACAAAAATTCTGACGTCATCAATTACTACTGATTATAAACATAGTTACAGAAGAGATAGAATAGTTAGTATTACCAAAAACTATACCGAAAAATGATTATGCAAAAATAATGGAATACAAGCAATAAATTAGATATAAAAGTTAGAACTTACGTAATATATCAGAAGCATATATTTTCTCTTGTTATCAATATAAGTCAATAACTAGAGATATAATATAATATGCTTAAACTCCCCTATCGTAGAGAATTCTATTCTAAGGTACTATTCACTGGTTAAATCTTTTATATTATCATCATCATTAATATAAATACTGTTCTTGACTTTGGTAATGAGGTAACGAATTAGATCCTTTATAAATCTCTCTCTCTTTTTCAGATAATCAATTCTTTTCACTGCAAGTGTTACACCTCTCCTTTCAGCTCACCGCTCAAATTTGTTCAATTCAGATAAAGTGAAAGAGTTAATGTGATCATAAAAGATAAACCAGATATTTTCTGGATGTTTTGTCTTAGTGTACGGTAATAACAGTAAACCAAAATTATTTCGAGTCAAATTGATTAGAACAAAGTGGATTATTTGAATAAAACGATATTTTCTACTTTATATATCTTTACTTCAGAAAAGAAAATACAGTCGGACCTCTTTATAACGAAGTCGCTAAATGCCGGGAAAAAGTTCGTTACATGGAAAATTTGTTATATAGAGGTTCATCTTTTAATATGCTTTATACACCACATAAAACGAATATTTTAAATTCATAAACACTATATATTAAAAAAAGTAATTATTCATACCTTTTTTATATTAATATATGTTTACTTTTATCTTACCCATAAAAAAAAGAAAAAGAAAAACTGCAAGGAAAAAATGTCGAAGAATTCACTAAACATGTTAAGAAAATAATTTTATACTAAAATTAATGAATTTTAAGGACATTTTGTTGTTTAAAGCATACAAGCAATATAAAACAATACATTATTTTATAATTAGAACACGGGGACACGGAAAAATTCCAGTGAGAGTGAAAGAGGATATCGAAGATGTTTCTAGTGAACTAGGCAATGAGTGTTAAAGGTTGCACTTCTTGGATGAAACGTCCAGAACTCTATTCCTCTCCGAGAGTTAAGATTTAATAAAACCAGTTCAAGATTTATGACCACCATAAAATGCTTTTAATGTATCCGACTTCGGAACCGTGATTTTGAAAAAGTGTATAAATGGATAATATTTATGATATTTAGTGTCGCTTAGATTAGAAAATGTATATAAAATTGTTTTAAGAATAATATTACAATAAAAAATTATTTGAGTACAATATTTTGACAAAAAATGGACATTGAATGACCCATTTTCAAAACATTCTCCTTTTGCGAAAAATGCTTCTATTATAATAATATTTTGCCTGTATATATCTCAGACTTCTGTACAGAGGCTGAACTAGAATTTTTGAAAAATATAACTTAGCAGTGGATTTATCTATATTTTACTACAACAGAATGGAGAAATTCTAAGAAAAAAAGGCGATAATTATTTCAATGGGTGGTAACTCTGAAAATAATGTGAATTTTTCAAAACTCATAGTTCAGACACTCTGGAGAAGTCTTCACTTTATCTGAGCAAAATATTCTTATTATGGAAGCATTTTTTATAAAAGGAGAACGTTTTGAAAAAAAGATTATTCTAAGTTAATCGTTTGCCAAAATATTGTATTTAAATAATCTTTTTTTGTCAGAATGTCTTTAAAAGAACTTTATACATATATTCTAATCTAAGTGACACTAAATATAATGAAAATTATCCATTTATGCACTTTTTAAAATCACGGTTCCGAACGTAGTCGGATACCTTAAGAGAGAATTTGAAATTTTTTCAGAAATACTTAAAAAAAAAAGGAGAACAAAAATTGAATCACAAAAGAAAAAAGTTCGTTATATAGAAAATGCACTTCGCTGTGGAGAGGCTATTTTATGAAGAAAATCGTGAAATGTTCAAGGTTTCAGGAAAAACTTCGCTATATAGAAAAATTCGCAATATAGAGGTTCGTTATACAGAAGTTTGACGATATTTACAACGGATTCTAATGAGTTTATAACGATAATGATATCAATATCGTGTTAAAGTATCCTACTACGTTCGGAACCGTGATTTTGCAAAAGCGTGTAAATGGATAATATTTCTGATATTTAGTGTCACTTAGATTAGAAAATGTATATAAAATTGTTTTAAGAATAGTATTACAACAAAAAATTATTTAAGTACAATATTTTGACAAAAAAAATGAGCATAGAATGACCCATTTCAAAATATTCTCCTTTCGTGAAAAATGCTTTGATTATAATAATATTTTGCCTGTATATAGCTCATACCTCTCTACAGAGGCTCAACTAGAATTTTTGAAATATAGAACTTAGAAGTGGGTTTTTATTCATATTTTACGACAACAGAGGGGAGCAATTTTAAGAAAAAAACGCCGATAATTATTTCAATGGGTGGTAACTCTGAAAATGTAAATTTTTCAAAAATCCTAGTTCAGATTCTCTGGAGAAGTCTTTACTTTATACAAGCAAAATATTATTATTTTAGAATTATTTTTTTATAAAAGGAGAACATTTTGAAAAAAAGGTTATTCTTTTTGCGGAAATATTGTATTTAAGTAATTTGTTTTTTTGTCAAAATGCCATTAAAACAATTTTATACATGTATTCTGATCTAAGTGACACTAAATATGATGAAAATTATCCATTAATGCGCTTTTTTAAAATCACGGTTCCGAACGTAGTCGGATACCTTAAGGACTTTTCAATCCTTTGAAAATTTGAGAAAAAAATTCAGTCAAACTAAACTAAAAAGTTCCAAATGTGCGTGACTTTAATGAAGGACACACATCACAGACACTTTGCGCTAACATTTCAGTAATGCTATCTGCAGGCAAAAACTGTTATATTTTGTTCAAGTTATTGTAGTTTTATTGCCCTTCGATGATCGACAAATAGCACGTTGAACTATTTTTTACTTGTGTCTTTTTGGCAGGGCGCAGTGGGTCTTGTGGTACACTTGTGGCTTCATATCTTTCTTGACGAAGTTTTTAGGTAGCATTTGAAAATTTTTCTTTCGACAGAAACATTTGATGTGTTCATCGCTTTTCTCAAATTTATTTTTGCTATCATGATTAATATCCATTATTTTATCAAGTTCTTCCCTTGCTTAATCTGTTTCAAGTTCATCCAATAAATATCGCAGATACCCATTTCTTTTCTTTTTATATAATCTGTTCATTTACATTTATAAACCACATGAGACGTACAACAGAGCATTTAAAACCACTAAGTCGTTTACTGGGGAAAAATGTAGTCTGTGCATAGAAAATAGTCGAAATTCTATATAACGAACCTCTATATTGCGAATTATTCTATACAGCGAACTTTTCCCTGGAACCTTGAATATATCACGATTTCCTTCGTAAAACTAGCCTCTCTATAGCTAGGTGCATTTTCTATATAACAAACTTTTTCTTCAGGGATTCAATTTTTGCTCTCGATTTTTTTAAAGTATTTCTAAAAAAAATCAAATTATACTCTCTTTAACACATTTTATGGTGGTCATAAATCTGGAACTGGTTTTATTAGATCCTTACTCGTCGTTAGCAATAGAGTTCTGGGCGTTTCATCCAAGATGTGCGACCTTTAACCACTATAACCCAGTTCACTAGAAACATTTTCGATATCCTCTTTCACCCTTAGTGGAATTGTCCCGTTTCCTCGTGTTCTAATTATAAAATAATGTATGTTTAATATTACTTGATGCTTTAAATAATAAAATGTTCTTAAAATTCATTAATTTTAGTATAAATTTATTTTCTTAACACTGAAAATACAGAAAATTCCACGACATGCTCTTTTTTCTTGTTTTCCTTGCAGTTTTTGTTTCTTTCTTTTTTGATGGGTAAGATACATAAATTAAACATATATTAATTTTAAAAAAGGTGTAAATGTTTATTTTTTTAATGTGTAGTATTTATGAATTTAAAATTTGTTTTATGTGGTTTATAAAGTATATTAAGAGAGGAACCTTAATATATATCGAATTTTCCATGTAACGAACTTTTTACCGGGATTTAGCGACTTCATTATATAGGGTTCCGACTGTATTTTGGAACAAAAGTGGTCGCGCGGGGAACTCCATCACGTCAAGTACTTTGAGATTGTAAGAAAACGTTTTCCGCTCCCCCAAAAAAGAGGAGGTATGTGACAAATACATTTAATTCCCATAAAGACTGTCATATAGGAGGATACTGACAAAAGGTCATTGGTAACAAGCAAACAGTTTTCACAGAATTAAAGATTTCGGGAACCTGGGTTGACTCTGTGCCTGGAGCGACCGCTCCCGGGTTTATATAGTGTACAGTTATTTACCTAATCAGATAAACTTTAGAAAATGCTTTGTAATGGCATAAAGCTGTCTTTATAATGAAAATTCAGTGGCCGACTTTGGTAGAAATACTTTTTTAAAAAAGAAATGCGTAATGTCCTGCTGTGTCTTTCGTACTGTGCTGCTTCATCACGAGGACGACGAAGGCACAGTAAGTCCATTACCGACGCACCTTGTTGTTCAAAATACTGAAAGGGGGGTTCGACACAGCCTTTAGTTCCTCACTAAGTGATATTTTAGGAGTTTGCACCGTGTCTTCAACGATAACGTATTCATCATTTTCTATCATTTACTGTGGCAACAGCTTGTCACTATATGCAGGTTTTTTTTCCAACCTGCAAGAATGGGGCTGAGTTATCCGGACCCCCGGGCTTACGGGGCTCTACTTTGCTACCATTTTTCAATTTTTACTATTAGCTCACACTCACTATATATTTATTTATCTTGGTGGAATTTTCAATCGTTAATAAAATACATTTTAAAGCGCTCCATTGAGCTGAACTTTTATATGCATGATTACTTTGGATGACAATACCATAATTTTTAATTATAATTAATACAAATTAATTGATTAAAACTAATTATTTAAAGAATGGCAAATACAGCCACGTTGGCATCATTTTTGGCAACTTAGCGACCCTTTTGGCGACTTGTGTCAAAACTTGAATAGGTTTTTTTCTCTTGTTTTAAAGCAATCACGATTGTTTTGGATGACAATTCGATACTTTAATGATAATTAATAAAAATTAATTACCACTTAATGTTGTGATTCTGTCCTATGTATATACATATTTATATTCAATGTAACTATTTAATAAAATCTTGATAAAATAAAATTGTTTTTGTTGATCAAAGCAGGAATTGACTTAAATTTTTTTTATATTACTTGTTGTTATCACAGTTTGCCTTTTAGGTTTAGGTATTTTTTTAAAAGATTCAATTAGTTTGTAATTCTACTCATCGTTTATTGGCCGACACCCCATGTGGAGAGGGATCTTATTTTTCGAATATGAACTACGCTTATTTGAGAAGCAAATATTGGTTTATTAATGATTAAAGGGTTTAAAAAAGACGCATTTTCTAATCGAAGAAGTTTATCTTAGTTGTAGATGGCCCTGTTGTGGCGCAGTGGGACAATTCCAACTATATATGTCATGGTTAAAACAATAAATATGGCTATTATTAATAATCGGCGATTATTAATAATAGCCCAGTGGTCGAGTGGTTAGTGCATCGCGCTTCCTCTCCGCAGGTCCGAGGTTCAAACCCCGGGCTGGGCAAGGTTGACTGAGCCTTTCATCCCTTCAGTGAGTCTATAAAATGGAGAACCAATGAGAAATAATGGGGGCTTCACGTCAGAAGGACTACGTGGCCAGAACATCTGCTCTTGCACCTCAGTGCCTTCGGTCACGAAATCTGAGATAGGCACCTTCCTGGTCTTTTGCATCATTGAATTTAGTTTAGTTTTAGATTATTAATAATAGCCTGGGTTTTTAGGTAAATGTGATAAATAATGCATATTAATTAATTATTAATAATTACTAGAAAAATTTGGTCAGTCTGATTACTTAGGCATAACTCATTAAAACTTCATTTCTAATGAATTTTTTTATATGGCTATGTGCTCTAATAATATATCTGTCGTTGGAGACATTAGTAGAGTTAAATCACTTGGCATTCTCAATCTCATTTATGCATCACATTTTTGTAGCAGTTGAAATTTGTAATGATCAAAGAAAACCCCAGGTTAGTTTCAAGGGAAACCTCGCGAGATAGATGGTTAAAGCGTGCATTAATTCCATTTGTAATGCACGCAAATTTCCCAAACTGAAATGTAGATGCTACCACGGTATGTAAAAATTTGTAACAGTAGTGTGAGAACTCACAACTTACCGCTTTTAATGGCAGAGAGGCCTGGGATCACCCACCTCGTCGTCCGATCCCAGATTGTGTTTAAACTAATTTACTTTAATTTGTACCACTAAATGGTTACATTTATTTGTCTTGTGTAACTGTCCTTTGTAATTGAGATATATATTAAATGTATTGTGAATGTATTATTGACTGTTATTAAATGTATTATTTTACCCCGAGATATCGTGTTAATTCCCTTTAGACTTAGCCCAGTAATAACAGAAAGCACCGTTACACATTCACTTAAAACAGGGGTACTCAACCCCTTTTTTTTCCTTCTGGGCCACATACATATTTCAGTCATTTCACGCGGGGCGCAACGTGAGATTAAAGGGGGGAGGGGTTGAAAGGCTTAAGACCGAGATAACATTGGAAATTTAAAAGATGGATAATTGATCAAAATATTATAACTCCAGCTATGCTTTTTTAATAATTATTTTTTTTATATTTTTTATTTTTGTCGCTAACATTATATTAAAAGAATTTAAGAAACACCCCTTCACAATTTTTGCATCAGTAAACGGTTTCATATGATTACCAATAATATAACAAACTTCTTAGGATGTCTTTGTTACTACTGCGACATTACTAGTGAGGAAACGCTTTTTTGCTGTTACAAAGAATATTCAATAAAGTCTATTTATCACCACTTGAAAGAGGTAAAAATGTCATTAAATAACTCCAGTGTATTGGTATTTCTTAATTACAGAACTTTCTTGACAATTCAAACAAGTACTGATCCATATTTGTTTTTCACTACACAACAGTCAACCTCCAAACCATTCGAGTATTTTTCGCTTGCAAGGTATGAAAGATTGTACAAAATTAGTTCTACCCATAAAATTGTCGTTAATCCACTGTTGCCTGTTATCACTAACCGTAATCGTTACAAATAGAAAAGAGAATATCAGTTCGCAGCCGTACGACATCGGCAGCAAAAAAGCAAAATTGATATATTTGATTTCTTGTCAAAGAATTTCCCGCTAAATTTTTAATACATTGTCTTAAATGAAAGAATTTCTCAGAGCATTGGTTCATGACTGGGCCACTTAAAAAAGCTCGGCGGGCCGCAGGTTGTGTATTGCCGACTTAAAAGCTTTCTTTGGAAATATAAATTTTTTAAAAGACCTCCTGAGAGTTTTTCCGTTGGTTCAATAATTGTATGCTGTGTAAAGTATTCCGTGTTTTTTAAACCAAGGTCGTTTGCTTCCCAGCGAGATCAGAGGTAGGCGAAGAGGGTAAGCTTTCGTTACCAGTCCATTCGGCCATTTTTACTCTTACCTTAGATAACAGGAAACGTAAACTTTTCACAAATATTAAAAGTTCCAAAACAATCTTGGGTCATTGAACTTGAAAAGTGGGAGCGTAAGAATACAAGACATAAGATGTTAACTGAGAGACGAATAATGTTTAGTAAAAGGACTAATTGGTGGAGAAATTTATCTGCTTTTGGGTTCGAATATAAAAAGGCAAGCGCGAAGGAAAACATTATATCTATCTCCACGGCATGTTTCTCAGAAAGAAAATGTAACTAAACCGACGTTGAGGGAACTTCTGATTTACTCTCCCCCCCTCCTATCTCTCAGACAACTTATAAATGTAAGTATCATCTTAGTGTAACTTTTAAAGCGTTAATTTTAAAACTTTTTAATTCATGTAAATACATCTTTAAGTTTGTTTCATGTTCGGAGCTCAATTAATTCAGTCTTGGATTATTCGAAATTAATTGAGTAATGATTAATGAAGACTAAGACGAATTTCGATTGTTAATTTCTTCAAAAGAGAGTTGGAGCTTCGTAACACGTGTTATAAATCGCCTTAAACAGTAGGTAATCAGCCTGTTTGATTCCGGTGAAACACTTTTTTGTAGAACCTGGACTCAAATAACTTTACAAAATAACTGTGTTCATTTCGGAAAACCCAAATAAGATTGCGTATCATTAGCCTCGGAGCGATCGTGCCGGGCAGAGTCCCCCCAGGCTCACAATATCTTTAATTTCAGAAAAACTGTTTATTTGTTACCAATAACATTGTCAGTATCCTCCTGTATGACAGTCTTAGTGGGAACTGTTGTTGTGTTGTTACTAATGCCACCTGATCGACAGTGTCAGATCGAGGCCCACGAAATTCATCGTGGCAAGGAGCTAGAAGTACACCTGTCGTTGGCCGTAGTCTTAAGCACCATACACGTGACAGTACGATTTAGCTCGGTAAAATTCCCGAAGGGAAGGAATGAATGCTGCCAGAGCCTGTGAGACAGGTTGGACTTCCTAACGATAGATGGCGACCCCACCGATCTCCACCTCCACAATTAAGGCATGGAACTGAATAGGAGGGAAATATTCTCAAGCCCCCCTGCACTCGTGGTTCCGAGCGTACCCGGAGAATATTTAGTGGCTTCAGGCATCGAACCCAGGCTTTCCGGTCTGGAGTCCGATGCTTTAACCACTAAGCTACCTAACTGAAATGTATTTGTCACATATTCCTCTCTTTTTTTTGGGAGTGGCAAATGTTTTCTTACAATCTTAAAGTACTTGAGGGGACTGAGTTCTCCGCGCGACCACTTTCAATCCAAAATGTTTTCTATGAACAGGTTATATTTTTCTCCTGTGAACGACTTACTGCTTTTGATTGCTGTGTTGTATGAATCATTGTGGTTTATAAATGTAAATGAACTGAATATAAGGAAAGAAATGGGCATTTATGTGATCTCCATTGAATGAACTTGGAAACTGATCAAGCAACGGAAGGATATGAGGAAATAATAGATATTAAACCTGATAGCGAAAGTAAATTTGAGAAAAGTGATGAGCATGAAACGTTTGAGTTGAAAGGAAAGTTTTCAAATGCTACCTGAAAACTCGATCAAGAAAGATAGGAAGCTACCAAGACACATTGCACCCTGTCAAAAAGACATAAGCAAGAAATAGTTCAACATGCTATTTGTTGATTATCAAAGGACAATAAAACTACAATTACTTGAACAAAATATGATAGTTTTGCCTGCAAATATCATTTCTGTGATTTTAATGGGAAGTGTCTGTGATGTGTTTTCTCTATTACTGTCACAAACTCTTTTGAAACATTTTAATTCCATTTGATTGGATTTTCCCTCAAGTTATCCAAGAAAAATTGAAAAATCCTTAAAAGTAGGTAAATATATACTCTCTCTCTCTCTTTATTAAATTTTTCACTGGAACTACGATTTTTATGGTGTATAATAAAAATAATTATAAAAAAATTAATAATAGTTTGATTTTTTTTATAAAAGTGTAACGAGTCTTTCCGCGATTCTTCCTGTAATCCTCTTGGGTAAAAATAATCTTTTACTGTGATTTCGGGTGAAAAATTCTCCCAGGAAGAAGACGAGATTGAGGCGAATAAAAACTTCTTTTTAAGTGTTTGCATTACAGTAGGCGACGATGGTTGAAAGTGAAGATTGAAGCGTGAATAAGATTTCGACCGGATGTCGTATTATTAAGCAAGTTTTTCCAAGTAAGGGACTCAAAGGCGCATAATTAAATTAATCCCAATTGATTGATCTCCCGGGTTTAATGTATTAGTGCAGTGTTTCTCAAACTGTGGGGCGCGCCCCCTGGGGGGCCCAATAACCCTACGAGGGGGGCGCGAGCATATCGAAAATAAACGATTTAAAAATAATTAATTTACTGGAATGAATTAAAACAAAATACTTTCAGACATAATAAAAAATGCACTTTTACTCTGATATAATTTATAGGCCAGCGCGCGCTATATTAAATCAACAAAAATAAAAACTTCTTCAATACCTAATTAGCTATCTTTGATCCTATAACCAAATAAAAAAATTTTATTTGATTTGCTGTAATCCCATGATGAGAGATTTTTTTATTACGCTTTCTGTTTAAACCTAACATACAACTCTTTCAGAGAAAAAACAGATCCCAGACGCAGAATCTAAAAAATTTAGGAACATGAAAAATTCATCATTGTCATTATTTTTGAAATACTGCACATTATAGCTGTAATCTGTTTAACCTTCTAAGTTATTGGTACTGTTAGTTATGACCCCTCTCTTATGTCTTTGTTTCTCATTTAGGGAAGTTTTCTATGCAAAAGAGTTTTATGATATTTGGAAACCACGGAGAGAGCACTTTGATGGATTATTTGGCCAAGACTTATTTTTACGAGTATTCTATACATATAAAGCATAACGCGAAAAACCTTTTACACAATTTCATTTAATCATAAGGAATTATAAATTTTTATCCGGAAATAGTCGCGCGGGACGCACAGATTACGAAATCGTTAATTCTGGCAAAACTGTTTATTTGTTACCAAAGAAAAATGGAAAAGTCCTTGAAAGTAGGTAAATAAACTTTCTCTTAATTAAATTATTCACTGGAATCACGATTTGTATCGTGTACAATAAAATAATTATAAAAAAAAAAGGACTAGGGTGTCTCAATAACCCCGCTCGACCGTATCGAGTGCGCGCCTGCTCCCGGGTTAAAACACGTTGAAGTCATTTCGCTTTAAATATTAAAAATAATAGTTATTCTTCATCGGAATTTTATATTTTTATTCATTATTTAACATCAAATATAAATGCTAATTCTGTGAGGCTTAAAGTTATTATTCGCTTAAAACTAATTATAATTTGAGCAACCATTTTAAAAAAATCATTTTACGTTTTTGTAAACATTGTCGAGCATTTGGCTTTGCACTCCTTATAATTTAGCGATTATATCAATAATGTTTTATTTTCTTAAATGGACTCGTGCAAAGAGCGGGCACTTCCGACGGTATACTTTTAATGTATCAGTGCTACACAGAGTATTTTATAACTAATTAATTAATACTAAATTAAGAGCAAGTTTAATAAGTATTAACGACTTCCATGGGCTTGTCTTGCAAAGCAAAGTTTTTATAAGGAAAATGCTTATGATTAGAAATTCACCCTCTGAGTTCTTTTTCTATATTTAGCAGATATCTATGTATATTTTGTCTTCTAAACAGCCACCGCATTTTGCAATATGTTCCATTTAAAAATTAGAGAAAGGAAAAATAACATAATAATTATCCTATTATTTTATTTATTTATTTTTTGCTTAAAAGTAGTATACAAAATTTTAATACTTATGTTACTAATTTGTATGGTTTAAAATTAAGATCGCGTATTGTAGCTTTAGTGTCAAAGTGCATTATTATTGCATTCAGTACATTATTAATGTATAAAGGGGGCGCGATAAAAATTGTGATCGAAAAGGGGGGCACCAGTATTGAAAGTTTGAGAAGCTCTGTATTAGTGCATTCTCTCGTTTAAATTGGTTAGTGTGATTAAGTGAAAATGTTTCTTCTGGGACGTTACAAACGGACTAATTAAGTTCATATGAAAATAGCTCTACATTTGTTAACAATATACAATTAGATTCATTACTATTTTCAATCTAGAAAAAATTGTATCTTGGATTTAAAAAATAATCCTTCTTTTTTCCCCTGCCTAGTCCTATTTCTTCCCAACCTACTATGAAAGCGAGGAGGAAAACTGAGTGCATAAATATTTGAGCCTTGTTCTAAATAAGTAGCAGGGAAACATTCAAACATAGCATTGTTGGAAGACCACTTCCTCCCTCCCCGAAATCTGTCAACCTTTATTTGAATAAATTTTTCCTTCCTCCCCCACACCACTCTGCAAACTCTTTTCGGTTACTATGACGACGGCGTATGAAATTTCGAACTTTCATTAGGCTTAAGCCTCAAAAAGATTCTGCAGTTGTTTTTACTTCTTTTTACTTCCATCTTTTTAGCGATTTTTTTTGTTTTGTTTTTGTTTCGTATTGTAATTTTTTTTTCCACGTTCTATTTTCGTACCAGAGTTACAACTCCCCAAATTCACGATTGAATATTCCAACGTAAGGGAATGCATAAAAAGAAGAGATAGGGCTTATATATATATTTTTTGCTTTATTATTATTTATTTCTTTCGTTTGGGTTTGTTCTGTTTCAATGAAGTTTGCCATTGCATGCGTAAAGATGCATGTGCGATTTTTGTTCTAGTCGTGCTTTGATTTCTTGAATTTGGCGATATTTTTTTAACTCCCTCTATCTTCTGTTTCTTTATATATCAAGGGTAGGGATTCTTTATTTTTTTCTTTTTTACAAGGTAGAGAATAGAGACATTTACATACAGTCACATTTAAATTCGTATTTTTTTTTATATCTTGATCCTGGTGCATTCAAAATAACAAATATCAGAGTTCTCTTTAGAAGGGAAAAAAAGTTTCGCCAACTCCATTTCATGAAAAAGAGCTAAAAGGATTTACATCGCCAATGTTATTTAGATTTAGGGATTACGTAATAGAATTTTCTCGCCACTGAGTAACCAAAGTAATTCTTTCTAAAGCCAAAGTAGTCCACTACTGTTACCTTTAAATTATTAACTGGATAAGGAAAATATCAAAAAAAATTATTTTTTTAATATTAATTTCTGTACACAATTAAAACTTTTTAAAAACATTTTGAGAAGCACTTGTTTGTTGTTTGGTTGGGTGGGAAAACTCTTAGCTCTTCCGAACTTTTATCTCCTTTCATAACATTTCCGATGACATTATAAACGCTTTCAATTGTAAAATTTAGTATAACAATATTTAAAATTTAACTATTGTTGATTAATAATGGAAAAGAATTAATTATATATATGAATTACATTACATTTATAAATTAAATTTAAAAATTTGATGAAGAAATCTTGACTTAGAAAAATATTCGTGATAGGAGTGGGCGGTGTGAACCTAGCCAATCCAGTTACAGCAAAGAAGTCTGAGTTAGAGAGAAAAGTTTTTTGGTGTGAAAAGTTAAAATGAGTTGCGATGGAGTGGAGCTTCTGTGATTAGCTATCCAGAAAGGTCAACTATTTTTCATTTAAGTTTGGGGGAGAAGCTCGTTTCGTAATACTATGATTTTTGTGCATTTGCTTTATTTTATTATGCTTGCCCTTGGGGACCGAGTTTAGTAAAGCTCATTTTTTGAAGATCTCTACCCAGCAAAAGGAACATGCTTTCCTAATTTCAAATCTCAGTGGCGTAACAGAGAACATTAGGGCCTCCCTCCTTCAAAGTCAGATTTTGTGCCCCACGTCAGATCTTACAAAGCGTGCGTACTAGGCACCAGTCAGACTTTGGGTTCCCTTGAGTCCTGCCCCCACCCCCGAAATGCGGGGTATACGTTACGCCACTGTCAGATCTGTAGATCTAATAGTTCAGGAGATCTCGTGATGAGTGAGTGAATGAGTAAGTCGCTTTTCTACTTTACATACCGAGTGCGCCTAAAATTCGCTTAAACTTTAAAAACTCATTCAAAAAGAAACATATTGTGATAAAGAAAGGCAGTTTGTGTAAGAAAGGGTACACAAGGAAGTCTGATTCTCTTAGCAGTGAAAACAGAGGGCATTGACGACCCAAAACATAATGAACAGGACAACAGTACGATCTATTTACTTTTTGAAAAACAATTGCTCAATATGATTTATAGAACATTGTCCGACACAGAGGTGACTCGCAATGCCCGTTACAGCAGAATGACACATTGCAAAAACCTCAAGGCAGGTAGAATCTTTGAGTTCGGTCAAAGTGCCGCGGCCTGAAGGTCGCAGGTGTAAGAAGGTCCAGGAGAAAATAACACATGATCTTAAAACTAGAGACTTTCATTTATATCAAACTCTTCATGAATGATATACAACTTTATTGCCTCACTCAGGGATCAATCTGAAAAAAATTCCAATACTTAATCTAACATATAATATTGTTCAAATAACTTAGTTTAAGTCGGAGCTCCTTATGACAATTCCTCTCGAACCACGATATCTCGTCAACTCCAAAACTATTTCCTTCCACCACTTCAGGTGGGTTCTAAGATGAATATTAGTTTTAGGCCGCGCGACTTCACAGTTGCAATTCACTTTCTATTCTTCTTAGATTTCCCGATTAACCTCACACACTCCAATGTCAGGGTTTAAATAGCATTTACATTTGTATACAATCAAGTCATCTCTACGAAAAGCGATTTTTAAACTAAAATCACAGTTGAAGAATAGTTTCCCTCAAGAGGATTAGTTGAAGAGATGGTTACAAATGTTGAAAGGGATGAGAGGTACGCATGTGATTTCAAATAACCTCACCGCTAAAAATAGACTTGAGTGAGGTCAAGCAATCGTGGAGACCATGTGATCTTACAGCTTCAACCGATCACTCTGTCTTAACGATAGATGGGACTATTTTTCATCTTCCTCATTTACGACGGGCGAAATTTTCAAAAAGCAAATGTTGCTGATTCTTCGATCAAATAGAACAACTTCACCAACAACGTTCGATCGGGTATTGATAACATTCTGAATGAGAAATCCTTGTGTATCTATCTCACGGCCTTTTGTTGCTGGATTAATTGGCATAATTCTGCTGAATCTCTTGCATGCTAGCGCCCTCTTTTGGTATAATTTTAAACTTTTCTTTTTTTGCTATTTAAAAATGCAATTACCTTATGAGCCTTTTCTTGCAAACGTCACTTCTTTATCATCATTTCTTCCTAATTAATGAATTTTTAAAGTTTAAACGAGATTTTGGCTCACCCGGTATATATGTTACCGTCAAAGTGTATGATTAAATTATTTCACTGAATAATGATGTTTTTCATGAAATAATTGGAAAAGCCAGTTAAAGTATATAATAGATGAAAAATTTCCTACTCTACCTAGTTATTCCATAAAATAAATACTAATATACCGTTAAAATGAAAAATTAACAATTTCAAAGCTATTTTATAAATTCATTGATCATAAATTGCTAAAATCTCTCAGAAAAACACATTTTATCCCTATTGTAGGTAATCAAATGATAAATAATAAGGAAAAGCCCATTACAATTTATTATTGCTCATATTGCTAATATTAATTAAACAGAAATGAAAAAAAAGAATATATTTCAGAAATAGTAACATTTAGATATCAAAAAAATACGTGCTGGGAAGAAAAACTGTTGCTTCAAAAAACGTCGTGTGTAAACTTTTTGAAACAAAAATGTAAGAGGATATCAATTTATACTTTATGAAATACCTTTATTTTACTTTTCATTATTTATTAGGGTGAGGATTGCTGTGATGACACTTAGAATTGCGGCTCCAAATTGACTAAAAGCAGCTAGAACCAGTTCAAAGAAGTTTCGAGTGCCGTACTTGAACCGATCAAATAGTCGTTATTCCATAGAATACCTAGTTAAATCGTAGAATTCACTAATTTTACATACTTTAACTGACTTGTCTAGTTATTTCATTAAATAATTAGTTATTCTATGAAATAACGGATTTCACACTTTAACGGTAACATATGTACCGTTAACGGTACATATGTTAACGGTGTGTATGTAAATTACAAATGTTTTAATAACTCAAATAAAAAACGCGCGCGCGTGCGCGTTTAAATAGGAAAACTATACTTTAAATTTATTAAAACCCATACTTGAGGAGAATATTTTTGGTCCACAACTGTTCTTTTTCGATTTAAAAATAATATATCTTATAAAACGGAAGAAATTATTATTTAATGTATTCTTGGTGAGAAATTCTTGCTTTTAGATATTACATTATAATCAAATATATTCTCACTTAATATTTTATGTTCTCTGAGACCAAATAAACTTTTCTCATGAATAATCATATTTTCATTTTGAACGCTTTTTTCTTTAAATTCCATATTTAATTTTTTTTTCTGAGGTGTCCTTTGAACATACATAAAGAATTTGCGTTTGTTCATTTTAATTGAATTAAAAATTAAAACGCACATTTTAAGGGCATGATTCATTTAAAAATTCTTCACTAAAATGTTCCAAATTGTATTCTGAAGGGACCAAAAAATAATAAATGCTTCTTTTCATGTATTAAATAAAAGAAAATGAGAATGTTTCATTTTTCAAAATTCATTTTCTCTATTCTGTTAACGAAGTTCTGACTACAGTAGCTCTAGCGTTACATTTTAGTTTATAAAAACGTTCCCTCAGATAAAAAAAAATTAAAAACATGCACTCTTCTTTTTAATTTTCAATCAATTATGTCAGAAATAAAATAAAAACAAAACAAAAAAAAAACTTTGCAAAATTCGCCATTTTTTTGGTATGCCACTTGTTAAAATGTTTCTTAAATATTCACATCTCTGTAATGTTTATATTTAATTATTTGTGCATCAGTGTTCCGTAATCTTTTCCCACGCATTTGAAATTAATTTTTTCAAATAAATTTTAAAATTCTCCCGGACTTTAATTAAGGATGGATGTGTTTCGTAAATTTGACAAGAGATAATTTAGGGAGGCACTTGGAATGTAAATGCTGATGTCATAACTACTACCTTTTCTGTTTCGCATCTGTATCTATCAAGTTACAGGAAAGTTTAAGTAAAGTGCGTTGTGAAAAAAAATTAAGGTGGCCGTGTTAACCTAGTGGCCAGACGTGCAGTGGGGATGTTGCACGTTAAATCTATCGTGGCTCAAAGTTCTTACGTTGGCAGTATGTGGAATATTGGATAGCGTGATGAAAGTTCAAAATTACGAGGTCCGTCACCAATAATTCTTGTGTTGCTTTAAGTACGACGTTAATAAACTAATAAACACTTACACCAAAAGGGAGGGCTTTGATTATCGACAAATTTAAGGAGTCCCCACCCCTCTATATGACGCGTCTTCAATGCCGCCAGGGCTCAAATCTACAACACGATAAGATCAAGAACACTCACCAGTGGTGTAAGTTACACCCTTGTATCGCGCGTGTGTGGGGGAGGGTGAAGGATTCTAGAGGCTCGAAGCTTATTTATGTTATGGTTTTGCAATGCATTGTAAGATTTGGCTTGGGGTTCAAGACCTGACTTTGCAAGGATTCCTTATATTTTCCGTGATGCCACTGTCACTCACTAAACGTATAGTTAACAAGGAATATAAAAAAAAAATTTAAAGTCAATTCCTACTTAGATCAACAAACAAAAATTTTATTTTAGCTACTTTTTATTAAATAGTTACAATTAATATAAATATGTATATACATAGGGCAGAATCACAACATTAAGTGGTAATTAATTTTTATTCATTATCATTACAGTATCGTATTGTCATCCAAAACAATCTCATGTATACAAAATTTCAGTTCAACTGAATGCTTTAAAACGTGAGAAAAAAAACCTTTTTCAAGTTTTGACACAAGTCTCTAAAAGTGTCGCTAAGTCGCCAAAATGATGCCAACGGGGCTGTATTTTAAATCTTTAAATAATTAGTTTTAATCAGTTAATTTTTATTAATTATAATAAAATTATTGTACTGTCGAATATAAAATTTCAGCTCAATCGCGCGCTTTAAAATGTATTTTATGAACTATTGAAAATTCCACCAAGATAAATAAATAAATAAATAAATAGAGATAGTGAGCTAATAGTAGGAATTGAAAAATTATGAAGCATATTGCTTGTGGTTAGTGGACCTTTCGTATAGAAGGTAAAAAATATCAAAAACAGTTTTTCATCCAAATGAAATACATTTTACTAAAATTACCGCATTATTAATCACGTACGTTGTTATAGGTTATACTTCCAAAAGTTTAATTTATTTGTGTCGAAAATATCAATTTTCTCGCCAGTATGTAACAAATTATCGACAAATTCTCTTAAAGCTTTTCTTTAATTAATTTTTATGCGAAAAAGCCGTATTATTATTTGTTTAGGAAAAACCGCTTATTCTTAGTATTTTCAAAGAAAATATGTCCTCATAATTAGTAGTCGTTTTCATAATTCAACGTCATTAATTTTAACATAAAACACTTTTAAACTTGCTTTTATGCTTAATTAATTCTCCTCCTTTTCTTAATCTTCCCAATTTTAATTTTCAAAACGTCTTTCGAGTTGTTTTTTTTTAGCTCTCTTGTCTCTCTCTTAGCAGGAGAAATTGCATTTTTGAAAGAGTAATGCCCCCCTTTTAAAGAATATATATATATATATATATATAGCTCGTATCCTTTTAACTTAATAGCTACTTTTCTGGAACATTGATTAAGCGATCATTTCAGTTTTGAAAAGCGTGACATATTTTGTAAGTTTTTCTCCCCCTCCTTTATGTGAAAAGGAATTAATGCTGCTATCACCATTTTAGAAACATTAAAGTTGTAGATTTTACTTTATGGATATTGTTAATTGAAGAGTGTGGTATTATATTTGTAATATATTAATCCTATCGCTGAATTAATCAAATTATTAGCTTTTTTTTTCACTTTTAGAGAATAATGGGTAATTTGTGGAATACATTAAAATTTATCTAATTTTTACAGCAAGGTGTTGCCTCGCTTCAGATTTTTCCATAAAGAAGGTAACCTCTTGTACTTAATAAGAGACAGGGTCTGTCCTAAAAGTTCCTGGAATGATTTTTTTTTTTTTGTAGTTGACAATGCTGGCTGGCGGGAAGGAGCTTCGGGTAAAGAAGTTGGTGGGAGATCTTAAACTTCGAAACGAGACGGGTCAGTCGCCTATGGGCAATTGTTGAGGTAGGGTGAAACTTCAAGTAGAGGTATCTACTATACCATTGTCAAACCTATTTTCATGTGGCATAAGAGGTTCCAGGAAGGGCGGGAGTCTGCCAATGCTCTGGATGCCTGTTGACCTCTCAAACGGATAGTTTCGTGCAAAATTTTTGCGTCACGTTTTGGACAAGTATCTACGGTTTATAGTTCGGATGATTGCAGATGAGTGTGCAATTCCCCAAACAATCGTACATTGCATTTTTACGCGTAGATCTTAAAATGAGCTGTCTGTGCGAAAATGGTGTCAATCTATGACAACCCTTCAAGCCACACTATACTCATTCTCGTGACTTTCTGGCAAAAATGGATGTAGCAACTCTGCCTCAGCCGTCGTATAGCTCAATCTGACACCATCGCACTTCAGAACTCTGTAAGGAACTCAGAATGGGAGGCTGGAGGCGGAAAAAGCAGCTTTGACTACCTCACTGAAGGAAATTCTCGTTGATGACTTCCAGGGTACCTCAATGATCGAATAAAGCCTCGCCAAAGGTGCATCGAATCAGGGTGAAAATACTTTCAAAAGTTCTGAAAAGATTGTAAACTGATATTGAATAAAGGATTTTTAAAAAAATCCTTCTAGGAACTTTTGAAACAGACTCTGTTGAGAGGGGCAACGATGTCTGTGAATGGTCTTATTCAAGAACTCGTGAACGTCGTTTCTGTCAGGTCATGGGTTTGAGTCTTGATGCTACTAAAGACGTGTCATGCAGCGGGATTAATCCGCGTTAAATCAGTTGGTAAACTCACATTACGTAATTTAGAAGAGGGAGGAGTAGGGAGTCTGCTCAGGTGTGTCACTCTGATTTTCAACGCAAAGAGTGATCGACTTTTTAACTCGAATGTTAAAGACTGGGAAAATTCAAATGGTAATGAAATTCAGTTTTGTATTTCTGATAACCAAAGTACTGTCTATGTAAGACGCCATGAGGAGTTTAGCCCTAAATGCCTGAAGCCCTGATGAAAGTGATGCTATGAGGTTGCATGTTTTCCCGTGGTGTTGGAAGATTTAACATCGTGAGTGGAACAGTGAAAGTCAGAGATCGCTATGAAATATTACCAAATATATTCTACCATAATCAGAGATCTTTTTAAGGATCAATTAGTGGTTTTTTAATCCAATAATGCTCTACGTCCTCATGAAAAAGTAGTCCAGAAATGGTTCGAAGACATTGCTGGGAATATAAAAGGACTTAACCAGGATAAATATGTCAAAGGTAACCACCGTTTCGTTTACAAACAATACAATGAAACTATTCCTTAGCTATCTCCTTTACCCAATTTAAATGCCACGAAAAATATGTGGGTTTTAATGAAAAAAACACCTACAGTAAATCGGATAGCAAATTTAAATCTAAATGATCCAAAGTGATAATACGTGAGGTGAAACGTGTACTTGAGGTTATTAAGACGCGCGTGCGCTATCATTAACTTAAATAAGTTAAATATTGTCTAAAACAGAGATAAATTAAAAGTACAAATTTGTCTTAAGAATACTGAAAAAAAAATATATAATAGGCTTAGTTTTCATCGAACTACTCTTGAGCGCAGAAATAAAATTGTAAACACAAATCGAGTTGCCACAAAAACTAAGATAGCTCAATTCAAGTGACGTCATAGTCTCATGTTGGTGAAAGCCACGTGATTCTAGCCAATCTATTCAAAAACTCATGCGACGTCATAGTCACACGATAAAAACTATCTAGTGTTTCCAGCTAATCAGCTCCGGTGTTGCCAAGTTTTGCTCTTTTCTCTTAAAAAGTACATTGTATACAAAATGCATTTTATTTAACTTAAAAAAATCTTTTTGAAGAATTTTTTTTCCTAACATTTAAACATCTTTATACAAATATGAAATTTGAAATTTTATCTGAGTTTTACAAAAAAAATAGAACAACAGGTACAATTAGTTTAATGTTTGTTTTGAATTCAATGGAAAACACGTGTTTGTTTTCATCACGTGACTTCATGAATTGAGCCCATAATAGTAAAAATATATAATGATCTCTAAAAAACTTCATGGTGAATAATTTATTGAATTTAGAGATAGACGTGGTGGCATTGTATCGCTAGTTATAATTAATCACTTCTCTCAAAATTAAATATTTTCAAAGAATGTAAAGCGAATTCGAGGTGCACACCATCATGGGCCACAGTTTCGACGTAACAGATACTACATTTCTGAGTCGTTATGTTTTTGTGCTACATGACAAACACACATGCACAAACTATTTCGTTTAATACAATAAATATTTTTTGATTTGAGGGAATTATGCTATTTTCTATATGTTACTTTCCGTTTCTGAGCCGCTTAAAAATTATTCTAATATTTTGAATTATAAGAAAAAAACTCTTCAAGAGAAAAAATTTTACAATATCATGCTTGTTTTTTTAAGTTATGTTCATGTCCAAAATAAGTAATATATAGAATGGGATGCACTTTAAGCTCTTTTCATGTATTCATTCCAACAGAAATAAAAACAAATCTCAAGACACTTTACACACTTTATTTTCCTTTATTCTAATTTTTTGAAATGGAATCGAGTTATGTGACATCCTTTTCATTTGAACACTTTCAAGAAATATCTAGAATTTTATCGGGCTGCTTAAATGGAACTCTTAGAAAAATTAATAAAATCAAATAATTAAATATTGTGTAAACTTTATTTATATAAGTTGCACACTTCATTTCGCTAAAGCTTAACCAAAAGATTGCTAATTATTTTGTTCTTGAAGTTCTTTCTTTCAATTAGTATGTAAATCATGCAAACAGGAAGGTGTAGATTAAAGAATTTGTTTCTAAATCAATAAAATGCTTTAATTAATTAAGTCTAACTTAAGCTTAATAAAATGCAATTAGAAAGCTGCATATATAATACTCTTTTCAATTTGTTTACATAACGGAAAGATCAGTATTTGAGCAATAAAAAAGTTTTCACTTCAGAGATGTTTATATTATTTCGCTGCCAATGAAAGAAATTTAATTTAATTTAATTAATTTTATTTTCGATTAAAAAAACCGTTATTTATTGGTCAATGATTAACATCCTCTTTTGTTTAAATCATGTGATAAATTAATATTTGTTCGAAACGGAGTTTTTTCCTTCTCTTTTTTTTAAAAAAAATGATGTACACTAAATTTAAAATCTTTAACAGAATGCAGTTAAAAAAATAATTGCCGGATTTTTTTTTTGTTTCGTAACAAATTTTTTTTTTCTGGAAACGCTCACAATTTTAATCATTGCTTAGAATGTAAGATTTTTCTCCATTTTTTCTTTTTTGGTTCTTCTTTCCTTCATTAACTGAGTTTAATTTTTTTGAAATAAAATATAGTTTCTTTCTTTTTCTGTATTCTAAAAAGTATTAAAATTTCTTCATGTTGATTACCTTTTTGCCTCTTAAAACAGGAAAGAATATTTTTTTTCATTGTGCGTTTTGTTTGTAACAAGAATATTTTTTAGAAGCATCTCTGTTGAAGAAGGATTTTTAAGGGAAATCGATATTTAAAGTACTTAAATACAATTAAATATAATAATAAATATTATTACTATTATTGTAATAATACGTTTAATATTTATATACTCGAAGTTTGTTCTACAAGTCTCCATTCATTGTAAGAACAACCAGACGATAATTGTTGCCATTATACAAAGTCTAATATAAAGCAAAATCTGTTGCCGATATTCAAAATAAAATGTATACAAATGAAGAATCAATGGGCTGTACTGTAAGTACTGTAAGGTCAATAATATAAACAGGTATTTTACATTCTCATAAACAAAAAAACCATTAACAATGTGCAAAATAATTTGAGTTCTAACTATGTGCAAAACAATAAGTCAGTACAGGGCAAAATAAAATGGCTGCGGTATTA
Organism: Trichonephila clavipes; assembly: GCA_019973935.1. NCBI lineage: Eukaryota > Metazoa > Arthropoda > Arachnida > Araneae > Nephilidae > Trichonephila > Trichonephila clavipes. Next base: position 388,399 of record BMAU01016503.1, on the reverse strand, counting down.
CGTAAACAATCTGTTTAGACTCAAAACTAAGATTGCAGGATTAAACTTAGTACAAAAATATTGATAAAATATGAGTTTTTAAAAATTTTTTTAGCTAAAAATAGTAAATTTGAGTATCTAATTAAATAATTAATTTTCTATAACGCATTGTATTTTTTTAATAAACAAATAATTTTTTGTACTTAACTCTTGTATGAAAAAAATTATTTGTCTCTTTCAGAAATTATTCTTGATATTTCATTGGAAATTAGACTAATTAATTTGATAATAAGGATTTTAAACTCAATTAACTATAAGTACTATAAGGGTTCAGATATATACAAAGAGATTTAATTCTTAGTTTCGGGAACGACTGAAAGTTTATACTGTATATAATAACCATTCACTTCATTGTGTGTGTGTTTTGCTATAGGTTTAATCATAATTAATAAACAAATTTTGACTTAAGTACACTCAATATTCGAAACAAACCGCGTGTTTTTGCTATAAACAAGTTAGAGTATGACATTAATATACTTTCAGTTAATCAGTTGCTAAAATAAATTATTCTTTCATAGAAGAAAACGATTGCAATTATGAGTGAAACATAATACTTTTGTAAAAAAAACCATTAAAAAGTTTTCAGGTTGCTTAGCTACTTTTTATAGCTGAAATTAAACAAGAATAATGGAATAACACAACTCCATTATTTACAGAAATTTTCTTTTTTCTTTTTAAGTTTTAAATGTTAAAAAAAGAATATGGAATAGCAATTTCTTCTAAGAGAATTAAATTTATCATTCTCTCTCTATCTCTCTCTCTATATATATATATATAGATACCACTTCCAAATACTTTAATTAAAATAAAACAAAAGTGATGTTTTTTTATAACAAAATTCTATACAAAGTAGCTATAATTTCCAATTACTTTTAACAATTTTTGTATTGTATGTAACTGCTGATAACTTGACTTTGATAATTTTCAGTCGGGCATATGGTAAGAACTGCTGATATATGAGTTAAATTTTTTTTTTTAAATTCTACGATCTAAAACTTTTTGCTGGAAAAACAAACTGAAACTGCAATGAGGATTGGAAAGGAGGTACATTTTTATTTTAAGATTCTACCATTCTTTATAGCATGAAAATTATTAAGCATTGGTTTTTTATGCCCCTCTAAACTTAATGAATCCTTTCATTAAGTTTAGAAGGGGTCATTTTGTGTTTTTCTTCTTTTTCCAATATCATAAGGTATAGACCAGGGCTGGCCAACCCAAATGACCTCGCGGGCCACTTCGGAAGAATTTTACAATCCTGCCCACCGCATATAAAAATATATATCTTTGTATTAGATTTGGATTTATTACAAAAAATTGGTTGGAGTGAAAATTTAAAACATATTGATATATTATTATTGTTTTCATTCTTTTTCATGCATACAAACATAGATAATATAGTAATACTAATGCAATGCACAAATAATGTTTAATTTATTTAATTAGGGAGATATCTGTTTCTCAACTCTTTTACTTAGTTTTTACAAGTGGATCTCAATGCATGTGTATTTGAGTATCGTAATTGATGTTGCAGATTTTCGTGCGTTAAGTTTGTTTTAAGTTTTTACGTTTGATAAATTTCAATTTAGAAAAAAAAAGAGATTTTCAATAACAGAAGCAACGCGATAAAATAATAACAGTTATGGGATTTATTTTTTACACTTTTTAAACAAAAATATTGTACAAAATAGTCGAATTTTGTAAAGTTGTAAAGAATCTCGCGGGCCGCGGTTTGGACAATTCTGGTATAAACTTTTTGACGTTAGTTCTCAGAAGATTAGCTTCGTTGCATACTCGTGTAAGCCCTTATTAAAAAAAGTTTTCTCCAGTGTTTGTGCTATGAACTTGTAGTTAAAACCGAAACACTTAAGTTTGAAATATATATATTTCTTAATGCCCTCTATACTTTTTCGCGAGATCTTGCTCAGTGCGTGTATTAATGTTTGGAATCTACTCTTTTAAAAGGACACTTTATGGAATTATTTTTCCCTACATCTACAGCAATCCTAGAAACTACATATTCAATCACACTTACCAAATCCTTATTTGAATCTTCCAATCTTTTTCTTCCTCCAGGAGTAAGAAGAAAAACTTATTTTAGTCCCTTCAACCACGTTGTTCCTTAAAAAAAGTCCAGGAAGCCTGGAAAAAGGGCGCGAAAATGACTTCTCACCTTTTGCTCGACAGATCACCTTGCCTTATTCTAAAAAGGGAGGTAGATGCTTTCGAATATTCAGACGAATTCTTCTAAAATGGCTGGGGGGAATTTTTGAAATGAGAAGCAGGGAGACGCTTCGTCAAAATGTATCGATTAGTTTTAGGATTATTCCCAACAGCGCCGCTTCCGTGGAACCCCTTTACCTTGGTTTATTTGAATTGAAGACGGTTCGCTGCTTTTTCTTCTTTTCACAGACCTATCGGCTTACGCCGTTCGTTGACATCAATTGATTTCTGCGTTTGATAGTGGGAGGGGGTCCCTCACTCCCCCTGAGGGAGCAGAGGGTGAGCGAGAATCAACGAAGCTAAGTGTTGCTTCTTTGGGGGCGGGGAGGGGGCCCTTTGAATCGGCGGATAAATGTAATTTTGTAGAGTGTTCTGAAATCCGTTGTTATAGATGGGGTTTACATGTCTTCTGTGCACATAAAAGCTTTGTTAATAATACATTAAAGATGAGGTCTGGTTTGTTTTATTAGTATGCCACTTGCTGTATAGCTATTCTACAGGGTAATAATAATGGTTTTATATGTGGTTTTGCAATACAAATGAGTATAAATAACGGACCGGATTTAAAAAAATGATATTATTGAAACTACTGCACGTATTATAATACGAATTTTCTGTAACAAATGTTCGATGTATGATCCTCTTGCTATACGGCATACGTGCAGTCTGTAATCCATTTCGTTCCATACATTTTGTAGACTCACTCTATCAATGATTCGTAATGATGCACAAATGCTTACTTGTCGTCTTCTGTCATTTGTTGTGTCAATTGCAAATGATAGGGCTTGAAATTAAAATTTTTTCGTAAAATTTTCCATGCCGTTTTCTGAGCCATTCCAAGTTCACAGACAGCCAACTCTCGCAGACTTCGGTAGACTGCGAACAAAACTCTGCCTCACTTTCTATACTGCTTCTTCCGAGACGCTTGTCAGGTCCCTTGCTTTTCTTTTTAGCGCAAGCAAATTGTTTTCTTAAACTGATGATACCACCACGGAATGCTCTTGTTGGTTAGTGCTTCTTTTCCGTAACGATTTCTAAAAGCACGTTGCTTCGAAATAACTCTGAAGAAATCCGCGCATATTCTAATAAACAATAACTCTTCTGTCATTGCCGCTGTGTTTGGATTTCATTCACAACAATCTCGAATGTGCTGTTGATCACTTGAGTGGAAAAAAACTCAGTACATTTCTCTTTACATTCATGTATCACTTTTTGAAATATATGCATTAGTTGAAAAAATATGATTTTTTAAAATACGATCCATCATTTGTACTCACTCTGTATTTTTTGGGGGAAAGGGGGCGAATGTTTGAGAGGTATTTAGTTACACAAAATAATTATTTTTGCTAGGTATTTGTCACAACTCGTAAAAATCTCTGTATCTTGATCCTTCGAATCGATCTACATACAAAACTTTTCTTCCCTGCGGTTTGTTTTGAGCAACCACTGTAGCTGTGTGGTCATGATTTCCAACTCGTAGTCAGCAATAATCAAGTCGAAATGAAGGTTCGTCAACTGATTCCACAAACAACCTGTCCCGAGAAGTAATGGCTAATACTAAGGTGATCAAACGTCCTCTCGTTTAGGGAGGACAGTCCTCCTTTTATAGGTTATGTCCTTCATCGAAAAGTGCCCTCCTTTTCAATATTTTAAAATTGATCTGTTAATCTCTGTTTTCAGAGATGAACCAAACATGTTTCCAAAATGACGAAGAATGATCTGAAACAAATATCACAGGAAATAACAGTTTTCAATAGTACTTTTTGACTTGGTCTCAAGTAAAGTGGGCAGATATAGAAAATTACGTTGAGTCTTTATCGAAAGAAATGTCTGATATTAAAATCGATGACAATTGTCTGTTTGAAGTAGAAAGAAGACAGAATGTACATTTAAACTCTAATAAATTAGAACAATTGGAAAATCAACATGCTGAGAAATTGGTAAAATATGGGTGAAATGACTTAAACCATTTCAAAAATGAGCACATTCCATATGAAAATGTAATTATACTTGTTGAATTTACGCTATGCTGCCCTAGAACTAATGCAGCAGTTGAAAGAGTTTTTTTCACTTGGTAATGATTTTTGTGAAGTGACTAGTTAGAAATCACAAAATTGAATTTTAATATTTTAGCTATAGTGCTTACCGCAAAATTCAGTCTGAAGGATATTTTTTGCCCGAACTTTCCGATATATTAAAAATGATATGTCGACAAAAAATCATTCAATGGGAAAAATACCCGTTTAAGATAACAATTAAAAAGGATGTAAGCGTAATTAGCGTATTTTTGCTTGAATTAATAAAAAGTTTCATATATGTAAGTTGTAATTCTTTCTTAAATTTTTCGTACTCCTTTTCATTGTAAAAACACACACACACACACAAGTAATATAAAAAAAAATTTAAGTCAATTCCTACTTAGATCAACAAAGAAAATTTTTATTTTAGCTACTTTTTATTAAACAGAATTAATATAGATATGTATATACATAGGGGACAGAATCATAACATTACGTGGTAATTAATTTTTATTCATTATCATTAAAATATCGTATTGTCATCCAAAACAATCGTGTATATAAATTTCAGTTCAACTGAATACTTTAACACGTGAGAAAAAAACTTTTCAAGTTTTGACACAAGTCTCCAACGATGATGATGCCAACGTGGTTGTATTTGTAATTCTTTAAATAATTAGTTTTAATCAATTAATTATTATTATATTATTGTATTATCATTCAAAGTAACCTGTATATAAAACTTCAGCTCAATTGAGCGCTTTAAAATGTATTTTATTAACGATTGAAAATTTTTTCCACTAAGATAAATAAATAAATATATAAATAAATAAATATATAGAGATTGTGAGCTAGTAGTAGGAATTGAAAAAAAAATGGTCACATTACTCTAATACACTTCCATCTACTCCTCAAATAGTATAATCGATATAGCCAAGTGAATATGGTAATGAACCCGTGACTGTCCTTCCTTCTGTCGAGTCCTGGCCCCACTAAAAATCATGTGTCTGTGTGTGGGGGGGGGGTGTTGAGAACATTAATGGTAGCGTGAGAGTTATATAGGAAATTAAATATTTGGTACATTTGCATTGAAGTAATTCATAATTTTGATTATTTCATTAGAGTTCTGAATGTGTTATTTGTGAGGGACGAGGTAACACAACCGTCCTCTTCGATGTTTTCAACGGAATCCCCTTTCTACTCCATGGTCTTGAGATAGGCGCGGCTTCTTTCTGACACCTCGAATTACTATTGGAGTTTCTGTTTAGCAGGTATCCAGCCGTTGGGTTTCTCACTGTCATAGGTTGCCGGTGAGATGTCAGATGACAAGACCCAGAAATATTTAGTGGTGCACGAGTGCATAGGAACGCTGTTATTCTATACACAAAAAGGAACCAATTTTTCAGCTCTGTGGTGCGGAAACGTCACAGGGGGAAGACTAGATTAAATTTTTATTTACTGCACTAGGACTATATATATTATTGATAACCTTTCGTAATTTTGACGCATTGTCAGGTGACATGGACAACACCTGAGCTGGCACCCCAATTCTCAAAATTACACTCAGTGCTAATGTGAGGACTTTGAGTCATGACTAATTTAGCGTGAAACATCCCATCTACACTGTGGGTCTTCAGTGCCATCAAGATTAGATTCTACGACTCGACGCCACCGGAGACTTGTTCATAACCACTCAGTGTGTATGCTTGTTAAATCTTTGGAGCCTCAAGTCCCACATTAGCGTAGAGTGGAGTTTTAGCTCAGGTGCCGTCTTCATCAGTTGACATTAGCTCAAAGTCCCAAAATTCTTCTTTAAAGACGTGTGTTGAATGCATAAGAAGCACCGTTTTGAGAGAAACTAAAATTAATCAAAGTTGTTGTATTTTTTGTGACAACATGAAAATCAAAAGTCTATTTAGTAAAATAAGTAACTGTTTCAGATGCTTTTTCAATCGCAGATTTTCTTATTTCTATGTTAAATTCAAAGTAAGTTTATAACGGGAAGTCCATTTTGCTTCCGGAAAGCATTCAAAATGTTTTAAAATGGAGGGAAAAAATACGAGATTATAAAACACTCAAGAGTGAATTAATTGAACAAAAGTTCTTCTAAGTTTCATTTTTTTCAGACTTTTGCATGCATTTGCTCATACAGCTCTCTACAGCGAAGTTAATCTATACCAACCAATCATATTTTGTCTCCAAGGCATAAAAATACAAGCAAGATGCAAATTTTTCGATTCAATATATGACTTTTGAAGCGAGTGTCAATGTGATGAACTTAGTTCTAAACCTGATGGATTTCTTTTATTGTCATCCACTTCATATTATACAGGATGGTCCCGAATTCATGGTACAAACTGTTAGGGGGAGATGCATGACATTGTAACAATCATTTATTGTACAGGAATGTTTGGGTGCAAATGACGTGGTGAGGCGCAAACAGGGGAAACGAAAAAAGAGAAATGGAGTCATCAGTTGGTTGCGTTGCCGGTAAAGGGCAGTAGATGTCTAGCCGCAGCCCAACATGATGCTTTTTAGTAGGGGAAAGCTTCATTCGCAATTGTGTTGACGCTTACGATGGGAGACTTTACGTATACAGAAAATTCAGACATGCATTACATGCACGGCCTTGCAGAGCTGCGCTACAAATGTATCACGTGCAGCTTCTTGATCGACGAATGCCGGATCACAGAATTTTTCAGCGGTTACATCGTCAGCTTCGTGAAACACATTCGCTACCCTTCACCAGACATGATGCTGATCTACAAAGAGCTATACGAAATCCAAGCCTGGAAGAAAGCATCTTGAACTTTGAAGCTGATAGACCCAAGTCAAGTACAAGAGCTGTGTTGCCCATCACGTAACAGTGAGTCATAAGACCTTCTGTTGTGTGTTAAACGAAAACCCCTCATCCGTTATCAGCGATTACAAGCTTTGAATCCGGCAGACATTTTTCGCCGACTGGTGGTACAGCAATTTGCGCTGTAACTGGACTTCATAGCTCATGTGCTCAAAAGTTATGAACTCTTATTGTAAACATTACACTTGTCAACGACGCTTGAAATAAACATTTTGTCTTTCTTTTAGTTTTCTTTTGTGTGTGTTTTTGCCTATACAATAAATGATTATTATAATGTCATGTACCTACCCTTAAAGTTTGTACCAAGAATTCTGGACCACCTTGTAAAACAATATATAATAGGTTTGATCTTTACTGTCTTACTATATAACAATATAGTAAGACAGTAAAGATCAAATATGAGTTTCTACAATAATACTATAGAAAATTCTCACAGTTAGGACAAAGCTTTCAGTTTTAAATAACTGTATCACTTCAGGTGAGAGTTAAGATTCCTTTCAAATAAAAAATAGAACCGATAGTAGTTAGATAAATGTATTTAAAACTTTTTTTTTTATTTTAAAACTTTTATAGATCAAAATCGAATTGCAATTACAATCATTGATTTCGTGTAAGAAAATTAACGACAATTATTATCTTTATATAAACGTTGTAAAATATGGCACAATTAAAAATGTATAATAGTTGTATATAAAAATATTTTTTAAGATTTTTACTATCCATATTTGTTTAACTAATAAGATGAACTAAATAACTTTTTTAAGAAAAAACATAAGAGGATTCTAAAATAAGTAATTTTTTGAAAAGGTATTGCTGCATTTAACCTTTACTAAAGTTATCGTAACAATTTACTTAGTTTTTTTCAATGAAGAAATTTCACTGTTTTTTTCTTTTTTTGTGTGTGCAGGTTACACAACAACCTTATCTTAAAACTACTAAACTGCTTTGGTAGGAATCTCAGATGCTCAATTTGGGATACATAATAATTATTCTTAAAGATAATGTAACTATTATTCTTAGGGGAGATACGATAGCTCATCTCATAATGACAGAACTCGATAGATAACTTGATAGATGATGTAACATGTCAACAAAAAAACATCAATCAGTCTTCGGAGAGATGATTACTGTTGTCAGGATTAGTCCGTTTCTAACGAGATAATAATTAATCTTGCAAATAATGCATTTGTTTCAATTACCAAAAAGGTATAATAATTTTACTCAATCATTTTTGTTTTCTTTAATGAAGAGTTAATATTTTGTGTATATATAAAAAACATTTACTGGATAACTTTATAATACCCAAGAATTACTACTAGTGTCTGTTTTGAGACGATAGATTTGCATCTTTTTTGTGAGAATAAATAATTATTTTTGTAATTAGAAAACCTTGTAAAGAAATTGATTACACTTTACTCTATTTTAACACGCTTTTATAAGTTTCCCTTGTATGTAATGGAATCTTTGGACTCGATGATTTTTACCTACTTTAAAAGGTCAGATTAATTCGAGATTTTACACACTTGTCAAGAACCGATGATAATACAATAATTTCATAATTTTGTTCCATTATCGTTATTAGGATAATAAGGAGTACGATTTATGGATTTGGCGACTAATTTCATTTACCACTTCCACATTTGGCGACTTAATGCATAAACCATTTTCAGATTTGGCGACTAATTCCATATCCCATTTTCCAGATTTGGCGACTAATTTCAGATTTAGCAATTAAAAGATTAAAGTGCAACCCTAAAACCGCAAGACTCGTGCATGTGAAGAAAAAAATTATGTTCTAACTTCTAATTTTTTTTTATTTTTGTAAAGCAATATACGTTTAGAAGTGACGATACGAATTACCATTATAGCAATATGTTTAAAAGGTGATAAATGTATGTTCTAACTGCTAAATATATATTTTTTGTTTTGATAAAGCAAAACGTTTGGAATTAATGGTACGAATTAACATTATAGCAATACGTTTAAAAGCTAATAATATGATAGACATTTAATATTTCTTCTTAACATACCGTAAAATCCGGCGTATAACGCTCACTCCCTTTTTTACGAAGAAATCTGAAACATTAGTATACATTGCTCGTATGCTTTGAAGTCATTTACTCGAAGTATTATTCCAAATTTTTGAAAAAAATAGTATACTTCTAGAACTACATCTCTTTTAGTTCTTAATACAAGTCAGTTCTTTTAAATAAACAGTATTTCGATACAAACAGAAGAAAAAAATTTTAATGTCCATTTCTTTTGTTATTTTTAAAGCTATCGTTTTTATACCCGGCGTATAACCCACCCTTAAACTTCTATTTTATTTTTTGTATTAAAAATGCGCTTTATACGCCGGATTTTACGGTACATAAAATTGTTTTAAGAATAGTATTACAATAAACAAATTATTTAAGTACAATATTTTGGCAAAAAATGAACATGGAATGACCCATTTTCAAAATAATTATCTTTTTGTGAAAAATGCTTCTATTATAATAATATTTTGCCTGTCTATAGCTCAGACCTCTGTACAGAGGCTCAACTAGAATTTTTGAAATATATAATTTAGAACTGGGTTTATCCATGTTTTACGACAACAGAGGGGAGAAATTTTAAGAAAAAAAAAGGCAATAATTATTTCAATGGGTGGTAACTCTGAAAATATAAGGTGAATTTCTCTGTATAGAGGTCTGAGCTATATACAGGCGAAATATTATTATAATAGAAGCATTTTTCACAAAAGGAGAACATTTTGTAAAAAGGTTATTCTAAATTAGTTTTTTGCCGAAATATTGTATTTAAATAATTTTTTTTGTCAAAATGTCCTTAAAACAATTTTGTACATGTATTCTAATCTAAGTGACACTAAATATCATGAAAATTATTCATTTATGCGCTTTTTTAAAATCACGGTTACGAACATAGTCGGATACCTAAATGTTTTTTTGAATTTGTGAGTTCTTTGTTTAGCTACTGGTATCCACATTTATATACTCACCATTCTTGTTGAAATTTTGTCGTGCGTTCTGCATTTGCATCCATATTGAAAAAGTTACTTTCAATGCATCCTAAAAATTAAATTAGTAGATAATATATAAGTTTTTTTTTCATTCTTTCGAGGAAAAAATCAATCGCGTTGTAAGAGAAATGTACGTAAATCTTAAGCCGTGCTAATTTAAACCGTGCAAAAAAGAGTTGTCGTTGTGTGGGTATATGATCCAGTGTTGAATGAGTAAAGTTGTGTGTGTGTGTTCTTTTTTTTTTAAAAAAAATGATTTCATATGGGTTATCGATATTTCCATGATTAGAAGAAATAAATAGGTAATATATTAATTTTTTTAATGCTGTTTAAATGCGTTGGAAAATATTTTCTGAGACAGTGAATTTCCAAGATTTGTTTTCGAGCTACCCATCATTGAAATCTTATTTGATTTTAATAAAAGATTTTTGCATTAATTTTTTTATTTCAAATTTCAAACTAAAACTTCACATTCTCTTTTATATGGTTGAATATGTACTTTCCTTTTTTTAAATGGAAGTTTAAGTGACAATTTTTATTCAAGGTAATTATAATTAAAGAGTCCCAACTTTCAAAATGTTGTAAAAAAGAACCACTAGTTAGAATGACTTCAAATTTGAAGTTGATGCACTTGAAAAGAGAGGAAACGGTATGTTACAAGAAAAAGGGTTAAAAGAGTATCAATGGATAGCGCTATAAATGGTAAAAGGAAAGTGAATTCGCCTACAGGTGGCATTTTGAATTGAGTTACTACGGCTTTGGCATGAGTTGCATTAAACAAACTGCACTGCTCCATCTGCCTGATTGTTTCCGCATTTTAACGGAAAAAATGATTTCCTAGTCATTCAACAGTTGTTGCATTGCCAGTGAAAGTGCCATCCACCACGGCAAAGTCGTACGACATCGGTTAGAAAAAATATGTTTTTAATCGTCCTGGGGCCAAAAACCCCATAAAAAGTATAACAATGAAAATTACAATGAATAATATTTTTCTTATGCCGTGCAGTTTCCCCTTCTTCAAATATATTTAGTTCAAACTTGAAATCGTTTTGAGCAGTGGTTCTTTTTTTTTTACAGCATTTTAGAAGTGGATCGTATTAAACTGTACTAAAGGTAAATAATATTTTTTTCCAGGTATAGAAGTTTAAGTTGGCATTACTTTCCAAAATGGTGACCGATTTAACAGCTTTCAAGTGATTTATTCTCAGTTTGGTTTGGCAATTCATCAAAACGATCATCAAGCAAGGCGTAGATTCGTCGAATGGGCCCAAAACGAGATTGCCGTTGTTCCCGATTTTCATAAGCGAATTTTGTTTAGCGATGAAGCGCACTTCTGGTTGAATGGCTACGTCAACAAACAAAACTGCCGCATTTGGAGTGAAGCTAATCCACAAGTGTATGTCGAAACACCGTTACATCCAGAAAAACTGACTGTTTGGTGCGCTTTATGGGCTGGTGGAATCCTTCTTCGAAAACGATGAAGGCCACAACGTTACAGTCAATGGTGATCGGTATAGAGTCATGATTACTAACTTTTTCATTCCTGAATTGAACAACAATGATGTCCAGGAGCTGTGGTTCCCACAAGATGGCGCAACATGTCACACAGGTCGTGCCACAATCGATTTATTGAAAGACACGTTGGGTGACCGCCTAATTTCACGTTTTGGACCTGTGAATTGGCCTCCAAGATCTTGTGATTTAACACCGCTGGTTTATTTTCTGTGGGGCTATGTGAAGTCATTGGTCTATGCGGATAAGCCACAAACGCTTGACCATTTGGAAGACAACACTCGCCGTGCTATTGCCGATATACGGCCACGAATGTTGGAAAAAGTCATCGAAAATTGGACGTCCAGATTGGACTACATCCGAGCCGGCCGTGGCAGTCCTATGCCAGAAATCATATTTAAAATGTAATGCCACAAGATTATCTTTCGAATAAAAAAAATTCATGTCAATCGAATAATACAACGTTGTTTTATTGCAAGTTAAAGTTCTATACCTCTCTAAAAAACACCCTTTATAAAAAAGTCTTGAAACTAAATAAATATTTCAAAACCACACAATAAATAAAAATGCAGTATTTGTTATATTTTTAAATAGAAACCGGGGTTTATAAAAATAGTTTTAAAATCTGTAAAGTATTGTCTGACAATATAGTCAGTGAAGTGCATTTTAGGAAAATTACCGAATGTAATTGAAATAAAAATTACTATACTTATTTTTAACTATAATTTAGAAATTTTACTCAAGAAAATCAAAGTTAAATAACAAGTATTGTGTTCATTTAGTAAGCCATGTATTTAACAATTCAAAATCTATTCAGCAACAAAGGTAATTTGTATTCTTAAACTGTTTCGGACGATTTCCTAATCGTAGATTTTTTTCTCCCGTAATATATTGTAATTCCAAACACACACACACAACCAGAATTAAATTCTTTATCTGGAAAGAGATTTCTGAGATCGCTCCGATTAAAAATAAATTCAAACGCGTCAAAGGCTTCAGACTACACCAAATATTTTGATTTGGATCCCACAATTTTCATTTATTTAGAAGCAATTTTTTAAGAATAAACTAACTCATGTACACAGGATTTGAAGTAAAAAACATACATTTTTCAGCGTGCTTTTCCGCATTAGTGGATTGTTATGCAGTGAAACTTATTGTTTTTGGTAGCAATCTCCAATCGTCAAGCTAAGGCACTGATTCTCAACCACTGTGCTGCCAAATTTTTGAAACTATGAATTATACCCCCATAAAAAATAATAAAAGTCCGGAACCAGATCATTTGGTCGTTTTACAGTAACAAACTATTCATAAAATTGTTGTTGACCATTTGACTACACCAGAGAAGAGAGTTATTGACACATTACTTCCCAAATTTAAATAGAACAAACATTTTATTGAATTCGTAATCCATTTATGATAACATACATCTGTATATGAATTAACTTTGAATGAAGAGGAAGAACTAATTTCAATCCGTACTATCGAGGTTTAATTTCGAAACATTGCACGATCCAATGAATTCATTTTGGATTAAAATTAAATGCAATTATTTCATAATAGCCAAAAAAAAGTCTTAGCAACATTGTCACAATTTTCTACATCTTATTTAGGTGAACTTGCATTTTCAGCATTAACAAATATGAAAATGGAAAAAACTTTTAAATGTGTGTGTAGTTGATGAAATAAGAGTAGCATTATCGTTTTTACGACCCAATACGAACGAAATTATCAAAAATCATCACTCTAAAATTTCGCATTAAATGTGTTCTTATAATTAATTCGTAATTGATTACTCAAAAAAAAACATTTTGTTGTTTTTGACGTACATATTACTTTATTTAACATCTAAAATTATTAAGACAAACTGTTTTACATAGTGTATTATAGATAAAAATAATTTTTTGTACCACCAAAGTTTGAAATTGTTAAAATTGTACTGCTTTGATTGATTGATTGAATATTAACGTCACACTGTTCAGCTACACGAGGGCTTTTGGCGACGGACCACGTAATTTTGAACCATGGTCAAGTGACGTGGACGACACCTGAGCTGGCACCCCTCTCTCCTAACTACCACATCACACCAACGGGAGGACGTTTCAGCTGTCGACAGATTTAACGTGCATCGCTGCCCTACACGGCGGGTCTTTGGTGGTACTGGGCTCGAACTCGTGACAAGGCAAGCCACGGTCCTATACCTATACCACTCGGCTACCGCGGCCCCTAAAATTGTACTGCAACAAAAATAAGGTTGAGAATCAAAATAAGGCCTTGATGTCTGCAAATCAGGAATAGATCGCGGATGAGAGTATTATCTTTTTTTATTATGTAAGCATACATACAAGATAGATGAATTGAAAAATGTCGGCTTTAAATGATTGTCTCTCAATCAAAGCTGTAATTTCATAGTAACTCTTCTTAAAAGCAAAAGGGCGTAAAAGAAGGGCGTAAAAGAAGGGCGCAATAAACACCAGAGGAGCATTTCTTTTTAATTAGAATTTTGTTGACAGCATTTATGCGCATCCTAAAATTAATGTATTTGCAATTTTATGTTTCATCTTCTGACTGAATTGTGTATTTTTACGTGTATGCAGGCCTGATAAATTTACGAACACATTATTTTCAGTTTTTTTTCTTGGGGACGAACATCACCAAGGTAGCAGAATTGGCAATGAGCGCTAACGAAAAAGTACTGAAATATTATAATCAGTTTATCATCAAACGTATTATGTAACATCTAAACGTATAACATAGAGTTAAAGTTTTATTTTTCTCTGAATTGTAATTACTAATACCCAATTTCAAAACTCAAGTCTCATTTCATTTCGCAATAAAAGGATAAGAATCTACAGTCAAATTTACTCACGATTCAATGCTAATCTTGATGTTTTTGACAGATTTAATCGTGATTCTTAAAAAAAAAATGTTTTAATAGAGAGAGAGTTAAACCGTCTGCCTTACTCAACGATTGAAACTTTACGTAAAATCGCTTACGTAATTCTTAAAAATAGCTAAACATTTCCCTTATATTTTAATCATTATATTTTTCCCAATTTGAGTGTTCGAAATAATAATTCAAAAAATGCTGGACAATAGTTAGAAAATGTCTTACAAAAATCACTCTCTCCTAATATGTTTCAATTAACTAAAAAAAAAATTCTTGGTTTTCCACTCGGCTATTTTTCTTGTCATGACTTCAACATCTCAATTAGTAACATGAATACAATATTTATATGTAATAGATTTCACATGAATTAGGACATTTCGCTGATGGAATTAATTAATTGTTGTAGTTGTTGAAAAGATTGTTGAGGAAACATGTTAATATTTTAAAATCCACATTTTACTGAACACTCACAAAATGAACAACACGAACACAAACACGCGAACATCTGAGACAGAACGCAAAAATGTTTTTCGTTTGCCCCGGAGACAATTTTTTATAAGTTTCTCAACCGGAAGCTTTTAGAATCATATGATTTCCGGTAAGGACTTTTGTCATTAGTCAGTATACGTGGATGATAGAACATTGTTTTAAAAATGTGAACGTGATAGTTTTTGAGGAGAAAAAGTTATAGTTATTTCCCGTTAGGCGTGTAAATTGAAAATTATCACGCGAAGCCTTAAAGGGTTTGAAACCATTATGAAATAAGATATCTCGAGAAAAAATTTAAGTGAATTGAATTATATCACTCACGCGCGCGCGCACACACACAAACACACTAATGTGTTGAGGGAAAATAATAATATATTTGAGCTTTTATAAGTAATTAAAAAATTATATATTAGAATGAAATTGGATCTTAGAATTTTCATTTACTATGATTCGAATTAGCTTTGAACAATTAATATCATACTTTATGCCACTTTATATTATTCTCCTCTTTATAAAAATGACATGGAATTGCTTTTTTTTAATAATTTACTCCAGCGCCAATTTCTTTATTAAAAAAATTCAATATTACACAAAGCCTTCCCCCTTCATCAAACCAACCGTGAAAAAGCACGTCAACCTACCATTTAATTTTACCGTCCTTTATATATAAAAATTATGCGGAGAGGGAAAAAATTGAGTTTTAAAACCAGATGTAATTACGGGATGATATAAATCTCCTAACCTCCTCCCTCGGGTTTTCTCAACCGAAGAACGCGCAAATTAACAACACCCTATACTTATTCTGTGCTTTTTAAAATCTTCCATCCACCCCCTCTTTTTTTTCTTTTTAAAAATCTCCTCTTTTCTCTTAGTCTGGACATTATAATCTATTCTCATTTCACCAAAAGCATACTCTCGAAAAATGCAAAAGAGGGAGGGAAACTCGCATTTTCCCCCATTGTGATTCCCTTTATCCCTAGGATTAATCCCTACTAAACAGAAAATTCCTCTCAAGGAAAGGCAATAGATAATTACCATTTTAATGGAAAGAATCTGTCTTAATCAAGTACTAATCAGACCATCCCGCGTAAGGTGCTGTAATGAGGAGTAATGCTCCTTGTATTACTCTGCCACTCGCTATGCATCCAGTGTCCTTTCTGGGGGTGGTGGAAAAAGGGGGCATGTGGACTCTTTGTCTCCGCGAGATAATTAAGGGGTGTAAATCGAACGTCAGATGCAAAGGGTGTGCTGTACGATCATCGTTTGGGAAACAATTAGAACAGACGGGAACAGGTAGTCCGTTTGTTCCACGATTTCTAAAATTTGATGAGGTAGGTAAGAGGTAGGAGGGGGGTTGCTCAGTGTTCCATTTAGAGAAAATATTCCAGATCATTTATTACCCCTTTGGACCCCATACGTAATACATTATCGAAATGGGAAAAGATCATTATGTAGCTTTGTCCTACTTGCATACCAAATGTATACAATGTGATTGAATCCTATTATGCGTGCTGGCGCAACAGCAATCTGTGAAATGTTTGTCTGAGGCATTCGTTTTGCTGTTGTCAAGAGAATTTGGGTAATCAGTAATAATACGAATGCAGAATGCAATTATAATCGAAGGTCTATCAATCATGGTGGAGTTTTCAACTGGGGGGGGGACCATTCGTAACCTTGTATTTTGGAAGGGAATGGTGTTTTCAATAATATTCTAAATTTGCAATGAAGTGAAATTAATGGCACTGGATTTGTAAATGATGAGATCGTAAAAGGTTTTCGTATCGTAACTTAAAATAATTTGATTCCAAAATGGGGCTCGGAGAGGAATGCAGAATATACATGGCTGAGTGATTTAATTATTGCAAATTATGCAACATGTATCATTATTGTCATAGAAAGCAGACAATAATTCAGATTTGTAAAGTATAATTTAAACTCATTATCAAAATTTTTTGTGTTAATCTATCAATATTTTTTATTTTTAATCTTTCAAAAGTTTACTAAAAATTAAAGATTCTTGAAGAACATATTGTTAAAGAAAAGTTTTATACTACTTTATCATGATAAAGATGGATTTAATTTTTTAAAAAAATAAAGTTATTACCTTCCTAGCAAATGCATTAAAGCCATTTTAAAATGAAAAAGAAATATTGGAAAGTTGTCTTGACTATATTTTTAGGAAATTAGATGTTTGGATTACCAATTATTTGCAAATTCGTACAGAAGTAAAATATTATAAATAAAATAGTCTTTAAATAAATCTGTGCTTTAAGTATGTTGGAAAAAATATTCTGAAAGCAAAAAGCGCATTCAACACAAACGTATAAAATCTAAAGGAGTTCAGTAATACAATAAAGATACTTTCAGATTCAATAATAAATAATACATTAAGAATTACTTAAAGTCGGTTCTCTGCATTTCTAGAAAGCGTAACAGTCTTTTTTTGGCGGTGAGAGAGAGAATTTAGAATCTAATAGCATTTAATATATTTTAACTGCAGTATAATATGGCTATAATTTTCACTTATTTAACATAAATAGAATAACGGTGTATTAATTTCGAATAAAAAAATCGTCATAGTGGTGTTTTTCCGTGACAAATTTTACAATAAACCACATGCTATGATTTATGCCTGTTACTTGATATCATAAACGTATGAAGTAAAATTGTAATTTTGTTAGTACTCTATATAAGAAGGAAGCAGGTTGATCAAATTTCATAATCGCTCCTCATTGGACCAAGGCGAGGCTACCATTCAATAATGATAGCAGAAAATGGTATATATGTCCTTACAGAATGTCAAAAATGATAGCGGTCGACCGATTGATTGAATATTAACGTCGCACTGTTCAGCTACACGAGGGCTTTTGGCGACGGACCACGTAATTTTGAACCATGGTCAAGTGACGTGGACGACACCTGAGCTGGCACCCCCCTGTCCTAACTACCACACCCCACCAACGGGAGGACGTTTCAGCTCTCGACAGATTTAACGTGCATCGCTGCCCTACACGGCGGGTCTTTAGTGGTACTGGGCTCGAACTCGTGACAAGGCAAGCCACGGTCTGATACCTATACCACTCGGCTACCGCGGCCACTAGCGGTCGACCGAGGACGCGACGACAAAATGAGAAAACATAGATGCTCGCTCCATAGGCGCTCACAGCCACTGATGATGTTCTTGGAAACATCTAGACACCAGTGACTGCAAAGACCATCGATAGGCGAGTCAAAGAATGGGGTATGAAGTCACAGAGGTCCCTCACTCCAACTGACCCTCACTGTAAGACACAATCAGATGCCTTTTTAGTGGCTGAACTCGATTTGGAATCTCGCTGATTAGAACATAATTGTTTTCAGTGACGAGCCCTTCGAAATGAACCCCGATAATCACTGAAAAAGTATCCGAAGTAACCGAGGTCAAAGGTGGGTAATCTAACTGTCGTCCTCCATAACTCGATATCTAGTAATTATGGCATGGGGTATCATTTTTATAAAGAGTGTTTTTTTTCCAGGTATAGAAATTTAAGTTGGCATTACTTTCCAAGATGGAGACCGATTTAACAGCTGTCAAGTGATTTATTCTCAGTTTGGTTTGGCAATTCATCAAAACGATCATCAAGCAAGGCGTAGATTCGTCGAATGGGCCCAAAACGAGATTGCCGTTGTTCCCGATTTTCATAAGCGAATTTTGTTTAGCGATGAAGCGCACTTCTGGTTGAATGGCTACGTCAACAAACAAAACTGCCGCATTTGGAGTGAAGCTAATCCACAAGTGTATGTCGAAACACCGTTACATCCAGAAAAACTGACTGTTTGGTGCGCTTATGAGCTGGTGGAATCCTTCTTCAAAAACGATAAAAGCCACAACGTTACAGTCAATGGTGATCGGTATAGAGCCATGATTACTAACTTTTTCATTCCTGAATTGAACAATCATGATGTCCAGGAGCTGTGGTTCCAACCAGACGGCGCAGCAAGTCACACAGCTCGTGCCACAATCGATTTATTGAAAGACACGTTTGGTGACCGCCTAATTTCACGTTTTGGACCTGGGAATTGGCCTCCAAGATCTTGTGATTTAACACCGCTAGACTATTTTCTGTGGGGCTATGTAAAGTCATTGGTCTATGCGGATAAGCCACAAACGCTTGACCATTTGGAAGACAACATTCGCCGTGTTATTGCCGATATACGACCACAAATGTTGGAAAAAGTCATCGAAAATTGGACGTCCAGATTGGACTACATCCGAGCCAGCCGTGGCAGTCCTATGCCAGAAATCATACGGGGGTGTCATTTCATTTTGTAGTCGGATCCTTGTGATTATTATTAGTGACATCTTCCAACAGGGCGGTATATCGACGCGAGATTCTATGCTTCATAGTATTGCCCTTCTTTTCAACGAAGTATGGGTTTGAATTTCAGCAAGGCAATGCTCTGTCGCACATGACAACTTTTTCTACTGCTTGTCATCGTGTCGCTTAAGCACTTCTCTGGCCGATACAATCGCCTGAAATCTTCTCATTACAGCACATTTAAACTTTGAGGAGCTGTTGTCTCCAACATTCCAGGATTATGCCGATATATCCCGCTATTTGTAACGTGTAGGACAAGTAGTTTCACAGGAGAACATCTGCAAATGTCTGAGCCATTGACTAGCATGATATAAGGGTCATAGTTGGGCTAAAGTAGTTTTGTTTTTGTTATTTTAGCTATTTCTCCGAAACAAAACGTTTAATTCACATTGTGACGAATCCCTACGCGTCCTTTCACTGATCCTCTTGGGGAATCTTTGGACTAGCATACGCGTTTAATTCACAGCCATCCCTCTCAAGAAGAAACCGTGATGTTCAGATTAATTCGACTATATAAAGTCAGAGATCTGTAATTCTAGAGAAGGAGGTAAGAAGCAGCTACATTCGCTACGCAGGTGAGATTGAATAACGTTTACTTTCGCATACAAAGATAAAGAGTGTTTCGCCACTGTGTTGAATTAGTAAACCGGATTTACCGTTTCTATTATTTCCTTCAAAACACTAGATTTGAGGCTAGGAATCAACGATAGATTAGGTTGAGCTAAATAAGTTGGTCCCGCATATTTGCTTAAATAATCATTGCTTTCTCCGTGCTACTCCTTTGACATTCATTTAGAGAATAGATTGTTGTTGGTTAAGTTGTTTGACTAAATAAATAATTGTGATTATGAAAGTCTCTGGTTCTGCTTTCGTTCCTCCCACATCCTTAGAAAGGCAAAACGGTGAGAAAGAAACTTCGGGTGCAAGTTGTTCACGATATGATATTGTAAGCTTTTTATTTTTAATCTTTTTCATCACGTGTATTTCGGATAAATATTTGATGGATTACTTTGTGTGTTATAGAGCAGCGGTTCTTAAACAGTGATCAGTGGACTCCCGATGGTTCTTAGCGCTTTTATAGGGGATCCGCGAAGGTATCTCGTTTAATGTGAACACTAATCATACCAACACTTAATAGATACCTATTTCTACCATAGCGGGTCAAATGACCCGACTTTATGTTTTATGCTTGAATGTATAAAACATGGATGTTAGAAAGGAAATAAAAATAAAAATTAAATTTATTATAATAAAACAGAATAGTAAATTGATTATTTCTATTACAAAAGCAAAAAAATTAGAATTTTTAATTCATTGCCCATCGCATTTTTTACCTATAAGTGTGTCCATTGTACATTTTCCGCAAACATATTTTTTACATTTAGAGCCAATTTGTTTGGTTTTATATACTTTACAGTATCCTATTTGACATCTCTTACGTTGATAAGCATCTGTAGTAGACTTATGCAACGATCCATTCGTATTTTTCTTGTTTTGGTCGTTCACGGGCTTCTCGAAAATCGGCGCCAAGTTCTACTGCTTGGTTGAGTAAAAAATCTTGTCTTGAAATGTTTTCTCCTGTCGTTTACTTGTACAAAATCCAGGCATTTATGCCAGCTAAATCAAGGCTATTGAAAAAAACTTGGAGAGGCCATCTGAAAGACTTAGAATTTAGACTTTTCTTGAAATTATTCTCAGCTATTTTGAATGAACTACTTTATGCAACAGTCTTTGCAGAAACGTGAAACTTACCGACTACAATACGATAAGCAATATGACTCGATAAGCTTATAAAACAAAAAATACTCTCCGGGTCAAATAATCTGTTGTGGTAGATAATGGTATACGACAAGTATTACTCAAAATAAACAAAAGAAAACAAAATAGTATAATAACTGTAGATTAATTAGTTAGAAAAAGTCATGAAGTCAAATGTGCAAAAGCAATAACATGATACGTTCATTTTCAATGCAAAAGGTCAAAATGGGTCGCTTGACCCGTTATGGTATGTTTAGTGTTAAGATTTTCTCTTTTATATACTCTGAAAGGTCTCATTTAAAAATTGAAAGATGTGCCATCCTAGACCAGGTCAATAAATTGCCTTCGATGAACTTTCAAATCATTTAGCCATGTGTTGGGAGTCAGGAAGGAGTGTTCAAAATCTTGGGAGTCCGCGATGATAGGCTAATACATAAAAGGGGGCAGTGTCAATCGAAAGTTTAATAACCGCTGTTATGGAGCAACACGTGTATATATTTTGCTTATAATATTATATGTACTATGCATTCTAATACATAATTACTTTTGTAGTCGTTTGCTTTTGTTTTTAAATAATTTTTTAAAATTCCTTAATAAATATAAATTAAAAATGCGCAAATATACAAATCTACTTATATTATTTTTCTTTTGCGTCACATAGACATAAGAAATGCATTTTCATACCTGTGCATTTCATTGCCTTATTTTTTTTTAGTTATTGATAAGAATAATTTCAATCAATTTTTTAATTCTACTTCATACCCAATTAACCCTTTAAATAAAGCTCGTTATATGTATCGGTTGCTAAGTATAACCATCTATTATTACATAGCTCTTAGTAAAAGGAATACTGATAACAATGAAATAAATTTTTGGCTTTCTTAATTTAGTCTTAACATACACTTATAAACATTTCTTAACTAAATGTTGCTCCATTTCGTAAAGGTCATGTTCTCTAGGATAATATTTGAACGATACAAAAAAGAAAACGGAATTGCTCTGATGAAAAGATAGAACAATCGGTAGTTAGTTTAGTTTGTACGTTCCCATGGTTATTGGGGAAGAAAACACAATGGAATGCCATTTCTAGTTTTAGGTGTAACAGTTGAAGAAACACTCCATTGTGTCTGATAACACACAATTGATCAAAAAAAAAAAAGGAAAGATTATTAATTAAATACTAAAAAAATTATATTTTTCTGATGTCTGGGAAACTGGAAACGAATTAATTTTTTTTAAATGATGCATACATATCTTTTGGTATCCAAATGACAAAGACACTAATCTCCTATCAATCTTAAATTATCCACTGTATTTTTTTCCAAGTTAAAAAGCGTTACTTCGTATTAATCTTTAAGAAAGTAACATTCATTTGCAAAGTTTCTTAGTTCTTAAGAAAAATGTTCAAATATTCATGATTCAATATATCATTTGAAGCTTCAATAAAATGTCCAAATTTCAATTAAAACAATGAGTACCTTTTTTAATTCGTCTTTTTCAACAGCGTGCTGTATTTCAAATTTGTATAAAGTGACATACTTTGATGATTATGATTATGTTTCAATTGTGTGTCTTGCACTTACCTTTATAATTTAATTCTTAATCGACACATAAAAATAAATATTTGGAAATTTAAGATAAAAGCAAGTACATTCGGATTAAAATTAACATTTAATGTATTTTATAAGATGTTAAGAATTAAAGAAGAGCTCCGTATTAATGATTAATTGAAAGTTGTTATTTTTAGTTAAATTCCTAAAATATTGTGACTAACTCTATTACACGAAATTGAAAATGTTTATGAAATTTTTCCGGACAAAATTCATTTTAAATTTCGTACAATAGATTTTGAGAAGAAGGAAGTTAAATATAAAATAGTTACAATGAGATAAACAATGTTTGATCTAGTATAAAGGATTTACTTAATAAAATTAAAAATACACTTTTAAATTGTATTCTGGGGTCTATTCTTTCTGCTGTTTGAAATTTCTCAAAATTTCGATAGATTATTTAATATCACATATGATATTTGAAAAATGATAAGCACAATCATCTCACATATATAGCATTGAGTCTAGGGATTGCAATACTGGTATACCTGGATGCCGAATACAGGTATTTTAAGCCATTTGTACAATTTTGTAGTACCGGTATTCACAAGGTAAAATGCCGTTATTTCGGTATTTACTAGAAATTTTTTTAAATTGCCTTCATTAAATATTCAGGGATCACACCAACATAGAAAAATAGTATACGTTTTGCTTTCTATGTCGCCCTAACGGGTGAAATTATTTAGACTGTGAATATAAAGTTACATCGTACAGTGATAAACTATGTGAATCATCCAAGGAGGAGGGCCAAAACTATCCTATTACAGCTCAGAGAGATATTGCACACAGTTGAGTACAGTATTGTACAGTTGAGAGGAGTGATAAAATATGTGAATCCTTAAAGGAGGCGGGCCAAAACTATCCTATTACAGCTAAGAGCAATAATGCGCACGCGCAGGATTCCGTAGTCTCATATTTGTATCTGTAAAATCAAGGTTGTAGTTGTGAAGAAAGTGCGTAACAATTCGATTTATTTTTTTAAATGGAGAGTTTGTTATTCACATTGTATTTGCATATCATACTTTTGGATTCAAAATATTTGTTTCCGATTCATTATATATATACTCATAAATAATAACTCATAATAATGAATAAGAATAAGATAACAATGAATAAGATTTAAGATCACAGACTGACTAGTGATAGTTACACTCTTTTTTTTGTGAATAAAATAAATAAAATGTTCCTTTACTTTTTTGTGATTCTTCATATATTGTTATAATTTATAAGTTAGATTATTTTTGCGATATTTACACTCTAATAAAACTGGCAAATAAAGCAAAGAACCACCTGTGTTTTCTTTCTTTTTCTAAAATATCTACTATCAGTATTAAAACGGGCATCCCGGTATATTTTGATCTAAAAAATACCGAATACCGGTATTGAACTTTTGGTCCAATATTGCATTCCCTAATTGCATCTTAAGCAAAACTATATCAGTTATCATCACTTTCTTCCATAGTAAAGAATTATCTCCGTTTTGATCCCCAATATCAGATTCTTCGAGAGTGTGAAGTAATTCCCATTTACGACTTTCCGAAACAACTTTATGTTGAGCATAAACTAAAGTAAAACATATCCAATAATAATATAAGATGAAAGAGGCATTCAAACGAGCCAATGAATTTTCCAATATCCTTCGACTACTAAAATGCATTTTAAGCAATAAACTACCTTCAAGAATTCCTAAAACGCTTAGGAAAACTAATGATTGCGCGAACCAATCTCATTTAGAACATTCCAATCGAATCCCGAAGCGAATCAAAACTCATCTTCTTTATTTAAACACCCAACCTTTAAGCACAGGAACGGTCTAGGCCCTCTCCAAATATCCGCTGACAGGGCAACACTGTAAAACACTCCATCTTAAACACTAGTAAGTCTTCTGTTGCTAATGGATCCCCCCTCTTTGATGCCCGTCTCATGCTTGGAGAGCTTTGCCCCATTTCCAAGTCTTTTAAAAGTTGTCCAATTCCGGTACCACTTTACGCAACATTCGATATTGACACAGACCCGTGGTGTTTAGATTGCATTCTTGAAGAAGTTCGAGAAATTTTCCGAGATTAACATCACCGCCAGCAGAAGGTCCAGGGTTTCACGTTAGCGTCAATTCGCTGCCATGTAAGATCCGAGATTAAATACATAGCCTGCCAGTGGCTTTCAAATTAACTTCTCCCGAAATGGAGATCTTTTCCAAAATAGCAACGGGGGAAGGAAGTTCCCTTTTCTATTATGATTTAAGCAAGCAGACAGAACTTCACCCCCCTTCCCCGTATTTCGAGTCTTTACCTGGTAGAATGAGGATTCTAATAACTTCCGTTTTCGATTTGGACTTGCCCCTTTTCAATCGCTTTAGTACTTGCAGCGGAAAATTTACAAAGTATTACTTCTCTGCTATAGCTCCGAGCCATGAAATTGAAATTTAATATCGTTCGTCTTATCTCTTTTCTAGAAGAGGAGAGGGGGGTTGAGGATGCTCCTCTTTCAATATTTATACCTTCATTTCATATCGAGTAATTGTCAGATTCCTTTCCTTTAGGGTTAAGATCACTTTTTCCCCCTGTCTTTTATTTTGAAGAGAAAAAGAAGGAGTTTTCTCATGAAGCCACCATCTCTTAATTTATTTAAATTAAAATAGAACACGTTGAGCTTAAAGTAATAGGAAAAACATGTCACCCGTGAAATATGTGAAAGGTAAAAGGCTTTTAGGTTGAATGAAAGAAAAAAAAAACAAAAATAGGGTCTTGAGTTTAACCATTTGATTCCCTGGTACACTATTGTTAGTTTTTCTTCTTTCTTTTGTGTTGGAAAATGATTTTTATTTTTGTTCTCAGTGTTCCTGTAAAAGCGGCTTCGTTCCCGAACTTTGTTTGCACGTGTAATTATAATTTGAACAAGGATAAGAGATTAAATATATATTTTTTCTTTATTTATTTTTTTTTAAATTTTCGTGTTTGTAAAAGATTTTCTTCTTGCGTGATGGAATATTTGATTTAATGATAAACTCTAGGAATTAGATATTAAATTAGTTTGTCTGTGAGATCGTTCTTGAAACAATAAGTTTTCATTAATTTTCCCTTCGGTAAACATTGGGATATTTTTTTTACTCGGTTTATATTCTCGTGAGTGTTTAAGAGTAATAATTTTTAATTTTTTGTAGAGGATAATATCTCATATATATATATATATATATATATATATATATATATATATATATATAGGGTCGAATTAAATCAGTGCGTTAAATTAAAACGTGACTTAATTAAGTTTACATTTTAAGTTTACTTAATATGTCCTAATAATGTATTTGTTTTCATTTAAAGATCTGTTAAATTAAATAATTTAAAAAAAATGCGTACGTTTATATATATAAGGCATTAACTACATAGTTAAATAATTCCGAAATTGAAAAAAAATATAAATTAAAAAAGAAATTCTCTTCACAAAATACTACAAAGTGTAAATTTAGCCATTTAAAAAAAACCAAATTTTTTTTAAAAAAAAGAAAACATCTTTTTAACTGTTAATAATGTAGCTACTGTCTGATAACAGAATATCTAATGAAATCTAGAATCGATTATACCTGGCAAATCAGGCTTTTTATGGACTAAGAAGTTTTTTAAAATCTAAATTTCTTTCAAGAAACACAAAATTTTTAATTTACAAAACTTTTATTAGAACAGTTCTGACATATGCATCTGAAACTTGGACAATTACTAAACTAGAAGGAAGAAAATCAAATGGCGTTTTTTGAGAGGAAAATACTTCGAAGTACACTTGGAGGTTTAAACGAAAACAATAGCTGGAGAAGAAAATACAATTTTGAATTATACAGAATTCATAAACAACTTAACGTCTTAAAATACTTAAAAAAATAGAATGAATTGATTGTCAAAAAGGTATTGTAGTTCAAAGTTCAAGCAGGGAAGACCTAGGTTGAGATGGGAAGACTCGGTGGAATCAGACTTTGGGATTATAAACGAGAAAACTTGGAGAACAAAAGTAAACAAGGGGTCATTATGAAAGAATATTCAAAGGGGTAGGCACTTGCGCACTATCTTACCAGATATGATGATGATGAATGTAACTACTACCAGTAATCATAAATATTATTATTTATTAAACTTTCTAATTTTGCTGCATATTTTCTTAGAAAAACCACGAAATACGTATTTTTTCCAATTTTTCGCATTCTTCTAGAATCAGTTTCCTATGAGACTCATATAGACTCTTTTTTATGAACTCCAGGAACTTCTTTTACAACACCAGTTTTATGCAACATATCTTTTCTTATTCAAATACTGATGCAACAAGATGTAGATCAGATAATCTCGAAAAACCAACCACATCAGACAAAGACACAAAACTCGAACAGTGTAATTGTTATTTTTTTTACAAATTATTATAATTCTTTTTACAAATCGACTATGAAAACAGTTATGAGATACACAGTAAGAAAAATAATTTATTTAACGAATATCTTTTTAATTATCTAGTTACAACCACCAAATAATTTATAGGAAGCTATAAAATAAATTCCTCCAAAAGAGATATTTTAGCAATTATTCTATTCCGAAAAGTTATCTGATGACGAGGCTTAAGTATGCATAAAAATCTTTTCTTAATAAAATAAATTCTATTCTATAAATCTTATAGTTCTATTAAAATAAATTCTATTTTATAAATCAGTTACGAAAACAGTTAAAAGCTAGAAAGTAATATCAAAGAAAGTTTTTTTTAACGAATATATTTTAATTATATAATCAAAGCCACAAAATAATTTATAAGAACACTTAAAATTAATTCTCCAAAAGATATTTTTACAAATACTTTATTCTGAAAAGTCATCTGATGACAAGACTTTGGGTGGTAATATTTTTTATGGCTTTATTTTGCTGTATTTAACGACACAGCAATTCTTCTAAGATTTAAAAAAAATTCTTTTACATATAAATAAATAGTAAGATTTGAACACAAAGTAGAAAGACGGATTTTTCATGGTATTTCTACTTTAGTGAAGTAACGATGGCAACACTTATGCACAGCCATCGTAGTATCTGGGAAGACTAATGATTAAGTCCTTAATTTATAATGTTATTAATTATGAAATTTTGCACGTTGCATTTTTGTTTTAATTCAATAAAATACATCCCAAAAAGAACAAATAATACCGAGTGCTTCAACAAAATTGATTTTTTCTCGAATTACTGAAATTCTATTCAATGTATATTTAAACGATCCATTTTAGGGTTTTTAGATTTTTTTTCTAAAATTATACAAACAATTAAAAGAATTCGGTGGGAAATATAATTATTTAGAAACCTTCACATTGTTTTCTCTCTCATTATGGTAGACTATTAAATTCAAAATAAAAATAATTATTGGAATATGAAAAACGAAATTAGAGAAAAATTCCGTAGGATAAACATTATTTTCATGAAATGAAAATGTCGCTGGCAGACGAAAACTTTGAGGTGATTATGGGTCATTTTGAATTTGTGACCATAATATTAATACACAGAAACTCCAAATTTTCTGCTTAAACCTAGACGATAGTATGCAAAAAAAAAAAAAAAAAAAAAAAAAAAAAAAAAAATCCGTTAGAACAAAAAAAAGTATAGAAGGATTTTCAGGAAATACATATTTCTTCCGATATTTGAAAATATTTTCATATGAATATTTCTTAAAGATCTGAAAATCCACAAATGAACCCCTAAGATAGACTATAAAGGTTTCGAAAATCAGAGGAAAAAAGTAATTCCAGAAGAATCTTTGCTACATTTTCCTCTCCGAATGCATTTTATCCCATTCAAATTCTCTAGGTACTTGTAGTTGAGGAAAAACGTAGAAATTCCAAAACATTCAAATTTCGTTCACGAACTCAAAATGCTCAATAGATGGGTTTTTTAAGGGCATGATAAATTAATCATTAATCTTTACTCATGAATATTAAAATGACATGGGTTTCTAACCTAAATAGATTTCTATTAATAAAAAGTTTTAAAAAAAGCCGATTTAATAAGTCAATTATAAAACATTCGAAATGAAAAATGTGATAATTCAAATAACTTTTGTATTTTTACTGATTTGGAAAAAAAATATGCAGTTATACCCCAAACTTACGCGATAGGAGGGATTGGGAGATAACCGCGTAAGTCGGATATGATTGCGCTGACAAATTCATTTAAATTATTTTTAGTTTTGGGCCGGAGATGAAAGAAAATAATTTAGAAAAAAAATATATTTAATACATTCTTGTTGTTGTGGCTAATGCCACCTGTCTGACGTAGTCAGAACGAGGTCCATGAAATTCATCATGGCAAGAGACTAGAAGCTGGCCTTGAGCACCATACAGGTGACAGTACGAATTAGCTCGGCGAAATTCCCCGAAGGGACGATAGATGGCGACACCACCTATATCCACCTCCACAATTTATACATGGAACTGAAGGGGAGGGAAATATTCTCCAGTCCCCTGCACTCGTGATTCAGCCCACAAGACTTTCGGACCCACTGATTTAACGAGCACGTACTCTGTGTGTACTCGGAGGATATTTGGTGGCATCAAGCATCGAACCCCGGCCTTCCGCTCTGGAGTCCAATGTTCTAACCACTAGGCTACCCACGGCCGTAAAATCTTAGATAACACAAATACAAAATTGTAAACCGAATTTATTTTGATTTAGAGCGTTTCATAAAATCTCACAAAGTAGTCTGCAGGGTCAAAGATTTTTTTTCTTCCGTAAAATTTCTTCGTAGCATGCTAATAATTTTTTATTCCTTGTTTTATAGAAAAAATAGGCTCATCGTTAGAGTCTATCTTTTCTAATATTTGTGTGTGTAACACTTTTTCAATTAAACTGAGGCCTTCTGTCGAATTTCCAATCGCCATCTGATTTTTTGATTGAATTAGGTCTAAAGATTCAAATTCTTCACTATCTTGCTCTCGCTCATACCAGTTGATTCACAAATAGTGTGATCAGTTTTAGAGGATCATAAATTTTTATTGAATAAAATTATTTACATGTAATTTTCAATGTGCTTTCCTCTAGCATGCGATATTTTTGGTTGAAATACATTGAATCTTCGTTTTGCCAGTTGTGAAGGTAGATGAAACAGTGCTTCATCAGAAGTTATCCGTGTTTTGTGTCTACCTTTGTGTAATATTAAGTACAGATGCCAAAAACGTTTTCTTCGTTTCTCTACGGTCTTAAGAGACATTTGATGACAGGCTGGAAAATTTACTTTTTATTGCCAATTTTCTTTATCTGATGATAAATTGTCGATTGCTATATCTATAGTTTCTTTGCCATAGGGTTTTGAGGCAAAGAATTTTCTAGCTATAATTTTTTTCTACTTCTTTTTTTCTTTTTCATTGAGGATTTCTTTTCGTTCACATCTTTTCCCTGGAGCTTTTGATTGCGAGCCAACTTTTATTTCTTTTTGAAGTTTAGATAGTAATACAATAGAAAAAGGTCTTTTTTGACTTTTAAATGCTTTATTATTTATAGAATTTGAACAACCATCCTACAGTAGCTGTAAAATTTCGTTTCGGATTTGAGTACTGTAATTTACTCCCACTAATAAAAATGGTTAGATTGATAATTTAAAAGTTTCATTTGTCAAATAAAACCAGTAGTAAAACGATAGAAATTCATCATAAATAGTTATATACTTTTAAAAGTGGTCACACTAATTTTTTGAATCAACCAGTACATATCTAAGAGCTCATCCATTGTCAGCTTCTAATTGTGGGGATCCATCAGTTTTTGACCGTCCCCACTATTCACTTCTAAATTTGTTTTCTGGCAAGATCGACAATTTCTTCAATTACATACCCAATTCCACCAATTTTATTAATTTTTTCCCCTTAAACAAAAGATGAATTGCCCAGGTTTGAAAATCTCGTAACTCCGGTTTCGCGTAAGTCGGGGTAGCGTAAGTCGACGTATTACTGTACAAGTATAATAGGCGATATAGCTGACGAAGGAAGTGTTGGGCAAGCTTGAATGCACTGGGGGAGCTCCATATATTCTTTCATTAACCACCAAAATTTAATCATTTACATCTTCGATCAAAATGTTTTTGTGTACGTAATTTCATTAAATCGGACAGCTCCTTTTTAGAGCGTCAATTTGTGTTTTTTATTATAGAATATATTTCCGGTAAATATCCTCTTATGAGGAGGTGATTAAGTCCATTTGCTAATCAATGTTCAAAACAAAAATATAATAAAAATTTACTATAGATTTCAAATGAAATGAAAATTCGAAAATTAGAGAACTGAAAAGCATGGTCACAAACCAGCTTCCGATTTGTTTTGGCAGATGTTGTGAAATTTTAAACGTCTTTAACTTTTTAATAATCATCGCACAATTAAAACAAAGACAAATTTAATTTATTTTTAAATTTTAAAATGGGTTTAATAAAAATAAATTATGTTTTTTTTATCCTAAAATGTCATTTTTAACGTAGTATTAACATTTGTATTTAAGAATCGATTGAACAAATTTTTGTAAGTATATATAAAATAAGTGTAGTGTACAAAATTATACTACCTGGAATAAAATTATTTTTCTTAAAAAATTGCTTTTAAATTAAGATTTGTGTTCAAGAATACTTAGCTTATAGTTAGAATTTTAAAATATATTTTAAGAATTAGAAATTAACAACTATATATATATATATATATATATATATATATATATATATATATATATAAATGTACACATAACATTGAAAATATGTGTTACTTTAATATTTGGGTTAAATTTATAAAATTTAATATTTATACTCTTGTAGCACACAAATAATACTTAACACATAAAATATACATACAATTAATCTAATAGCTTACACATTCGAGTTGAATTTATTATTTAATAAAGACAGATAATTATAATTATTATGACTATAAAATATATGCCTATAAAATTATACTCGTGAAACTAATCATTTATTACTATAAAAGTAATAAAAATGATTAAAGATCGCTTCTCTTCGTTATACTTAAACATATCCTAAGCTAAATTGTAACCTTTCATTAATTATTTAATTATGTATTAACTTCATACTCAGATACAATATTTAAATTTTACATAAAATAGAAATATTAATTCTTCCTAATATTCCTTAGTCTACTATAAGCGAAATTATTGAATAATGTTAAATTGTTCCCTCTAGTCATATTAATTCTTCCCTTGAAAAAAGAAATTAATTATTTAACCTCTTCCATTCTCATTCTACTCGCATACAATGCGCACTACAGATTGTTTGAATAAGAATTTAAATGCTTTATCACTATGTGTTATTACCAAACGCGTTCTCATATCTTTTATTTAAACATTTTAACAAATCTACCAAAGGGATAATGTTTTAGTCAATGTAAAAGAATCCGTGTTCAAGTGTAATCCGAATTGAATACATGCGTGACTGCTCTGTGGAGGGTATATAAGCGCACGAAGGGTTGTCGGTGATTTGTGTGTTCGATATTCACCACGACACGCAAGAATTTGCTTAAAGGATAAGATCAGGTATTAGATAAATTAAGTATCCAAGAGCATATGGAGGACGTACACTGCTGGCCACCGTAAATGCAACACCAAGAAAAACAAGAGATAGCACAACAATATTTATTTTGTAGATAACATGCTGATCAAGTATCAAATGATTAAATTTATAGACTTCTGTGAAGTGTGGTTCCTGCCAGAATCAGTAGCCATAGTAGCCACCATATCGCTGCCGCACGCCTCGGCATTGATTCAAAAAGACTTTGTATATGTTCTTGGGGTACAGCAGACCAAGCAGCTTTCACACGTTGCCAAAGTTGATCTGGTGTGGCAGCTGGGGGTGTATTCTGGGTCAATCGTTGAGCAACCATGGACCACATGTTTTCTATCGGCGAAAGACCCGGAGAGCGAGCCGGCTAGGGAAGCAATTCAATCTGGTGATTGACGAAGAACCTTTGGACCATGCGTGCCACGTGTGGTCACGCATTATACTTTTGAAATATGGCTGGGGCCAAGCCCTGAAGGTAAGGAAGAACAACTGGCTCCAACACCTCGGAGATGTAGCGCTGGCTGTTTAAAGTACCGGCAATGCGTACTAGAGGAGTGTGAGATGATATCCAATACCGCCCTATACCAAAATACCCGGTGCAGGACCAGTGTGGCGGTGCATAACGCAGCTGTTCAGTATCCTCTCTCCACGGTGTCTCCAGACTCGAATCCGACCATCGTGGTGTTACAGACAGATGCGTGACTCATCAGTAAAGACAACTTAATTCCATTCTGCCACCCACATCCTTCTTTCATCGCACCATTGGCGGTGGAGATGTCTGTGGCTCTGCGTCAAGGGTAGACCAAGAAATGGACGTCTTGCGGACAGACCATTCTGCTGTAAACGACGTCGAATGGTACGCGCAGACACTGAATGATACGTTACAGACTCAATGTGCTGTGCTACGGTTCGTGATGTGACTGAGCGATTCGTCACTGCTATGCGCACAATTTCCCTGTCCTTACGTGAAGTGGTGCACTGAGGTGGATGCTATCGACCACGTCGGTCCATCGTACCCTCCTGCATCCAACGGTCACATATTCGCATTACAATTGTTTGGTTTCGTTCAACAGGACTACTGATTTCCCTAAAAGATAATCCACAATCTCGGTAGGGCACTATCCTTCCTCTGTCGAACTCGGATACTTGATCAAAAGCTGATCGCTGTTTTCTACGAGACATAACCGATCGTTTTTTGAAAAATCCACAAGAAAAACACAATTGCCGAACTTGAAATCGTCGAAATGTCCAAGCCTTAAATAGCGTTTTGAGGTGGCGCCACAAGCGCGCATGATGTGTATTTGCGCTGAAATTCTAATTATTTGCATATCTCACCTCCGCTAATGCATGTTGAAAATTTAATGTTATTTTCATGCTTCCTTTAAGGTGTTGCATTTACGGTGGCCAGCAGTGTAATTAAATGACGAATTTATAGATTAGTCAGTCACAATCGAAGGTGGCTACAAAGCTCAATGCAATGCTCACCATCGTCTACAATTTGTGGAAATAGTTTCAAGATATCCATATTAATAAGACTTGTGGCCAGAAAAGACTAAGACCCACAATTCGAATGCTGATCACTAATTGGCACTGTCAGTACTCGACAAAGGACTGCCACAGTTTCACTGCTCTCACTTGAGCTGTACTACTGGTGCTCCTTAACGTTCTACAGTTGCCCGAAGGCTTCACAAGAGAAGTCAGTATTCCAGAAGACTGGTTGTTTGTCTTCTGGAATACACAAAAACTTCTCTTTTCAAGTCCTGCTCAATGAAAACATGCGTTTTAGAATGGTACAGATAACATGCTTCCTGGACCAGATTTCAGTGAAACAGTATGTTTTTAACAGACGAGTCGAGATTCAGCATGGACACTGTTTTTCGACATACCTCTACGTGGACAGAACCTGGAACATGATAAAATCCCTCTCTAAGCAGGGGGAAATATTAATACAATGGTGAAGGTATTATGGTTTGGGAAAGACCTATGCTGGACGGTTACACGCATTTGCATGGGCTTGATAAAAGCTTGCTGACTGTTATGAGGTACAGAGAGGTATTAGGGACTTTTGAGGGGTGGAGCTAAAGTTCCTGTTAAGTGACGACAACACTTCCCCACATAGGGTTCAGCTGGTCAATGATTACCTGGAAAGTGAAGATATTCTCTATAAGGATTGGTCAACCGGATTTTTTTACATAAGCCCTCTCGATAATGTTGGGATAGGGCACTCATGGTATAGCATTTACGTCTCTCGGCATCCCTCTCCAAAAACTACTTCGGAGCTGAAAACTGCTTTTCTGCAGAAATGGGATAGATTGCTACGGTGACCACTCAATTCCTGTCCACGCTGTGAAAAGGAACCATATCCCATAGTAAACTCATTTTCTGTTCAGCGTTTGGACCATTTCTGAACGAAGTGAAAGGTTTTAAAGATATTTATTGTATATTCATTCCATCTCCCCCTATGGTTTCTTTATCCAATCACACAAATGTCCGAAATAATTACTTAATACCGTCTACTTCTGTTGCTTTTACATTTGAAACTAAACACTGTAAGGTATTCGACCGTGGGTGATGTCTTACTTCTAAGTTATCTTCGTGACCTATGGGTGTGGGAGTGAATGAAGAACCAGGCATTGCCATGATCTTAATATGTCTTTATTAAGATCTTAAACACTATACAAAGATAATAGTTATATTTAAACTTAGAGGATATGAGGTGAGAAAACACACAATACGTATTACCAAATAAGCGCGATATTTTACTTTCTCGCCTATTCTGAATCTTAGTCTATACACAGTTCCTAATATATATTAGAATTATCCTACCTTAATCTCTTGTTTAACTACAATCCTCCCGGATCCTAAATATCTTTTGTTTATCTAGCGTGGAATAGTATCCACCTTGACTTGATCGCTCTGTCACGGATAGCTTCACACTCAAATAACGACTTCCTTCTCTTCCTTCAGTTTATGCGCTTAAACTCAGATTAGCATAATCACTTTTCAATAAGTCATACGATTGCGTTAAGCTTCTGCTATTTAAAAGGTTCCTAATTTGCATACTCACGCTTCGCTTCTGGATCTGATTGGAAAGAATTTACCTTTTTTGGCCCCAAAGAACCCAAGAGGAGTTTTTAGTTGAAAACGCGATGAGCCCGTCACAACACTCTATTTAAAGTGTTTTTTTTTTGTCACGAAACATGAAACCTTCATTTTATATTTAGCGTTTTTAATTCTTTTTAGGTGAAATTTTAAAGGAAGAGATTAATTGACATCGTTCTTTTTTATCAATATACATGGTTAATTCATTTATATCAATTCGTATCCTGTTTACAATGAAATAAAAAACACAACAACTTTTTTGCTAATTTGAATGAGTTTAGTTGAAAGTTAATATATATAGATTCTGTCACAAATGCGCACATTTTAAAGATTCAAAACTTTACCGTCACCTCTTTTCATCTCTTATCTATTCACTTCATGTTTCTTAAAAAGTATATAAAAGAATAGTGCTCAGTGTTTTTATTTTCTCTTTCTTTTTTTGAGAAGCTATAGATCTGGCAACACGGGTTCATTTGGTTTTTTCAGCGAAACTTTTTAACTCAAAGGATCTAAAATGTTTGCATTATGTCAAACCGAAATGAAATATGTGCTTCAGTACGGGATTTCTATAGAAAACGGTTTTCAAACCTCCTCACGTAGCGTAAACACCTCTTTTTTTATTTTTCAAGTTCTTCTCATAACCTTTTACCGGAAAGCGGAAAGTTTCAAATGCTGTTTAACGTACAGCCAGCAAAAGACTTGAATAAATAAGTGAGTTGTGGTTCATAAGCGAAACATATGAACCATTTGCTTTTTTCCCTCAAAGAAATTTTTATATATTTTTTACTTTGAATATCTATGGAAGTGAAAGAAAGTTATTCGCTATATTGAAATGTGGTTAAGAATTTAAAGATTTATTTCTTGGATAGTTTTCTACGATTGTAAAAATGATTTTACATATTTTTTTTTCCTTACGGGTTTTTTTAATGTATAAAATAATATACAGTTCGACCCCGATTTACGGAACTCCTATTTAACAAATTTTTCTTTTCCCCCGACTGGAATGAAGGCAAAAACCTTATTCAACGAATAATAAACCCCGAATTCACGAATTTTTTCAAAAGCTGAAATTTTTTTTGTATTAGTAGTTTATATTAAATATATATATATATATATATATATATATATATATATATATATATATTATTTTTTTCAAATGATATCCTTTTTGTCAGCAGAAAAAGACATTTTTAGTGACCAGCAAATTTCGACTGGAAAAAGTGTAGATCATTATTAGACTTTACAAGTGCAGAGATGTCATGAGTGTAACTTATCTCATAAGATTTGAAGAGGACAGGATATTCCTTTCGTACCTCATCCAACTCCACAACGCATTAGATATTTTAATCTTTTAACGATTATGTACAGCGGATGATGAACTGCCGATCAGTGCAACTAAAGTTGTGGAAATTGTTGATTTGCCAGAGCCAATTTATAGCAATTCTGATGCAGAAATCGACAATGAAGCTCCCATCAAAACTGTTGCATTTTCTAGTGCTTCACAATGCATGTAAACTGTGAAAACGTACCTCGTGCAGCTGGATGTAAATGACGCAGTATTTTCTTCTCAGTATAAAGTCGAAAAGGAACTCTTTCGATTCAAGAATCAAAAAGATTTTCAAACATCTATTATTCAGTATTTTAAAATTTCTAATTAACTGGTGACGTATAACAGTATTTTTAATTATTGAATAAAAGTGTGTTACTTCTAACTATGGATATATTTTATGCAGTTGCTTATTGTAGAATTTCCAAAAAGTTAAGTGCAAAAAAAAAAAAAAAAAATTGTATTTTGTTTGGACCCCGATATAACGAATAACCAGGAATTAACGAATACAATATTCGGTTCCAATGAATTCGTTAAATCGGGGTCCGATTGTTTTCAAGAGTACATCATTTAGACAAAATCCATTACTTTTTCAAGCATTGTTCATGCTTATTTTTGTAAGAGGCTCACGCCTCTCTCGCGGCCACCTAGATGTGTGGGGGAAGGGAAGAAACACTCGACACGATTCAACTAATCTATTTATTTCCACACTAAAAAAAGACAATTTTAACTAAGAATAGAAATAGAATGTCTGAATGCTAACCGTGAAAGTGAAACAACGACAGTAAAACGTGAGCGATTAGGAGACTAACAAATTTGATCCTTATCTTAATTAAAGATCTAACCTGTTATCTGATTTAATCTAATCTTAATTCAATCTTAGTGAACAATCGTCACTCTTTTAAGTTTCCTTCTAATAAGAATCAAATCACTATAATTCTAATATTATACCTTCAGTAGCAATCTCACCTGGCTCGAGTATATCTTATCTCCTTCTCCCTTTCAAGCTAGAAAACCTCGCCTATTTATAGTAAGTTGATTTACATATCACGATTCTCTTCTTCCGAAGGGTTGGTTGTGAATAACGCGAATTGATAGCCCAAAGATTTCCCAAGAGGATTAATCAGGAAATCGCGTATAGATCTGTCACATTTTTTACAAAAGCAAGCATTCACACTATCTTGAGGGAAGTGCTAGTCTGGTCAGGGTCGTAAACTCGTAACCGGTGTTGTCAAGTCACGGGTTCGCCTAGTACCACTGAAGATTCTCCGTGTAGAGGGGCTCAGGCGCGCTAAGTCTGTGGAGGGGAAAAGCCC
Source organism: Trichonephila clavipes (assembly GCA_019973935.1). Classification (NCBI taxonomy): domain Eukaryota; kingdom Metazoa; phylum Arthropoda; class Arachnida; order Araneae; family Nephilidae; genus Trichonephila; species Trichonephila clavipes. The sequence goes on along the minus strand of BMAU01016503.1, from coordinate 350,320 downwards.
TACCGTTAGCGTAGTGTGCACCTGTGGAGAGGGAGTGCCAACTCAAGTGTCGTCCTCGTAACTTGACCGAGTTACAAAATTAAGAAATTCGTCATCAATTGGTCTCATGTTGTTTCAGAATGTGAAGTAAAATAAAATCTCCACCACCTTGAATTTGTATGAGTTTGTTTACCCCTTCTCGGCTAAAGTGTCATCCTGGCTCATCCCGAGTGCAGCTCGGACATAGTGAAAATTTACACTGAGCATTCGGTATATTATTTCACATGTGCTTGTTATTGCTTCGACTCATTGAAAAGTACCTTTCGGTGCAATTTTCTACAAAAAGAGGTCCTTCTTCTGCTGAGCCCCCTTCCCCTTCACGCTTGTCTAAAAGACACTTTTTTGACTACATTTCCCCAACAGAGAAGAAAACTAATCCGACTCAACAATAAACTCCGATTTTATAAAGTGTAATGCTAATAAACAATAAATCAACTAAACACCGATTTTTAAAAAAAAAAATTGTTTACATATGTGACAAATCTATACGGAACTCTATCACTAACCTTCTGAGTCGACCTTTTTAGGGAAATTTAATTCCCTACCTATTTCCAATCAACTCCAAAAAAAGCGGACAGGATTCCTTGTTATATATATATGCAGATTAGATAAAGTATTTAAGTCAAACGAAATAGTAAAGTTAGAGCAGTAGGAGATAGATATTGAAGCATAAAGTTATAGTGAATTTGAATTGAAGATTTCTTGTTGGAGATAATTTAATCTCAAGAAGAGTTGAGATTCCGTTGGTAAAATTATAGATTTATAATTAAAGTCTCATTAAAGTTTTAGGAGTGAGATTAAAGTTAAATGTTCAATGAGAACATTATTAAATATAATTCTGGGATCTCTTATCGTGGTAATCTCTGCGTGATCGTTATTTAATAAATTAATTAATTGGATCATTAATTAATTAAGTTAATTTAAAGGATATTACCTGTAAAACCTCATAATACTAGTTAGATAAATTTGTCAATAAGTCTTTGATTCTATTTGGATAAGATAACCAAATAAAGAAAGTTGTTTATAAAAATGGCTACTGGTTCTTACATGACTCCTATTTATTCTCGTTCTCAAAGTGAGGTCCTAGGAGACCTTCACACATATTCTATTTTTTTAAATTTTAAAAATATTTTTAAGTTAATTTCAATACCTCATTTGTACGTTTTTAAATCTAAAAATATTCATGAAGGTTTTCTCAAATTAGTGGGAAGAAGGCAATTACATACTTTTTTAAAACCTTTTTGAAAAAAATTATTACATTTAAAGAAATGAATAATCTAGATACTAGATGATAAGTAAAAATTCCTTTAAAGTAGAAGGATTCTATATTTAGAATTCAAATGAAACTTCTGAAATCTAAGGACATTGAATTCCAGTAATGGACCAATTACAAACTTGAGTTAATATCTTGTTTTTGAAAAAAGGCTAAAAATTTCGTAAGAAATTGTTGTGTACATTACTACATGTATCACTAAATGGCGATGATTTAATTGTATCCTAATTTACTGATGTTAAGTACACATTCCCTGCTCTGAAAAAATTTCAGGTGTTAATTTTTTTTCCTGTGTGAATCAATTATTTAACACAAATAATTTAAGTAAATAAACAGTATCGAACAGAAGTCTCTACTATTTTAATCTCTTAATATTGACTTATTAATTATTTTTCATCGGGGCTTGAGAAAGTTAATTCCTTAGCCCTGGTATTTGTTAATCACTACTTAAAATTCCTCCGGGCAGATAATTACCAAATTATTTTTAGAAAAATCGACGTAGAGACGCTAATGCCTTTTTAATCTTTGATGAAACTTGCCCCGTACCTTAATTTCATCTTAATTTAAAATTTAAATTTTGGCAACAGTTATAAAGGGTGTTTTTTTAGAGGTATAGAACTTTAAATTGCAATAAAACAACGATGTATTATTCGATTGACATGAATTTTTTTTATTCGAAAGATAATCTTGTGGCATTACATTTTAAATATGATTTCTGGCATAGGACTGTCACGGCTGGCTCGGATGTGGTCCAATCTGGACGTCCAATTTTCGATGACTTTTTCCAACATTTGTGGCCGTATATCGGCAATAACACGGCGAATGTTGTCTTCCAAAGGGTCAAGCGTTTGTGGCTTATCCGCATAGACCAATGACTTTACATAGCCCCACAGAAAATAGTCTAGCGGTGTTAAATCACAAGATCTTGGAGGCCAATTCACAGGTCCAAAACGTGAAATTAGGCGGTCACCAAACGTGTCTTTCAATCAATCGATTGTGGCACGAGCTGTGTGACATGTTATGGCGTCTTGTTGGAACCATAGCTCCTGGGCATCATGATTGTTCAATTCAGGAATGAAAAAGTTAGTAATCATGGCTCTCTACCGATCACCATTGACTGTAACGTTGTGGCCTTCATCGTTTTTGAAGAAGGATTCCACCAGCCTATAAAGCGCACCAAACAGTCAGTTTTTCTGGATGTAACGGTGTTTCGACATACATTTGTGGATTCGCTTCACTCCAAATGCGGCAGTTTTGTTTGTTGACGTAGCCATTCAACCAGAAGTGCGCTTCATCGCTAAACAAAATTCGCTTATGAAAATCGGGATCAACGGCAATATCGTTTTGGGCCCATTCGAATAAAAAAAAATTCATGTCAATCGAATAATGCAATTTAAAGTTCTATACCTCTAAAAAAAACACCCTATATAAGTTCAGTAATTTTAAACTCAAAAGATTTATTGAAAAACATAGGGTTTCAAATAGCAGGAATTCCATATATTACTTAATAATGACTCAAAATAATACAAACAATTAAGCTTAGATTATTACAGAGCGCAATAATATATAACCTCTCTGAAAGACCAAAATCTAATTTAATTAATCAATTAGTTAATTGAAATGTGATTTTCTTAGCTATTTTCATCGTTTAATTTTAAACATTTCAATCAAAAAATCATTCTTATTTAATAAATAAGAAAATTATAGCAATTAAAAATATTTTAAATTGTTTTTGGGAATTTAATTCAGTTGCAACTTAATACTTTTATAAGATTAAAAATATAATTATTTTATTCCAGTCTAAGTAAAGTGGATACTTATAACTTATAAGCTTTTTCGGATTTTAATATAATCAGTTAATTATGAATAAAATATAAAATTTTTTGAAAACACACACATAATGTAATAAGACAACTAAACAATTTGGATAGAAAGCCGTCGGTGCATTTTTTACAGGAAAATAATTTTACTAATGATTTATTTTAACATTCATCTGAAATTAAATATTCAAGCCTAATAAAAACATCGGCGATTTTTTTTAAAATTTTTATTTTTCATTGAGTTAAATTTTAAACAAGTAAAGTATTTTACTGACCAAGAATAAGAGATTTTTGGTACTTACGTATAATATCATAGTTCAATTCCACGAAATCAAAAGACGTCGCCAAATGTTGTCATTGTTCGTGTAAACAAGATTTCTATTACTGGCTGCATAACGCGGGTTTTGGCGAGGTATTTTCATTCGACGAATTGGTCGGTGGTGTAATACGCAAGTACCGTACCATTTTTTTAAGGTAACTTTAATTTTTCTTTTATTTATTGGATTAAACTGTATCATTCGTCAGAAAATTATGCTGTAATAATGCGTATGATGCAGGGGGGATTAAAAATAGATAATTTTTTTACAGCAAGGGCTAAAAAAATAGTTAAAAATAGTTCTTAAATGCTGTACATTAATCGGCAAACGAACCAAAATCCTTTATTTTTTACGATTTCCTTCTTAGTAGTGGATTGGTTCACATTCCCCTCTGTTTTATTTTAATAATTTTCTAAAAATAACAAACAAACATATTTACAAATAATAAGCGTTATTACTCAAACAAATTTCAACAGTTTTGTCGAAAGAATTCGATCTCATCTAAAAATGGCAGCAAAAATGAAAAATCACGCACATCACCAAATCTCGAATATAACATAAAACAATACTCGGAAATAAAAACCCACTCATAACGATAACGATAAAAACTAATTAATTCAATTCTTCGAAGACAAGATTTTCAATTTAACTAGATTCCATCATTACATCAATAACGCAGAAGGCATCAGTTACAATTAAAGCAAATCTCCAGGAGCAAGAGAGGGGCAATTAGTAAAAAAATGTGATTTAATTTAAGTTTATGTCTTCCAGAAAACTTTCTTGTTCAATACAACTTTGATTACACTGCTAATTGGACGATACATATTTAATGAAGTAATTTAATCAGGCGCTCTTCGATTAAACAATTCCGAAGTAATGAAATGAAGTTTTATATCTTAATTATCCCAATCCCAATCAAAGAACATTAAAAAAGCATACAGAGTTCCTTCTCGGCTACACTAGTAATGATGGAGCGCGGAGAGGCGAAATTTGTATGAGAATACTAATTATTTCGTCTTTTAATTGGCCGTATTCGCTAATGAATTACAAATTTTCCAGAACTTTCCAGTTTTTTTTTCTTTTTTTTCTCTCCTTGGATCGTTCTTTGCCATTTATATTAGGATTCGGAACGCGCGGACTTTTCAAATGATCCTTTGTGTTAATTCTACGAGAAGGGAAGGGTATTAATTCGAGAGGAATTAAATATGCTAACGTAACTTAAAATTAATATGAGTAACATATTTCGGTAGTGTGTTCTTGTTTTTTTTTTATTTTCTTTTGTTTAGGGTTGGGTGATTAAGAAGTAATGTACTTTCTTATTAAATATTATTATTATTAACTATCTTTTTTTTTCTTTTATGTATTTAATGCTTTTGATTTTGCTAGTTAACTGAATAATTTTAGTTCTTATCATTTACAGTTATTTGAACATTTAATATTCAAATGGTAATAGTAATGATTGCACCAATAATAATTAGAAAATATTAGACATGATTCGATGAAAATAAAATTGTTACATTTTTACATATTATCCATCCTCTGAGTTGTAACGGGTTCTGTTCAGTGTTGAACAAATAATTATTGTGACGCCCACAACAAGTGAATATTTGTCAAGAGATGGCGCTAGTGTGTGTAGTGTTCAGTGTATGTGTAAACTTCGTGAGAGTAAGAGCGTGTGGAGCACACGCTCGAATAAAATTCTTTCTCTGTTAGTCCTAGCCATTTAATTTGTGGTGTAATCTTTTTAAAGATTACAAATAATGTGAAAAGAACCAGAGCGCAAACAGGTTTTATTCTTTTTAACTGTAATTTTAGTTGTGTGTGAAAACCGCTTTCCGTAGAGTGGACTGAATTTTATGTAAATGCAAGCTTCTATTTAAGTGCTAGTCGTGGAGTAGGCGGTGATGGTTGAAAATTGATTCTAAGCGGAAAACATAGTGTGAGCGACCGGTGATCGTACTTCGTAGTATTAATTCCAGGATTAGACTCAGAAGAAAGGGAAGCCATCCACATTAAGGCTGACGATTAAGCAAATTGGCAGCAAGAGCGTTCAAAAGAATAGATAAGTGTTTATATATTTCTAATAAGATTAATAAGGTTGATTGCTCCTCGGGTTTAGTTATCAGTGTGCATTCTTATTAATTCTCATAAATTCTCATAATTGTTGAAGGTTAAATAAAATTAGTTAACTTGAGATAACGTCTGCTTCTTACTCGAACCCTCTCACACCCACGCTCGAAGGACCACATCAGAGTGAGGGAGTGTTTATTAATATAGCACTATAAGGAACACAGGAGTTATTGGTGACGGAACTCATTTTTGAATGATGGTCAAGAGACGAGGACGGCCCCTCACGTCTTCGAACTTCCACACCACGCCACGAGAGGACTTTGAGTCCCGACAGTTTTTACATGCATCAGCACCTCAACAAGACGCTATTTCAGCGGTATTAGGAATGAATCGAATTCATGACACGCTAGCTACGAGTCCATAACCATGAATACTAAGTTATCATGACCATTGTTGCCTCTGCGATCGTCACCCCACCTCGCGCACCTTCACTTGTAGATAGATCTTTTGCAAGGGCAACACTACACAAATCAGTCACAATAAATGTTCATGCCTTAAAAATCTCATTTTAATTAAATATAGTACCAATCGCATTAATAACCATTAAATTATCCTTTGATGTGATGCAGTCTTTTATAATTTATAAATCAGAATCAAAATGATTGATCGATTCTTTATGACGGTTGCACTATGAAACAACACATGAAGTAGAGTAAACGAACCTCGCACTGTAGACCAACGGTGAAGTGACGAAGATGACACCAGAAAATTTTGGCACCCCGCTCATTTAACTTTCACATCATATTCATGTGAGGGCATTTCGACTCGACAGATTTAACGTGCATCAGCCTCTCTACATGGCGGGTCTTCAGGGGCACTAGGGCTCGAACTCACATGACATATTAAGCTACTTCCTCTAAAGTTTGTTAATTTCGAGCTAAGCTAATTTCGTTCAACTATTTTTGAGAAATTTGACTAAATATACAAGTTTGATTTTCACAATGAATAAAGTATCAGTACATTTAAAAACACAAATTTTTTCTAAACAAACCCCTCCTAATTACCACTAATGCCATTTTTAAAATTCTTTAAGTAATTTAAGTCAGCAGTAACACAGGTCAAGCAAATACGGATCTAAAATTCAATACGACAAACTAACGTGACTTAAAATTTACTGGAGCAATCAAATAGTGTATAGATTTATGTTTGTTAAGTAAGGTGGAACTATATATATATACATATATATACATACATACATACACACACACACACACATATATATATATATATATATATATATATATATGAATACTATACGAGGGTTATTGGAAATGAATCTCATAATTTTGAATCTCGATCACGTGATAAATAAAGCACCTGAACTAGTTCTCCACATGATAATGAGAGGATTTAGAGTCTCAACAGATTAAACATACAGGTACAGGACAAAATAATAGGAATACATATCAAAAAATGAAAATTGTTAATTAATAAAGGGTTGGACCACCTTTGGAATGGATGACAGCTTGCATGTTGTTGTTGTTGCACGCCCCCATTGGTCAGCAGTGCTAGACCAGGTCCATAACTTCGTACACTTTCAGAAAATCCAACACCAGCAAGGGATCGTCTGCTAAATCCTGCTTCGTGAGCCCAAGGCATTCGGGGATGTGAGCAGGCAAGGCCGGCTGAGAAGAACAGTTCGTATTCAGCATAGGATTAACAAATAAAGGTCTTGAACAAAATTCATCGGAATTCGCACCCATACATCATGCACAGCCGTCTCGAGTTCAGATAGTATACGTGAAGAAAGAAACCGAGATAGGATTTTGTTCTCTAAAAAAACCCACAAACCCTCAATGATGTTCAGATTAGGCGATAGGGGACCCCACGTTATATGTCCCACTTCATCATTTAGCTCTTGCAACCATGTTTGAACGCAATGAGACGTGTGAACAAGGGCGTTGTCCTCTTGGAACACAATATGTTGTTCTCCAGGAAAGAGAGTCTGAAGAATAGGATGAAGGTAACCTACGAGAAGGCTTCGATTATGGTCATCTGTGATCATCTCCCTCAAGACAACGAGAAGCACAAATTCACTGGAAGATACTTCAGTCACATCGCATCACTGAACCCTCTCAACGTTTTACATCTGGTACCAAGCTGTCAGCATGAAATGCTTCTGCCAGTGTTTGCCAGACGAACACACGCCTGGTGGTGTGGAATAATGTGAACAAGGATTCATCAGATCAGATTACTTGTTTCCTTGGCAGTAGTGTCCAGGTTAGGGGTTTTTGGCACCACTGTAATCTCTTCATAGCTTTCCACACCGAAACTAAAGGTTTTTAAATAGCTACTCTACTATGAATGTGTGTTCACAGCAGCAATTTCCGTTGAACAGTTTTCATGGATATTGGATTCTGAAGGTGGGTATTAATCTCGTTCGTTACCTGCGGAAGTATAGTCTTGCGTTTTCCGGCGATTATCCTCTTCAACACTCGTTTATCACGGTCTTACAGCTTGGATTTCACCCACTGTTGCACTTCTCAGAAGACACTTTACACAGGTTTGTGTAAACTGTCACATAACCATTGGCACAGTGATATTTGAAACACCCTCAAGGTTGGCTGTTCTAGACACGGACGCTCCAGCGAGGAGAGCTCAATTATCATGCACGGAGAAAAAAGATTTACTCAAAAATGAGTACGTAAACATACTCATTTTGAAATGAGAATGTTTGCATCAGATTTGACCGCATGCCTTGATTGAATTTGATTCCTTATATGTACTCAAAATCCCCAAAAATGCTAATTAATGCTTTCGGAAAAATTAAAAAAGATATTCAGGATTGCAGAAACTCTTTTAATATATCGGCTACATATTTTGATAATTGGGGCTTAACAACAAATTTAATTCTCATAAATCTTCCGAACTATTTTTTGTATCTACCACGCTACCCGCGGAAAAACACATGAGTACAAGATTGTTTTGCTTTTTGAGTTAAATGTACTCATGTGTATTTCTTAAGTAACTGCCTTTGAAAGAAAAATTTAATGGGATATAAGGGCTTTTTATAAGGGCATTCAGCACATTGTTTATACACTCCTTTAATCTAGTCGTGAGTGAGTGCAATGTTTTCACAGGATCTTAATTTTTTAAAAAAAACCTTTATCTTATTAAAACTAAACATATAGAACTAAACATATAGAGTAAACTTTGTTTTTTAAATTTAAAAAAAAATTTGGAATTTCTTTATTTTCTCTTATTGTTCCAGCAATATTTTTTTTTTCTTCAAAAGTTCATCTGAAAGTGGATAAGATGTGTACCAGTTGTCTCCTTTAAAATTACGTTCTTCCCAAATGTTTTTGTTTCTCTCTATATAAAGCATTTATTTTCAACAGTGTCTCCCTCTTCTAAATTAGAATCGATTTCAGTAGAGGAATCATACTTGCTGTTATACATTTCATTCTTTCTCATAACCGTGTGAAGAGAATTTCTTCATCTGAAAATCTTCCCTTTTCTAAGTCCCGTGATCATGCCTGTGTGATCTAGAACTTATGGAATTTGGAATGATTATGAACCATAAATTTTGGGATATTTTATTAGAGCAAGGATTTTACATGAATTTTGAAATGGACTTAGGCTTAACAGAGAAAATCAACTGGTCCTAAAGGAAGGTAGAGAAAATTTAGGTAATTGCATATTATCGCAACAATGCCAACGTTCAGAATACTTCATCAAGTTAGCGACCCTGATCCTCCACGTGTTGTACATGCTTAATTGACACAACCACGTATTTAATTTCATATAATCTGGACAATAAAGTTGCGATAATATGTAAGTACCAAAAATTAATACACCTTTGGTACAAAAACTCTTGTATGAAAGCATGTTACATACAAGTAAAAAACATAAGAAATCTGAGTAAGGAAGACCTGTGTAGCTAGGGCCACCCCATTTTATTTGAATAATACCTAGTTCTAAGTTTTATTACTCAGTTGGGTGAGTTGGAACACCAATTCCTACTTTGGCATTCATTTTGAAATTTTTCAAAAGAAAGTTGTGGTTAGTTATAAATGTAAAACATGCTTACATAGTCCGAAGTAAAGTTCTGTTTCTCATCTCTTTTTATTGTTGTACAAAGTAAGTCAAAAATTTTCTTTGAATTTTTTTTTCTTGTACATAATTTTGTTTATAGCATTAAGTACTAAATAAGATTTTAAATAAATCCTCTCTCCATGTGGATTTTCTGCAGAAGACATTTTGTATAAAATTACCTAGTCTTGTACCTGGGGCCACATAGTTGCCTTGTACCTAGGTACAATTGCAATTAATATTCTTTATGTTATTATTTTATTAAAAAGTTTTCATGATAAAAAAGAGAAAATGGTCTTAATTATCTGAACCATTTTGATTTAGTCAAGTTTTTTATTATTATTGGATGTTATTAAAATGAGAGGAGTGTATATTTTGTTCTGAAACTTTCAACATGCTTGATTTATAAAAAAATATCTTAGCTACCATTATTGTTATTTTTCAGGATTATTTTATTTATACAAACATAAGAATGCATTTAATTAACAAAAACCCCCAATTTTTTATAGTTATAAAAATAATATAATTCTAAATCAGATTTTTATGATATTTCAATTAAATTTTTCTTAATGAGCAATTATAAATTCCTAACTTTTTAGATACCTAGAAATCCTGACTGAATAAAATGGTCAAAACCTAATGCAGATAATATAAGAATTATCAGATATTGAAGATTCTCACATTCCACTGATGATGCAAATTCTACAGTAACTGATAGTATTGAAAAGGGGGACTTTTGTTTAACAAAAATACAAGGCAAAATAACTAAACATTTTTATATGGCAGAAGTAATAGATGTTAAAAAAGAACACAAGAGTGTTAAGTTTCTGAAGAATATTGCACGTTCAAATAAGTTTCTTTATAATAAAGAAGAAACTTATAAAACTGGCAACAGAAATATTCTGTTCAAACTGTCTAAACCATAATCTGTTGATGCTTCAGAACGACAATGTATGCAGCTCACTTTGGAACCAGTTTTTAAAATTAAATGTTGGATCAAAATACGTGCAATTCATTAATAATTTGGCACATTGCAATTTAAATGGTTACATGATAAATCAATGTATTAGCTGATATTGTTTCTTTTATTAAATTCATGTGTGTATGTTTGTTTTCTATTGATTACAGAGTGAAACCTAACTTTCAGGAAAGGCCCTACGTACAATGATATTGTACCTAGGGCCATTTGTGAATTTTTTAAAACCTTTTATTTCACAGAATTTAATATTTTAAGTTCTTATATTTACAATTGGATGATAGTTAGTATAATGATGAGTGCATATTAGTTTCACATTTTTAAACAGGCCAGGGGCTCTGTTTTTGTGCATTGAAAAAATATAGCCCTAGGTACACAGGTTTCCCCTACTTATATATTATTGCAACCTATTGGCAACATTATATGAAACGAAGCACCTGGTTGCCAATTCAGCATGTACAACACAGGAAATTGGGGGGTACTTATGAAATATCGCATCAATTGCCAACTCTATTAATAACTCACCAAGTTGGCAACCCTGATGACACACTGAAAATTGGCAACTAGGTGCTTCATTTCATATAATGTCGCCAATAAGACGTAAGTACCAATTGGGGGGAGTTGTCAATTCAGTGAATTATTAATAGAGTTGGCGATTGTTTTGATAATACGTAAGTACTGAAATCTGTTCAGTCTGACATACATGAAACACCATAGTTTTAAAAAAAAATGCTTTTATAGTTAATCGTACTAAAAAGTAAATCTTAATATAAGAATGGGTTCAGTCCTAGGAGAGCCCACACCCTTGAGCAAATTATTTTGGTTGGTGATAATTGCACCATCTTGGTAACTCTACTTTGATACATTATGTATGGTAAACCTAACTATTTCTGGAATTTTTGTATTTGGTCAGCGGGCATATCGAATTGTGTCATTTTGTTGTTGGGCCCCGGGCTGGAAGTATGGCACGTATGTGAGTGGATATACCTTTGAATTTTGTACTTTGTTGAATGCGAAATGTAAGAAAAAAAATTGATTGAATGGTGTATGAAGGAAGGATTGATTGCTTTGAATTATGAATGTTCTAAATGTAATGAGCGAATGGGATTATACGAACGAAAGAGTGCTGTTTTGGATGGAGATTTTGAATGGGTATGTTCGACCATTACCTCGCAGAATATTTATGGCCGCACTCCCATGATTCTCTTAACAATGAGGCCTTCAAGGCTTTTTGTTAAAATCCGCTGTCATGCTGTAGCCTCCACTCGGAAAAGATCAGCTGTAAGAAAGTAAGTGCTGTTTTTTTTTTTCATCTTTTACATTTGATTATTTTTTCATTAGAACATATATTTTCATTACGATCCACCTTGTCCTGCTATATTCACTTGCCGCCATCTCACTCTGGCTTGGCGCTTTTTTGGTTTGTTGCCAAGGGTGTGGGCTCTCCTAGGACTGAACCCAATACAAAAATTAATCAAACGTATTTAAGATGAAAAAAAAAAACAGCACTTGCTTTCTTAGAACAAAATGATTAACGAGAAAATTAATGTCATTGTGGTAAAAGGGTGGGGGACCCTTGTACTACATTTTTACACTAACTTTGTATTACAGAATAGAACTATTAAGAAATTATAACAATTGATATCAAGCACCCCACGCTTTTAAATGCAGTTATTATTTTTCCATTTTCTCCACATTCCAATTTCCATGGTTTTTCCTGGCATTTCTAAATACCTTGTGTTCTGTTTTTTTTTTAAATCCTGGCACTCATATTTTTCTAATTGGTTTTCTACAAAAAAGTACTTACATTTTTGCTTCATAATGTAATTCCTCTTTTGTCAGGAATAAGCCATTCTTTTCAACTATTTTCCTGTTGAGTTCTTATTGCGAGACCATCATCTTAGATTGAAAACTATTGGATACCAAAATCTTATTTGCAGCAATTTCAAAACCATGCCTAAAAGATATTCGGTGTGTAGTGTACTGATATATATATTGTTCCAATGTGTGGTATTTTTGAACAGTATTTTTTATACATGTGAACTTCAAAAAAATACATGCCTTCATGTGTAATATTTAGAAAATCATACTTTTTAAACCTGTTATCGTGTTTTTAGATGATGAATGCTTTATTCTTAATTTGCATTAATTTCATTTCTATTAGTAAGCAAATAATTCAATATATATTACATTAAAACAATGGAGTTGACTATAGTATCGATTGTATAGTGTTTATAAAAAATAACTTATGGATGAAGGTATGTTGTTTCAAAAATCTCACTTATATTTTTGTTTATTTTTTGAATGTATGATATGTATATGTCAATTTCCAGAATAAATATTTCAAAAATATGATTTTGGTTTGTTTTATTTTTCTTGTTTACAGTGAATCATTGAAAAAAAAATAGGCATTGAAAATAAAATGCTGTATATTGGATTATGGTTCTACTGTTTTAGTTGTTTTTACATTCTTCTAAGGACTGAAATTTTTAAGTATTTTAATTTTTGATTATAAAAACATTAACTTAAAAACTATAATATTTGTTTTCTTTGGTGATAGGAGAGTATAAAATCAGTTGATATGAATAAAAAACTAGCTTAATTTGTAATATATATTGCAATGGATTTTTCTATATTTCCATCTAGATGAATGTGTTTCTATTTAAACAAAACAATTCATAAAAAGTACTTACACACCTGGGCCTAATGAGTGTTATTTTAGTCAAAAGGCTTTTCTTCATTACATAATATGTAAAGAACTATTTCTTTCTTACTTTGTTTTGAAATTTTTACTATATAAAGTCTTATTCATCCTAACGTTTCCAAGATATTTCTAATAACTTATTATTGAAAGACTGAATTTAAATAAAAGTTAATTTTCTGCTTGTATAGGATTTTAAAAAGAAACAATATAATTCTTTTAGAAACATAAATATAACTTGTAATAAACCAAATTGCTTCTGGAACTAGTTCAAATGCTTACAAATTTGTTTAACTATTTCATCGAATCTATTTTTGTTATTTTCAAAGATTTAAATCTGATGTATAAGTTCGAAGACAAAGTTTTTGATCAAATAATAGTTGTATTTTTTTTTCTTAAAGTAAAATTTTTGTTGTATTGGCGACAGCATATAAAATTAAGTACATGGTTGCTAATTCAACGCGTACGAGACATGGCGAATTATCTTGAACGTTGGAATTTTTGCGATGATACTAAAGTACCTTTTTGTAACACAATAAATGGAAAGGAATTTAGATTTTCGAAGTTAAGTGGTAAAAACTTCATAAAATGTAAATTAAATAATATATAAGATGGAAAAAAATGAAATTTACCAACTTAAGTATCGCATATTTAGATCCCTTTAAATTTGATTTGATGTATATTTTTATGTTAAAAATTCGTATTGGATACAACAGTATCGAAAATAAATAACATACAAACTCATATTTGACCCATAAATACTCATAAATAAGTGCATTACACACTCATCTAGCTGTTATATTCTCAAATTTGATCCAGTAACAGGTTCAAAAATGAGTATGCGATGTTTACAATTTTGAGTACGTAGCCGATGCCAAAGATGAGAATGGGCTTTTCTCAAATTTGAGTATGTTTGCATCGGAGCTATTTTGAGTATGTGACGTATTCAAAAGTGAGTATTTTGTACTCCGTTCTGAATACCGGTTTTTCGCAGTGTGCCTCTTTTCATGTCGGAGAGATCGAACATAATCACGCTTTGCTGAGAACAGAATTTTCTCATACAACTCTCATACTGCCAAATGCTTGACTGATACTTTTCCTTTCACTGCCACTAGGTGGCACACTATTGTGACTCGTGGTGGTCATTAATTAGACGGTCGAAGGACGACTCATTTTAAGTGTGTGTTCCTATTATTTTGTACTATACCTGTACTTCAATTCCTCTACACGGTGGTTTTTTAACGGCATCAGAACTTGAGCTGAACGAGCGTATAAGAGATGCCTCATTCAACTGCACAGATGTACAACATAAAATCAAAAATATCAAATCCACTAATTTTTAATAGATATTCCTTTTTCGATAAAGTTATTTATTGATGGAACAAAAAATAACAAAAATAAGTTGATGATCAAAAATACCTCGAATATTTATTCATAGAACTCGAATTCATTCAGAAGGCATCTCTTAGCAACGTATGAAGCTGCTCCCTCCCTAACCTCACCCCCTTCAGCCTACAAAATCGATTCTAATAGTCTTTTTTATCTGAATATGCTTGAGGAATGCTAAGAATGTGTTTGTTATGCAGTAATGGTATGGAAAATATAGAACGCCTCATTTCATTAAGTATGTCCTTTGATCCCTTTTAATTTATCTCTTAGGTACGATCAGCCTGGTAATTTGGACATAATTCTATCCATTAACTTTTTGATGGATAGTGAAATTTTTACTTAATTATATTTTGTTGATTTAATTTTTTTTTTTTTTTTTTTTTTGTTAAATTTCAGCACTGTGTGATAAGTGAAAGAATTGGTCCATAAAATCTTATTTAAACTGTACAAATTCGTCGTCCAAATACAGTGCGGCAATCCTATGTCATTCTAATTGAAAGTATGTCTTATGTTTTCCAGAATAATAATTTATTGTTTTTTTTTTTGTTAACTTGCAACTCAAGGTACATAACACATGACATGAACTTTTTCACACATTTTGTTTCGCCCCGTCTCTTCCTTCTGCAATTCCTTCGATTTTCCCCTTTTAAAAAAGTTTCTTCATACAGCAGTGCCCTCTCTTGATCAATTAGAACACCTCTACAAGTTAATTCTTTACAACAATGCTTCTCAAACTTTTAATATTTGTGACCCAACATTTAACCATATTTTTCATACGACACCCTTCCATACAAATGATGTATTGAATTCAATAACTCTATACTTTGACACTAAAGCTGCACAACGACTTTTTTTAAAGTTCCACAGGTGTATATAAACGTCTCGCCCAACCACAGCGTTAATTGTCCCGGACGTATATACGCGTCTTTCCGAAGTACGATATTTTCTGGGCAATGCTATCCATAAAATTATGCTGAAGGCTTTGGAATGCAATAAATGGAACTTGTCAGTGTTTGTAAAGGATTTAGTTATTTCAGTGGATTTTCTTGTTTATTCATTCCTCCCTCCCCAATATATCACATACGTTTGACTTCGTGGAAAACGAGGGAATTGGCGTGCGAATCTCGTAACCTTTCAACCGGCAGTCAAGGGATTAATTATAAACCTTACAAAATATCAAGATAAGTGTTAATCTTTGTATATATTTTTATATATGACAAGCCCATGGGGTCAATGGTAATCATTAAACTCGTTTTTAGCTTTACATTGTTAAATTAATGATATAAAATACATTGTACCTACTGATACGTTTATAAGTGTATTATATCAATGAAAAATGTTGCTTTTATTTTTTATTATGTCAGAATACATTTTGTTTGTTTACCCTTCAGTAAATTAATAGTTTTTTTAAAATAATCTTTTGTGCTTTCGATTTTTTTAATATGCTGGCGCCCCACTAGTGGAGCCATCACGTCCAACAGTTTGAAAAACGCTGCTTTACAACAGTATTTACAAACATCTGAAATGTTCTTCATACGAAATATATTGTGTCAAGAATAAATGAATGGATTTGCCGGTGTCTCACGGATTACTATGACTGTTGAAAAAAATTTAAAACCCTTTAAATAATTTTTAATTTGCTACTTTATTATGACTTTTGTTCTTTCGGTCTCTTCAGTTGAGCCTGTGGCGGTGTGATATCTATATAAACCAGTACCAAACATCACGCGATGTCTATCATTTTGGCGTGGTCGATAAAGTACTTGCGTACGGAACGGAAGGTACCTAGATCGAATCTTCCTTCCTACATTGGCGACCCTGGCCGTGCAAAGTGAACCGCACCCTTCACGCACAGCAGTCGTGGCGCCATCTATCCACCACAAAAGCAACTAAGCCGTCAGACACAAATGACGCAATTAAGCCGTCTTACACAAATGACTCAATTCTCATGCCGTGATGCATGAATGACACAACCCATAAAGTGACGCAACTGCTAACATGCTCGCCACGAATATGGTATCGTTCATTCGCCTATTCGCCGAATCACTGGCATGGGGGTATGTGGCGGTGTGATATCTATATAAACTAGTACCAAGCATTACGCGATGACGATCGTTTTGGCGTGGTCGATAAAGTACTTGCGTACGGAACGGAAGGTAACCAGATCGAATCTTCCTTTCTACATGCCTTTTATTAGTAAGAACAGATTTCGGGACTTTGAGTAGCTTCTTTCTTCTACCGAAATTGCCGTTTTTGATTAATATGAGGAACACGCATCCCCGGGATGATCAAGAAATGTTTCTTTAACTTTTTTTTAGTTATGGATTATAAAAAACTTTTTTACGGAATCGCGCCACTTTACGTTTCATATGTTTTATCTCATAAGCCAAGCCTCCCGTTTTCTTATTTTAAAAAGGTATTCAATTTTATTCCATGCATATTTTTTTTTTTAAAAAAAGATACATTTTTACTTCATTTTTTATTTTTCTAAAAATTAAAGTGCTTTAACGGCAATCTAGGAGATCTCAATTCAGTTTAACACCAAAAATAAAATTTACAAGAGAGTCTGCATTACAGTATTGGGTGAAGCGTGTCTGATAGGCGCTGGAAGTCAAAGAACTTAAGTAATGAAGCTTGTTTTCCGTCTGAGGAATTAAACGGAGGGAGAGGGGTAGATGAATAATCGGTAACTTTTTTTTTTATATATATTTGTTATGCCCCCCTGGGGACACTCGTTCTACACTATCCACGCGACCTGCGTCTATGGGGAGGAACGAAAAACTACTAAAGTCATTCATACTAAAATCTGTTTATGAAGATCTTAGTTTAAACACAATACAACAACAAGAATAATCTAAGTAGTAGGATCAAGAACGAGAAGACGCAACACGTATTAACAATCAATAGCGCAAATATGACCACAGAATCTAACTTTATAGATTAAATACTATTTCAATAGTAAATGCTTTATACTTAAAGTTTAATTTATATAAAGCTTACCGCTATATCCTATATAAACAGCTACGGTCCTTATAACTTCTGTTCTGGCTTAATTACGGCTACACTCCGTTGGGCTCAGACCCACTTTTAGTTAATCTGCACCGGCACTATTAGGCTAATTTCCAAGATTAAGATTCCTTCTCTAGAGTATGTATCATATCCCCTTACACGTACCTTTCTACTTAGCAAAACACCTAGCGACTCCACTTCGTGACCTCGCGAATGCTAAACTTCCTATATATATATGATTCCTAATTTACGTATACACGTTCTTCTTCTTGAGCTGGTTGGAAAGAATTGCAAAGAAATCCCTAAAAAACAGTTAATTTAACAGTTGTCACATATTTATCTTTTGAAAACAATATGAATTCATAACAATATATATATATGTGAAGCGCTCATGGGATGCAGCACTTGCGGCGCTCTAACACGTGACTGAGTGCGATTCATGGAAATGCATACGGAGACTCCCAGACCCGCAATGGGCATTGAAACGACGACCGAGAAAACGAATGGACGGAGACAGAGAGAAGAGCAATGGAGACAAAAGGAAACAACGTGAAAGAATACTCAAGACTAACTTTAGCCACTTGGCAACGACGCGCGGTTAAATGTGTAACTTTGAATAGCGGTACTGTATACTGTAGCGGTATCTACATAAGCCAGTAACCCAATATTCAATCAGAGTTTTCCCCTTCCACACAATAACAATGTATGGAATTCAATAATAATGTTATTTGAAGCAAAAGCTACAATATGACTTCAACCTCTTAAGTGTCACCGGCGTATATAAACTTCTCGCTCAGACAAATTGTTAGTTGCCCCGGTCCTTAACTTAGTATCGTAAAATAAACTGTAAAATGAATTGTGCAGTACTGATACATTTATAAGTGTATTATGTCAGCGCATATGTGTATTTTACTTTTTATTAGGTCAGAATGCATTTTGTTTATTTTCAGTAAATAAATAAGTTATTTTTTAAATAATCTTTTGCGTGCCCCACAGTTTGTGAAACGCTACAGTAACAGCCCCCGAAGAGAGGGAACACTTGTTGTTACTGATGCCACCTGATCGGCAAAGGCTAGAATGCATTATGGAAAAAGGGTAAGTGACGCCTGTCGTTAGCCGTAGTTTTGAGCACCATACAGGTGACAGTACAATTTCACCCCAATTTTGAGGGAGGACACCTGGGGGTGTTCAGGGGCCTCTCACCTCTCTACCCCCTCCACCAACACACGAGAACTTGCGGCTCGACGGCTATTTAGAGTACTAGAGTACCCCCATGCCGCAAAGGCACTATACATTTACAAACATCCATGTCTTCTCCGGGATTCGAACCCAGACTCTACGGCACCGCAGTCAGCATCGCTGAACACTATATCGGTTGGGCGACGGGGGAACACTTTTGTATAGTGGTCATGTTACTCGGCTGCGGTTCCACAGGGTCTCGGGTTCTATCCTCCGTATATGCGCTCAAAATCACTCACCCGGATACATTTTTTAAGCTTTTTGATATTTTCCGAGGTCGAATTCTAAAACTAAATACACACATAACTTTTCGAATTTTATTTTTATATATGTGCAAGTATTTATTAAACTTTTTAACAATTGGCATTTCATATCAATAGAAACTTCGTCATGTGGCATGGAATCCATTCCTTTGTTATTAAATGGTTTTGAAAACCAATTCCTTGTCGTAAAATAAAAAAACAGTGTCATGCCATCTTTTCTTACGATTTCACAGAAAATATGTAAATATGTAAACAATAAAATAATTTTTCATTTTCATATGAAAGCAAAAACCGCTTTTTTCTACCAAGGAAAACGAATGAGGGGCGGGGGGGGGTATTCAAATTTCAGGTTCTAAATTTCAGTCGTAGAACTATGAATGATGTATGAAGAGAATCGATTGGTTATCAAAATATATGTATTCCTTCGTTCGTATCCATTTAAATTCAGCTTTTATTCAAATGGCAACTTGAAACAAAATAAAAATGTCTTATTTCGCGAAACAGTTGGCTCCATTCTTTCTTTTTGGCAGCGGGGTTAAGAGGAAGAATGAAAAGATGGTTTTTAAATTTCCTGTGCGTTGACGAAACGTAAGCAGCACAATTCAGTTTCAAATACTACTCTTAGTCACCATTATTTTCGTCTGAATGTGGACGAAGCGATATTTGAGCAATGTCGAGCATAACATGAGATTGTACAAAGTGTTTCTTTTTGCTTTGTTCTTTACAATTTACTCCAGTGCTTCTCGAACTTTCAATATTTGCGACCCAATATTTAATCATAATTTTCATCGAAACCGCTCCATACAATAACATTGTGTAGAATTCAATTATACAATACTTTGACCCTAAGGCTTAAATCTCTTCAGGTATCCGACAACTTGCGACAACTTTTTTTTTTTGAAAAAAATGAAGATGTAGGGATTTTTTTGTGATTTTTATATTTATTTAGTATACTTTAAGGAAAAAATCCTAAAATTAAAAAAAGAAAAAAAATATTATTAAAATGGGAAAAAACTAGTAAAAATGTACAAAAAATTGCATAAACGGGTCCCGCTCTGTACAAAAATTTTATGAACAAATTCTCAAATTTTCAATTTTCATGTGTTACTTTGTTATTCACGTTTGAAGTGACCTTCAGGGTAAGAGATATTTTAATTTTTACAAAAACTAGAGCACTTTATCTTAGCTATTACATGAAATTGCTTTAAAAAACAGTGATTATATTCACGTAAAGAACTGTAAAATTTGAAATAAAACAGTGATTGATAAATCTGAAGATCAAAACACCTTTACTGTTATGCAGAACACAAGCAAAAAATTTCAGCCAATTATTTTGAAAACTTTTTGAGCAATCGCTGTCCCCGTTTGATTTTCTTGAAAAAAAAAACACATTTCGAGTAAAACGCGTTTTAAAGTTTGACATCTTGTATAAAGTTATGGCATCTGCTTTCACTAAAACGCTTGCAGTTTTTGTTCTAGTGAAGGGATAATAATAAATTTGGTATTGTTATCAAGCTAATAAGATATCTTATAAAATAAAATCATAAAAAAAATTGTCAAATTTTGAAAAAAAATCGTGATTTTAGGGTAGTCGGATACCTTAAGTCAGTGGTCCACAACCCTCGGTCCGCAGACCGGTTCCGGTTCGTGGTTCAGATGGTGCCGGTCTCCTAAAGAACATTAAACTATTGCTATTTCATTTAAAGTGGTGTATTTCTCTCGGATGTGGGCAACTTTCCACGTTAAATCACTTTTATTCATTTTTGGTGTAACTATATTTTATACTGAAGACATATTTAAATGTAACTAAATTAAAATTGTTAAATCCAAACAATCTAAAATATAATCAATCAACGTGTCCCACCCTCAGCGGGCTGTGGTAAAATGATCAAACGTTGACCGGTCCGCAGCGATTAAAAGGTTGCGGAGCACTTTCTTAAGTGACACCGGAGTATATAAACGTCTCTCTCGGCCAAAGCATTAATTGCCCCGGACGTATATATGGGTCTTTCCGAAGTACGAACTTCTCTCTACACTGCTTTCCATAAAATTATTCCGAAGGCCTTGGAATGCAATGAAAATATTTTGACAGTGTTTACGCGACGAATTTACTAATTTCAGAAAATGTTTTACTTATTTATTCTTTTACCCCCCCAATGCATCCCATACGCGCACCATTGTGATAAAAGGTAGCACCGGGGAGTGAATCACATAACTATTAAGAGATTAATTATAAACATTACAAATTATCAAGATAAAAGTTAATTTTTGTATAAAACTTTATATATGGCAAACCCATGGGGGGGTCACTGGAAATTATTAAACTTGTCCTTAACTTAGTATTGTTAAACTAATTTTAAAATACACTGTTTCGTACTGATTCACATTTATAAGTGTATTGCATCAGTGTAAATGTGTATTTTATATTTTATTATGTCAGAATGTATTTTGTTTAGTTTCAGTAAATTGTTTTTTTAAACGATCTTATGTTCTCTGCTTTTAATATGTTCGCGCCCCCTTGTAGAGTTATCACGCCCCCCTTAAGAGGGCGTGCCCCCAGTTTGTGAAACTTTGATTTAGTTTTTTTCTCGTAATCTTTATTTTATGTATTTAATAAAAAAATCATTTAAGGAATTGGAATTACACCAATGTGTACTTCTTATTAAACAACTTGAAAAGCATTATTTTTAATTGTTTTTAATACACTGAAATGCGTTTAATGTAAAAACGCTCTTAAGACGAAATATCGGTTAATACGAAATAACACACAGCGGTCACAACGAACTACCATGTATTTTTATGCAATTTTTTTTCTCCTTACAAGAAACAAAAATCGCTTAATACGAAAAGAATTTCCTTCTGGGTGTGAACAAAATGCTGGAAACCCCAATCGGATTCGAGTGTTCTACTGTTTCATCAGAAGAATTCGTTGCAGTAGATGACGATAATATGTGGACAGCCCTTATAAAGAGTGTTTTTTTTCCAGGTATAGAAGTTGAAGTTGGCATTACTTTCCAAGATGGCGACCGATTTAACAGCTGTCAAGTGATTTATTCTCAGTTTGGTTTGGCAATTCATCCAAACGATCATCAAGCAAGGCGTAGATTCGTCGAATGGGCCCAAAACGAGATTGCCGTTGTTCCCGATTTTCATAAGCGAATTTTGTTTAGCGATGAAGCGCACTTCTGGTTGAATGGCTACGTCAACAAACAAAACGGCCGCATTTGGAGTGAAGTTAATCCACAAGAGTATGTCGAAACACCGTTACATCCAGAAAAACTGACTGTTTGGTGCGCTTTATGGGCTGGTGGAATCCTTCTTCAAAAACGATGAAGGCCACAACGTTACAGTCAATGGTGATCGGTATAGAGCCATGATTACTAACTTTTTCATTCCTGAATAGAACAATCATGATGTCCAGGAGCTGTGGTTCCAACAAGACGGCGCAACATGTCACACAGCTCGTGCCACAATCAATTTATTGAAAGACACGTTGGGTGACCGCCTAATTTCACGTTTTGGACCTGTGAATTGGCCTCCAAGATCTTATGATTTAACACCGCTAGACTATTTTCTGTGGGTCTATGTAATATCATTGGTCTATGCGGATAAACCACAAACGTTTGACCATTTGGAAGGCAACATTCGCCGTGTTATTGCCGATATACGGTCACAAATAATGGAAAAAGTCATCGAAAATTGGACGTCCAGATTGGACTACATCCGAGCCAGCCGTGGCAGTCCTATGCCAGAAATAATATTGAAAATGTAATGCCACAAGATTATCTTTCGAATAAAAAAAATTCATGTCAATCGAATAATACATCGTTGTTTTATTGCAATTTAAAGTTCTATACCTCTAAAAAAACACCCTTTATACATATACATACATACATACATACATATATATATATATATATATATATATATATATATATATGTGTGTGTGTGTGTGTGTGTATATACATTTACAGCAGACAAAGACATTTTGGAGTTTGATAAAAGCCTAAAAAATATCATTGATGCAGATTCCGACGTTGAATACGCTTTTACAAAACCACGGTTCCGAACGTAATCGGATACCTTAAATGAGGGTACAATGTCGAAAACAAGTGTTTAAGAAATGGCCACATCTATGCCATTGGGTGGACTGCAACAACAAAAACATTTGATGTAGTACGTATCCTGGAAAAGTCCCCCACCCCTGTTTAAAAGTAAATAAATTTAGATTGGGTAAGAATATTCTAAAATATCCCTTTTCTTTAGTTAAAATTTCGAAGTAGGACTATATTACTAAAATTTATAGTTTTGTTTAATAATGAAAATAACAATAATTAAATTTCCATAAGCACAATTTTTATATTTATTACCAAACTAAAATTTTATTTCGAGTTAAGCCTGTTTCATTTTGATAAATATAAAGACTAAAAAAGATAGATGTAAGTATGAATATATGATACTAAACTAACAATAGTTTTTTCCTCAAAGAAAATTTCACTTTCCTAAAACGAAGAATCAAAACTTACAAAATTAACGGTAGAAAAAAACATGCTCATATCTAAATTTAATTAACATAATTGAAAGTTTTGATTTTTGTGGTTTTTAGATTGAGGCCTCGTTCTCACTCAAGGAAAATAAGAAATCTTCGAAAAATTAGTAAGGTTTGAAAAAATCTACCTCAGATAAAATTTGTTATTAAATTTCATACATTTAAAAAGTGAAAACACCATAAATATTTTCTAAAGAAGTTCTTTCAAAGTACAAGAAAATTATATTAACAACAAATTTTACAAATTAAAAAGTAGAAAACTTTTTATAAATTATTCATAACACATCGCAAATGCATAATGTCTGAAAACTTCAAAACATTTGCTGTAACAACAAAGTTTATAGAAAAAAAAAATTATCGTAAATCTTTCACTTATGCTTTGCAAAAATAATATCTTTACAGCTTATCTTCCATATTTTAACATATGAACATTATTTATACATAATTTCTGTACTCTTTTTTCCTCAATCTATCTGAAAGTAAGAATTATTTTTAATCTAAACTAGCAAAAGTAAGTTTTTATCTAATTTTCACCGCAGGTGTTTGATGGATGAAAGCTGTGATTTATGACAATGAAAAGACAAACAAAAAAAAAGCAAATCACGTTTGTTAGCTTTTAACAACCGCCTGCCTTTAATCAATAGTGTTAAAAAATAATAACACATTACGTCAGAATGCTTTTATTTCTCTAAAACGATAAGATCTGCATTGCGTAAGTTTTCAGAAAATTCATTAGTTCGAATAGAAAAGGGAGAGAGAGAGAGAGAAAGTATAATAAATCTATCTTTTCAAACATTTATAAAGTTTTTACGTTTTATAAATAATTGCTTGCAATCTACTTACATAGGCCTGAGCAAAAGATTTCCTCTTCATTTTAGGAAAAGATAAGCAGTTATCAGCGGCACAGAGGGAGAAAATTTCCCCCGACTGAGAGAGATATAGTGGATACAATTTCCGCCTTTGTTTCAAAACTGAAATTTGTTTCTCACGTTGGGGATATTCGGGAGAATTATAAAAAAAATAATAATAATCTAAAGACAATAATAAAACGTTTCTGATTAGGTGTCAGAAAACCTTTTGTCTCGTTTCGCAAAAATTAATCGATTTTTACCCTTATTTCGTTAATGTTTTTTCTTTTTTTCAAATCGTTTTCTCTGTTGCGCGCCAACGAAATTAATTTCAGAAACTTTTATTATTATTCTTTTCTTTCTTTTTTTAACTACGACCGTAACTTCGCATCGCTTTAATTTAATTGATAAGAACCCTAATCAAACTTCAAATTAATTGAATCAGAAAGTTCGCGAAAATTTTAATATCGAATTACGGATACGGGGAAAAGAAGCTCTCCTAAAATACTTTTTTTTAAAATAAAACTTCTTGTTTCTTTTCGGTTTTGGATTAATAGAATGAATTTCAATCAGTATTTTATTTATTATTGAATTTATTCCCTAATTACTTGCACCGTAAAGTTATTCGCGAATTTAATTTAATGGAGCTTCCTGAAAATAATGATCGCGTGTGCCGAGGAACTTTAATTATTTATGGAGCCAAAAGAATTTTGCAAATTTCAGTGTAATGCTAATAAAAAAACAATTTTTAAGGAGCTTAATCATCGCATGAACATAATGAATTCGATACAAATTAAATAATAAACATTAGTTTTCTCGAAGAAAACACGCTTATTGGACGAAATAATTTGAAAATATCCATAACGATGTTTATTCAAATTCTACGTTTTATGGAATGCGATATTAAAAATTAAAAGAATGGAGGAGAAATAATTATTATATGAAAAGTTTTGATAAAACTCGTTTCGCTAATTAAATTTTTGAATAATTCATTTGATAAATAAGTTAGTTTGCGTCGTTATTGCATAAATATTTTATATGTTCATTATTTTTTTATTCATTATCTACACATGAAGAATTCATTTTAAGTTCATAGTTTATATTAATTTTTAATTAGAATTCTACTACTTGTTTCTTCATTTTTTTACTTTCAAAAACGTATTTTTAAATTATTTTTGACAATATTAGCATTCATTTTAATTTATTTCCCAGTTTAAATTAACTGTGTACTTCCTACGTAACACTAACAAAACCAATAAAAGTGTTACTTAAAATAACAAAACTACAAAAGTACATTAACATTATCAGCAAATCATATTATGAATGATAAAAAAAGAGAGAAGTAACAACATAAAAGTACATTGAATTAGAAAGCTATGACGTAACCTGTTTTTTCGAAGTTGGCCATTTCAGGAATGAAATAAAACTTTAAATAAACTATTTATTTGAATTATTACACAAAAACCGTCACTAAAAACTAATGAAGCAATTACATTTCCTTTTTAAAATTGGACACTTCTACAGCAATCGGGCAACCTCGATTGTCTAGTGGTCATGGTCACGTATCAGTGCGTCATAAGTTCGCACCCAAGTGCCACTTGAGACCCGCAGTGTTGAGGGGATGTACGTTAAATTTATCTTGGCTCAAAATCATCCCGTTGGTATAATATGAAAGTTAGGAGAGGAAGTTTTAGCTCACAAAAGGGGAGGGCACGACGTAACGAAATTCCTTTTGTTATGAGATTTTGTGTGCTAGTAGTACTCCTTTAGGGTGTTCAACCCCAAATGTAATAGCACCGAATGGCCAGTCAATTCGGAGAAAATAGCCTTCGAAATTCATGCTTAGCTTTTATACAATTAAATTTCAGTTACCTCCAGCTATGGCTTGATTGGGAGAGTACATATTTACCACGCGGCCGGCCAAGGTTCGAGTCGTGCAAACGATTTTTTTGTTTTATTTTTTAAATTCCTTTAATTATTTTTACAATTAAATAAATTTATTTAAAAAAGACTTATTAAATATTTATATGATTATAAAACAAATAATATATTATACAAGATATATAATATTTTTATTATATTAATTATACAATAATTTTTTATACATAATTAATATAATATATATTTTACATGTTATAATAATTTTTTTATAATATTTTACTTATAATATATTGTACTTCATATTATAAATCTATTTGTAACTAATTTTTATATAAAATATCATTTAATATTTATAATAATATATTTTATGATAAATTTTATTTATTAATAATCACATTTATAAAATATAATGTAAATATTTATATAATTACAGTAATTATTTTACTGTTTAAAATACAAAAAAACTATCTAAATTATCATTTAATATTTAATAAACCTTTTTAAATAAATTTATTTGATTGTAAAAATAATTGGATGAATTTAAAAAATAAAACAAACAAAAAAAAAAACGTTTGCGCGTCACGAACCTTGGCCGGTCACGTGGTAAACAGGTACTCTCCCAATCAAGCCATTGCATCGCTGGAGGTAACTGAAATTTAATTGTATAAAAGCTAAGCATGAATTTCGAAGGCTATTTTCTCCGAATTGACTGGCCATTCGGCGCAATTACATTGGGGGTTGATCACCCTAAAGGAGTATTACAATCACACGAAGTCTCGTCCCCAAATGAATTTTCATAGTCGTGCCTTCCCCTTGTCAGATATGCCGTCCTTGTTACTTGATTGTGGTTCAAAATTACGAGGCCCGTCTCCAATAGCCTTTGTGTTGTTTGATAGCGTGACGTTAATAAACATTTACTTATTCTACAGCAACAGGAAGAAAGGGCCAATATCCCATTTTTGTTATTTATGTGGAATTTTACTATGCTTGTTGATCTCCAGTTATAGTTTTCAAGCTATTGGTGGTCATATTAATAAGATGCTTACTCTATTCCTTGAAATGTCAGACAATCGAATGGATGAAAATGGGACAGGAGGGCTATTGGCAATGAACCTCGTAATTTCGAGCCTCAGTCGAGCGACGAGGATGACACCTGATCTGGCATCCTCCCCCTCCAGTCCTCCATTATGGAAGATTGTCACTCCGTTATGTCCGCTCTAATGTTTATGTCGCAGAGGAATGATTAAATTAGGCATTTCATCAAATTTCTAAGGGAGATGATCAATTCACGCAATATGTTAAAATAAGAACTCTGTGAAGTGATTTTCCTAAAGAAAGTAAGTGATTTGTTAAAAAATTCCTAACCTGTTTCAGTGAAATAATGAAATAATATTGTCAAGAGTTTATAAGTGTTTATTTTAGCAAAAACGGTGCATTATTAAGAGTAATTAATAAAACAATAATCGTTTTGAATTATAAATTATTTCTTCGAAACTAATTAACAAAATAATTAGATAATAAAGCTAGTACACTTATTTTAAACAAAGGATATTAGAAGTAGAATTTCAAACATTTTTTTAAACATTATACAATAATGTTGAACTTCAGAAATATCCTGCTATATTTGTAACACTTTTTGAAGTGATAAGTTCTATTGGCGCGATTTGCAGGAGAGTAAACTTCGATGAACGTCATGCTCGGGAATGTATCACTCATTCGGCTTTTTTCGTCTTCAATCGGACATAAACACCCCTAAAAAGGAAAGGAAGGACATTTCCCCTCGCCCTTTTGACACACTGTAGTTTGCCCCCCCCAGTACGCCGTAATAGTAAAGTTCCTAGCTTCGATCTAAGTGGGTCTCCCTCTCAAACCACCTCTTTCTACTGAAATGAATGCGGGATTCCTTTTAATCCTAGTTAAAGCATGAAAATGAAATGTCATATTTTTAAACAAGTAATATAAAAAAATTAAGTCAATTTCTACTTAGATCAACAAAGAAAATTTTTATTTTAGCTACTTTTTATTAAATAGTTACAATAAATATAAATATGTATATACATATGACAGAATCACAACATTAAGTGGTTATTAATTTTTATTAACTATCACTAAAGTATTGTAATATTATCCAAAACAATAGTGTATATAAAATTTTAGTTCAACGGAATGCTTTAAAACGAGAGAAAAAAACCTTTCCGACACAAGTCGCCAAAAGGGTCGCTAAGTCACTAAAAAGGAAACCAACTTGGCTGTATCTGTAATTCTTTAAATAATTAGTTCAGTCAATTAATTTTTATTAATTATAATTAAATTATCGTATTTTTACCCAAAACAATACTGTATGAAAAATTTCAGCTCAAACGAGTGGTTTAAAATGTGAGAAAAAAACCTTTTCAAGTTTTGACACAAGTCGCCAAAATGTTCGCTAAGTCACCAAAAATGATGCCAACGTGGCTGTGTTTGTAATTTTTTGAATAATTAGTTTTAATCAATTAATTTTTATCAATTATAATTAAATTAGTGTATCGCTATCCAAAATAATCGTGTATATAATATTTCAGCTGAATTAAGCGCTTTAAAATATATCTTATTAATGATTGAAAATTTCCTCAAGATAAATATATAGAGAGCTTGAGCTAAAAATGTGTGTGTATAGGATTTGAAAAATAGGCTTAGAGAGAAAGAGAAATCCTACACTAAAATTAAACATAAAATATAGAAAAAGGACAAATTTTTATAGAACTAAGTAAATAGTGAAATTATCATTAGCAAAATATTGCAGTGATTTTAAGAATAAAAATCTGTTTTTGTAAGCGAATTGGAATCGCAATGAACAAATAGTTCTATTAATCCCATTACTTAAATATACTTTGAATCAAAAAAGAAAATTAAAACAATTAAAAATTTAAAATGACAAAATTAAGTATACAGATATTAAAAAAACCTTACATTAAGTAATTTAAATACAAGAAAACAAAACATATAATTAAGAAGACTTTTCTTGCAGCAGCACCGGATATATTTGTACAAAACTGCCGTACAATGACAAAAGAGCTAGTATAAGCCAGAGATTAGGTGATATAAATTTTCTGATTAGTTTTTTTAAAGGTTTTGACCTAGATTCCTCTGTTCCCAATCAACTACCTGCCTTTCTATCCCTTTGCTTAAATTAATTCATGGATAAAATTGAATATTGTTAAATTACAACCAAAATCCACAAAGCCGGATCGCGTCTTCTGAACAAATTGCCTATGATTTTAAAAACGGAATTTTAAAGAGGATTTTTCAAAAGACATCAAAATCTTTAGTTGATTTTTTTAAAATCAAAATTCAATTTTATTCTATCAAATGATCCATATGAAGCACGAGGTTGACGGAGTTTTTTTTGTAGATATTTAAATAAAATCTTGAATCGAAAGAATTTATAACCTATTTCAGCTACCATAAACGTTTTGTTTCCTTCTTAGAATACAATTAATTCCCAAATATGATTGTATATTTCACACAAACATATTACTTTATGAGTACAGACATATGAATAAATAATTTTAAAGGACAATATTAATAGCCCCTTGTTTTTTATTCACCAAACTAATCCCTAAAATAACATTACAAAATTTGAAGTTATCACTTCTATCGTGTGGTCATAAGCACACACTTTTTTTAGTTATTATTTCCCTTTTTAAAATAGCCTTTTTTTTACTAACAAAAAGCTTTTTTTATTTATAAAGAAGGCGTCGTCGAATTCCCTAGTTTGTTTGTTTACATTTTTCAATTAAAGTTTTATCCAGTTTCTAGTTTTCCAGCATACAAAAGTGATATATCAAGCGAAAGATAATAATGCAAAGAATATAATTAAAAAAAAATGATATTCAGGTCATTTGATTTTGGTATGTCACGTCAGAAACCCGGCGCTACATGGCACGGACGAGGAGAGAGGAGAGGTAAAAAGTGGTAACAAGCGAAAATAGATATCTACAAATGTTGACTTGTTCATTTCATCATTTCACTAAAACAGTTCGGAGATTTGATCAAATCACTTCCTTACATCAGGAAAATGACCTCGAAGAGAATTTATTTTAACATCTTCCGTGAATTGATCCTATCCCTTAGGGATTTGATAAAAGCCCTAATTTAATCATTTTCCTGCGACATTTATTCCGAGTGCCACTGAAGACAGGAGGCCAATACACGTTAAATCTGTAGAGGCTCTATGTCAGATATACTCAACCTTTATTTCTGCTGAGCCGCATATACATATGTCACCTATTTCACGCGGGCCGCATACATATGCTAGTTATTTCATGCGGGCTGCAACATGAGGATAAATGAGGGGGAGTCAAGATAACATTAGAAATTTAAAATGTGAAAAATTGATCAAGATATTATAACTTCTGTTTTGTATTTTAAAATTACTAATTTTTTATTTTTGTCACTAACACTAAATTAGGAGCATTTAAGAAACACTCCTTCACAATTTCTGCGTCAGTAAAAGGTTTCATATGATTATCAATAATATATATAAAAAAAAAACTTCATAGGATGTCTTTGTTACCGCTGTGATATAACCACTGACAAAGTACTTTGTTGATGCACAGATTATTCAAGACCTATTTATCACCTCTTGAAAGAGATCTTCGAGGAAAAGTATCATATTGAATGATTCCTGTTTAATGGTGTTTTTTAAATGCATCCGTGACAAATCAAACAATTACTGGATCCATGTTTGTTTTTCACTACAAAATAATCAACCTCCCAATGGTCTTGAAGCGATTTATTTTTTTTCGAATATTTTTCGCTTGTGTAAGATATGACAGATAGTTAAAAATTAGTTCCGTCCATTAAATTGTCGCTACTCCACTGTTGTGTCTGTTATCTCTAAACGCAACCGTTCCAAATAGAAAAAGAATATTAATTGGTACCTGTACGACACCGACAGCAAAAAGCAAAAGTGATATATTTGATTTCTTGACAAAGAATTTCCCACCAAATTTTTAATACAATGTTCTTAAATAAGTAAATTTTTTCACAGCAATGGACTATGAGCGGGTCACTTAAAATGGCTCGGAGGTCCACATGTGGCCCGCGGGCCACAGGTTGAGTGTATCGCTACTCTATTTCCTCCGATGGCATGGCATGGTGGTTAGGAGAGGGAGGTGCCAGCTCATGTGCCGTCCTCATCAGTTGATCGAGGTTTAGAATTACGAGGTCCGTCGCCAATAGCTCTCGTGTTGATTTATATTGCGACTTTTACACAACTCTCTCTCTAATGTATATTACGCCCCCTGACGTCACAGTCTGTTTTAATTTCACTAATTTATTCTTCATGGAATATTTCGGAAATCTTTAAATTAATCGTGTTGATTTTTTTAGTCTTACCACTTGCTTTATAGATTGTTATATTCATTTTAAAAACTGTGCTGTGCGAAGAGCGGGCACTCCAACTCAGGTTATCATAAAGACTTTAATTTCAAAGACATGATTTTTAAAGGGAAAATGAAATAATCTGTCGAATATCGGTGAAGGGATTAGTAGTTATTGCTAATTTACGATTTTTATTGCCTCCCCATACGCTCGCTTTAACATGTATTTCTAATTTAAAAAGAAAAACTGTTCATATATTATCATTCCTATTTAGATCGTCTCTAAGGAATACGGTTAATTTAAATGGAATTCTATTTTCTTTGAACAAAATTATCTGTAATTAAAATATGTATTTGTCATCGTCAATATTTATTCCAGTATTTTGAATATCAAGTAATATTTTTAAAACACAGCCGTAATACGTCAAGTACACGGGTGCGGTATTGTTGACTTTTAAAATTAAAATAAATTTTTAAGAGTTAATTACAAATATCTCGAGAAAATGTTTATTTGTTATTGATATTTTTAAGTCAAAACTAGAACCAGACTTAAAAGCTCTTTGTAAACGTAGAGAACGTAAATTATTCTTTAAAGTTTAGAGACAGAAAATACTTAAGAAGTATATATTCGAATTGGAAAGCATTTTTCTAAATTTCCAAATTAACTTATAAGCACAGGAAGATAAATTTCATTTGAAGGGATTTAATTTATAATTTTTCTAAAGGAGTTTCCAGACAATTCGGGGGATTTTTACGATCGAGCGTTATAAGATGCTGCGTAATGGAATTTAACTTACAAATTTTAAAAGATCTTTGCAGAATATGAAATCAAAGCATTCAGGAATTATTACGAATTTCCTTTGATGTTACTCGTTTCTGAAATAAATTAATGCATCTATGTAAAATAATGAGCGTATATATCTGTATTTGATATGTCATGCCCAAAAGCGTTAGTTAATTTTACTACTTTAAGTATCTACAAAACGAGAGAGATATTATGAGGAATTAATCACTATGTCTTGTAAAGATTTTTTTGATGATTCCAAAGAATTCCTCGCTAAAATCCATAGAATTTGGCGAGATTTTAAAAATTTAATGAAGACAAATGCGATGTTTGATATGAAAAACTCATAAGACACTGTAAAAACTAAGCTTTTCATACTAATTTATTTGGTTACAAAAAACCCCCTTCCATGTTCATATACAGGGTGTAGCTAAATTCTACCGACAAATTTAGAGGGGTGATAGTAGGCGGAATGCAGACGACAAATCCACTTAGAACTTGGGGTCGCAAACCAAGGGTATAAAGTTATAAAGGGTATGATTATGATGACGAGCGGAATAAAAAAAAAAAAAAGGGGAAGACGTAAGAAAAACATTTATTAGACCTAAAGAATGTTTATACGATACGAGAGAGAGAGAGAACAATACATCATAGGTCTTCGTCAGAAATGCAACAAAAAGGAATTATCACAAAAATTGTTCGAAGGTGCAGTCACGTAGGTCTTAGCACAGCCGACACTGACGGACGAAAGATTGTCAGACGCGTACAAACAAATTCGATGTGATGGGGGCGTCAAATTAAGCGACGACGATCTGATATCCACTGTAGCCACCGGGGGTCTGTTCCACGAACGGTTTCAGGTGGCCCCAGATGAAAAATTCCTAGGAATTGAGATACAGGGAGTGTGGAGTCCAAGCAACAGGTTCGCTGTATCCAATCCACTTCCCGATATGTAGCATAGAAGGGGTTGCGCACAGCAATTGAAAAACGTGTAAGTGCACCATCATACATTAACCACATGTTCTGGTGTACAGTTGGTGGTATTTCCTGCAGCAATTCCGGGAGGACGTGCAGGAAATGCACGGGAGGACGTGCTGTAGGAAAACTAGGTATTTTGCCCAATTTAAGCGTTCAGGAAGTGTATGTATGTCGCAGGGAAATGACGAAATTTCATCAAATCCTTAAGGGATATGATCAATTGACGGGAGATGTTAAAATAACGTCTCTTCAAGGTCATTTTCATGAGGAAAGTAAGTGATTTTATCAAATTCCTGGACTGTTTCAGTGAAATGATGAACTAGCCAGAATTTGCATTGGAAAAATGCTGTCCAGGGGGAGACACATGGGGGGGGTCGAGTCCTAATACTTCCTAACCATACTGGTAGTACAATCGATCCCCTAAATATCAACCCCATATCTTTAAAAAAAATGGCGCCATTGGATTAACAAAGGGATTGATATTTTAGTGTGTAAGTAACTGAGAGGAAAGATGTTACACATAAAAAAATACCAGCCTAATTTTCTAATTATTTGTTAATTAGTTTCGAATAAATAATTTGTATTTCATTAACTATTGTTGTATTACTTACTTCTACGTTTAATGATGCACCCTATTTGTTAAATAAACACTTTAAAACTCTTGACAATATTATTTCATCATTTCACTGAAACAGATCAGGGACCTGTTCAAATCCCTTCCTTTTATCAGGGAAATGACCTTGAAGAGACGTTATTTTAACACCTCCCGTCAATTGATCATCTCCTTTAGGGATTTGATGAAATTTCTAATTTCATCATTTTCTTGAGAATCTGTATTCGTTTGGCCACCCCCTCCTCTTGGTCTTCGGTCTCAGCATGGCTGCTATTACTGCGGTTCTTACCGACTAAACGTGGTTTGCGCTCCCATGCTCACACAGGTTTGGCATGCTGAATTCGTCAGTCGCATTCGGCAACACTCTTTTTCGACAAACCAAAATAATTAATTAGATTAATTTACACAACTGTATCCTCTATAACTTTTAAAGTAAGTTTATTTTTATGTTTCACATTTTTACTACAATTTTGTAAAAATATTGTACCTCTAATTAGCTCTTTAGTTTTTGGAATAAGTTAACTTACGTTTTGAGAAAGTCAACATGATGCATTTCATTTAAAGTAAATACATCAACTGTTATTAAGAATGCTTGAAATTTCAATCAATTATTTACTGGAGTCATGTTACAACCTTTTCCGTTATGGCTAAATTATTTATGTAGATACTTAACTAAATTCCCTTTCAATTAAATGTCCTTAACAATTGAATTTTTATTATATCAAAATAGATATTTCATCGCAAAATAAAAACCAACAAATGTTTCCTCGTTATGGTTATTATTCACTCTCTCTATTTTATACGAGTACTAGATGTACTAAAATAATATATAACCTATATTAATTCATTAACAAATTAATAAACTACTCATATTCTCATAAAAGTAATCAGCATTAATCTTCTTCAAGGTAGTTACTTTGGACTGCCCTTCACTTCTTCCAAAGCTTCTACCACTGTTGGGATTGATTCTGGTCTGCCTGTTTGGAGATGGCGCGCAGCTGGTTTGTAACCTTCTGTATTGTAATGGATGGCCTGTGTCATACATTAGTGTGAAAGGGTCGGAAGGAAGAGGAGCCATAGTGAATACAAACTCTACTCAACAACGACATAAATTCAACCACCCAATTTAAGAAATGTGCCAATCGATAAATATGGGGAGCAACAGCTAGGTTGACGAGAAATTAGAAGAGTTATTAATAAATCGGGTGAGTGAGTGAATATTAACGTCACACTATTCAGCTAAACAAGGGCTTTTAGTGAAGGACCTCGTAATTCTGAACTATAGTTAAGTGACGAGGACGACGCCTGAGCTGGCAACCCCCTCTCCAAACTACCGCACTATACCAACGTGAGGACGTTTCAACTCTCGACAGATTTAGCGTGCATTGCTCCCCTACATGGCAGGTTTTTAGTGATAATGGACTCGAACTCGTGACATGCCAGCCACGATCCGATACCTTGACACTAGGCTACCGCTACCACAATAGTAAATCGGATCACTTACATTTAGCACGTCCATTCAATCCACCTTTTTATATTTGAAGATAATTTCAAAAGTAATATAATTCAAACCAACTTGCTTAACGAGCAAATGACCAAATGGTCAATCTTAATATTAATCAAATTACCTACGAAGCGCTCTCACTAACTTTACGGAAATTACTACTTGCAATCCTGTTAGCCTGAGATACCCCCCCAACCCTACCCTGGGGTATCATCTCTTCATCCACGCGACCTAGATTTGTAGGAATAAATGATTGACCACTCGAACTCTCCATAATATATATATAAATCTAATTTATTATTGTCTCAATATATATTAATCAATGCAATACAAGTCTTACTAGAGGAATCAGATCAGGAGTGATACTACGTAATTATCAATTTTAAGTTAAAATAAAGCCTGAAATCCTACTCACTATCTTTACGAGAAATTAAACTTCGAATCTTTATCTATAGTAGATTCCTTAACAAGCTAGGGTCCGTTCTATAATTAAACTTTAATAAGAAGTCTCTTACCGATATCACACGGCGACCAGCATCCAAGCTTTATGTCTTCCTCTTGTATTCTATTCTTTTAATATTAATCTTCTATATATAATATTATCCGACCGTATCCAGCTTCTATTCAACTTTCCGGCTTCTACCGACTTCAATCGAACTCCTAGCCGACTAACTCGAGAATGCAAAAGCACCAATATACATATTCATTCACTAATCTGCATATCGCGTTTTCTTCCTGAGAAGGTTGGACTGGAATGCCACTCTGGCCCCAAAAGTTCCCCAAGAGGATTAGTAAGAAGGTGCGATAAAGCCCCGTCACAAGCTTCTAACCTCACTTTCTCATCTAGCTCAACAGTTAATCTTTATATACAAGCATTGATTTGCATAATCACATCTTCTTCGGAGGAGGAAAGTTTTTAAAATAATAATATTTAAAGACCCCTTATTCTCCAAGAGATTTAGTAGGAAGAACGCGAATAGACCCCGTTACAGTATGATGTTTCCTATAGAATGAAATCTGATCTGACATGGATATTTTGAGATTAGGAGAGCTCATAGAAGTTAGCTAAATAATTAACGGATCAATGCAATTTAATTTTACTCGAAATTTAACACAGTGGTGTTACTCGCGTTTTTCTGTTATTTTATCAAAAGAGAAAATTCGACAGCTTTCGCTTACACTTTTCCCTCTTCGGGGGTCTACGAACGATTAACAACTTCTGCATACAGAAAAGTGCATGCATGCGCATCAATATCGCTCTACATAGACGCACTAGCTATCTTTCTCCATTTTCATTTACTTTTTCACGAAAATTCTGGATATTTTTTGAGCCTCTTCTTATTTATGTTAGTAAATATTGATATTGGTTCCATACATTGCAAACATAGGTGTCTATGATAGGAAAAAAAACTTGAAGAAATAATAAAAGTTTACTAATAGAGAGAGAGAGAGAGAGAGAATGTTTTTTTATAAAGACACACATAATGTTTTTTTTTGTACTTCTAAATTTGCTCAACCATGGTATTTGATAACACTGCTAATTGTCTATACTGCTAATTATCCAGCAAACGGTATATATTACATTATCAGACTATATCTTTGATGCAGTGGCGCCCACAAGGGGGTCCTGGGGTTCCGGACCCCCAAAGCCCTTGATTTTTTTCGCGATTGATTATAATTCTAAGTATATAGTACGAAAAATTTAATTAAGTATTTGCTATTAATGACTAAGTATTTGTTATTAATGATTAATTTTATTAATTAATGCTAATTATTAATTCAAAAATTAGTTTTTTACTGTATTTTGTTCCCGAAAATCGACAAAATCAAAATGAGAATGATACAAGAATGGTGAACTTTTGCCCCCGGATCCACCTTGAGAAATTCCTGTGTGCGCTACTGCTTTGAAGCAACATATTTCCTGGACATGTTCAACTACTTTTTATTGTCAAGTGTTGAAGATAAAAACGTCTGAACTATTTCATCAAATGTAGGTATTTTGGTTTGGGCAAAAGCATTTGATGATTCCTAATAAATGTCCTTATAATTATTCAAGTAATTGATAGCAGTAATACTAGAAAGTGTAATAATTTCTTGCAGAAGGAATGTTTTAATCTTTTTGTTGATATCAATTACAGACTTATTAGGTTTCAGGTAATAGAAAAGGCAAGAGAAACACACACACACACACACACAAGTAATATAAAAAAATATTTAAGCCAATCCCTACTTAGATCAATAAAGAAAAATTTTATTTTAGGTATTCTATTAAATAGTTAAAATTAATATAAATATGTATATACATATGACAGAATCACAACATTAAGTGGTAATTAATTTTTATTCATTATCATTAAAGTATCGTATTGTCATCCAAAACAATCGTGTATATAAAATTTCAGTTCATCTGAATGCTTTAAAAC
Source organism: Trichonephila clavipes (assembly GCA_019973935.1). Classification (NCBI taxonomy): domain Eukaryota; kingdom Metazoa; phylum Arthropoda; class Arachnida; order Araneae; family Nephilidae; genus Trichonephila; species Trichonephila clavipes. The sequence goes on along the minus strand of BMAU01016503.1, from coordinate 312,189 downwards.
GTGAGAAAAAAATATTTTAAAGTTTTGATTCAAGTCGTTAAAAATGAAACTAACGAGGCTGTATCTATAATCCTTCAAATAATTAGCTTCAGTCAATTAATTTTAATTAATTATAATTAAATTATTGTATTTTTACCCAAAAGAATAGTGTATAGAAAATTGCAGCTCAAACGAACACTTTAAAATGTGAGAAAAAAACCTTTTCATGTTTTGACAGAAGTCGCCAAAAACAATGCCAACGTGGCTGTATTTGTAATTCTTTGAATAATTGGTTTTAATCAATTGATTTTTATTAATTATAATTAAATTGCAGTATTGCCATCCAAAATAATCACGTATATAAAATTTCAGCTTAATTGAGCGCTTTAAAATGTATTTTATTAACGATTTAAAATTCCACGAAGATAAATAAATATATTGAGAGTGTGAGCTAATAGTAGGAACTGAAAAAGAATTTTATAAAAATATGTATTATAAAAAATAATTCAATTCAATAATAAGGAGTACTAAACAGATGAACAAATGGAAGACTTTGTAGATATTTAATGATGAATGATGAGCTTCATGAAGAAGGGTGAATGGACTTCTCGTGAAGATACCTTAATCCTAAATTAAATTAGTCAATTTTTTATATATCTCATGAAGAGTAATAAAAAAAATGAATGAATATAATTCATGAAAAAGAGACAATGAAGGATGGATCTCTGAAAAAGAAGGGACAACAAATAATGGACCTCATGAAGAAAAAGGGACAATAAATGATGAGCCTCATGAAGAAAGGACAATGAATGATGGACTTCGTGAAGAAGAAGAAACAAGGAATGTTGTACCTCATGAAGAAGGGACAATGAATAATGGACCTCAAGAAGAAGCAGGGACAATGAGTGATGCACCTATGTAGAAGAAAGAACAATGAATGATGGACCTCATGAATAAGAAGGAACGATGAATGATGGTTCTATGAACAAAAAAGAAAAATGAATGATGGACCTCTAGACAATGAATGATGATCTTCATGATAAAGAAGGTACAATGAATGACTAACTCATGAAGATACCTCACTATTTGTTTGTGGTTTCAACTTAAGACATGGGGCTGCTTAAAGAAACAACGAAATTAAGGACTTCACGAAAATGAATGAAAGGCAAATCTCTTAGGAATACCTGATTCTTTGATTGCAATTCAATCAATAGTTACTTGGAAAAGAACAATGAAAAAATGAGCTTAAGAAAAAATGAATTAGTTATGGGATGTGTATCGCATTAAGTTGAACTAGCAAGGGATGGCAGATTTCCTTTCTGAAGAATGGGGAACAATGAATGACGAATTTACTAAGATACCTCAGTGTGTATTTACGGTTCCAAATTAAAACCAGCCGGCTGCATGGAAGATGAATGAAGAAACAACGAAGAACGAAGAATGAATGACGAACTTCATGAAGAGGAATAAACAGCAAATGATGGAGCTCATAAAAGTACTTCAGTCTGGACTAGTGATTAAAAATTAAGATCAAAAGGCTGCAGGAGAAAGAATGATCAAAAGATTTTCTACAAAATATTCTCTAAAATAGATTCTCTTCCAAAAATCTTTTCAAAACGAACTCACATTTTTCTTTTTATACGGATGGCAGAGAGTTATACTAAAGTCGAACAAAAAACCAAAAAAAGGGCTGTTGGTGATGGACCTCGTAATTTTGAACCTCTGGCAAGAGTTAAGTTGGCACTAGAGCTGGTACCTCCTCTCCAAACTACTACACTACGCCAACTGGTGGATTTGGAGTCTCGATGATTTAACGCTAATCAGCCTCTCTACATGGCAAATCTCGCATTCAAGACTCACCAACAAAGAATTTGTCTCCATAACCACTTGGTTACCGCAGCCACCTTAAGGTATTTGAAGCTACATTATTAAATTCATTGTGTCAACAGTTCGTGCATTTGGTTTTAGGTTGAATCTGATCTTGAATTTCTAGTGTTCTGCCTATTCAGTCAACTTCAACACATGTTTACTAAATTTATGAGAATGAATGGTCATTATAGAGGATTAAATGGTAGAACTTATATGAATTGTGACAACTGTTTAGATACATAGTTAATACTTGCTCAAATTTTTTACTGTCCAGCTATTCTTGCAGCTCTATAAGAAATAGGGGCCCTGTTTTCGTCAACAAACCTCTATATGGATAATATTGAGATAATATCATCATCATGAGAATGAAAAGGCTTAAGGTTTGTTAAATATCTTACCAGTGATTAATTTATTTCAAGAAATAAATAACAAAAATTGCTGACAAAAGAAGTTAAATAAAGAATATACTTAAATTTTGCTTAGTTTTTAATTCCCTAAGAAGAAAATGTGGAATTCAAATTTCTATCAGCTCATAAATTATGCAAATCTCGATAAGTATCCCAGTTTCGAATTATGAAAAGACTTTTTGGTGATATTACCCTTTTTTTTGTTACTTTTAAGAAGATTACTTCATTACTCCCGCATGTGACACGGTGCAATTTTTCACACTCAAACACACAACTAAACTCGGGGCTGTACAAAATGAATACGGCTTATTAAACTAAATCCTACTTTGTGTTAATAATATTCGCGCTGATTCTCCATTAAAGCTTTCTTTTCAGAACTGCACAATTACCTTTGTCAGCAAGTCCGCGACATTCCTTTTCCCGATAATAAAAAGGAATCCAATTCATTAAGTTGATACTCATCAATGGAATGCTAAAAGAGCAATTTGAATTCCTTTTTGTTCCAACTCAATCATTTTTATATCATTCCAGAAATAATTAATGCTTTATCCCGGCCTTAATGCGCAGTTATTCTTCGCTTAATGTCGCCATTAGCCGTGCTACGTCTCCAAAGCAAACTATTCACTGCGAACAAAGATCGCATAAAACAATTGCTTTTAAACCCCATTTGTTACCAGTTTCTTTCACAGTTCATTTGGCAACAAAAGAAAGAGGGAATGTTAAGGCCTTGTCGTTCGCCGTCTTTTCATTAGACTGTGTTTTCTTTTCGCAAAGATTGCTAAGCAATTAGCCTAATTATCCTTATGTTTTCATTCGTTAGCGCAGTAATTATGAAGACTTCCAATAAAACGTCTATCTATTATGAAGGACCCGGCAAAAGAATGGGCTTGGTTATCTTTTATTTGAATTTATTTTATATTTTTTTGTGTTTCTATTTCTTCCTTCTTTCTTATTCTATGTACGGTGTTCGAGATTATTCTTGACTATTTATTAGCGAAATTTAAATGGCGCTCTTTTAATTTCTTTTGTCTTCGAAAAATATCGTCTGCAGCTATAGAATATAAAATTGAAGAATAAAAAAAATATAAAAATCATTTCACTTCAGTTCAAAATGGTGAAATAAAGTCACGAAACCTTCATTAAAAGGCTAATATTTTTATTTATTTATTTTTTATCCATTCGAGCTTGATTTTATTATGGTTCATTCAATCTATCGTTCAAATGAAATAAATAAATAAATCGAATAAATAAATAGCAACAACAACAACAAAAAGAATGTTTTTAAGATCCGTTACTGTTTTCTCTTCTTCAGAAACAATGGCGGGAGTTAGTAAGAGTGCATTCGAATGTTAAAATTAACTTCCTAAGGGTATATTTGCTTCTTTTTTTGTTGTTGTAGAAAAGACTTTCTTTTTGAAGTGGCTCGTGTTTCTATTACTATTCATCTGTAAGAATTATGGCATAACAAGCTCTTGAAAACGAATGAGATGTTGCCAGATTCCCAAACAGAAGAAATGCATTCAAAAAAGTCTTTTTTATAGAACAAATTTCTAAAAATTCTCACCAGAAACAGTTGGAAGTCCTTTTTTTCCAGAATGTATGTATTCCATTTCAGAGAGTGAATCTCTGTTACGTCAATAAGCCTGTGCGTGACGTAACCGTTAAAAGGCAATTAAATGAAAGACATTTAAAAAATTCAATCATTTAAGTCACCTCCCGTTTGGTAATGAAGATGAAAGGTACTTGGAAAGAGGAATTTTTTCTGCTTCTAATGGAAACGTACCATCTATTATACATGTCATTAGAAGCGCTGAAACCAACTAATCGAAAATTAAGAGGAAAATAGAATGGAAAAAAAATTCGAAGTTGAAGAACTTTCGAGGTTTTCGAGTGCATTAGTTCAAGATGGCAAGTCCTCCAATTCCAAAAGAGAGATATTTAACATTTCCCATTCACACTGCAACTCGATTTAAAGTTCCTGTACATTGATTAACTTGGTTTCATTAGCGAAGCATTAATTGTATATATATGCTTCAAGAGGTTTCATTATTGTTGATTTCTAAAGGATTCTGAATAATTAATATATCGCATAGTTGCAGTAGAAGTGAAAGGAATTGATATACTTAGTATCTTATAGTAGATGTTTTCCCCTTTTTCTAATTATTGGAACATATTTGTTGGAAGGAATTCAAAGATTTGTTGGTTTAATTACTGCTAATGAGAGTCGATGTATATTAGGGAAAGGAACGCTATTAAAGTTTAGATATACAGACATGAAAAATGATGCTAATTATCGAGATTTAGATTTAAATTTTGTCTTCGATTTAAAAACTGTGCCACAAGTGTTGCAAAAGGTTGAAAGCTTATGTAAACAGGGGAATTAATTTTCGAATTCCTAGTTCACAAATTTCCGTTTATTAGGGTTTATATAAAATTTTAAATTGTTTTGGAATTGATAAAAAGTTACTTTGGTTACCTTTTTTTGATAGTTCGCAAAATTAAGGTAAATTTTGAATAAATTAACCATATTTTTTTGCTTATATAAGGATCTTTAAACGTTGAAATATATGAAGTGTATAATGAAAGAAGAGAATATGAATAAAAATATTGTTTTGTTTGACGATGTTAAAGGAATATTCCTGGATTTAAAATCCAAATTCATAAAATTCTGCCATTTCCTAATGAATATTTGGATACATTTTGAAAACATTCATGCAAAATTTTAATCAAAATGAAAATTTGAAAGTGGAAATAAATGCAACAAAAAAAATCATTATCATAATCCTTAAACATACGGTTGATGAAGAAAATTTGTTTTTTTTTTTACAAATTCGAAGGTAAAATGTAAATTTTCTTTTTTAGATCGAAAATAAAACAGATGTTAAAACATCGGCAGGGGAAAATTTATTTTATTTTACTTATAAATCTTTTGGTTGTTGTGATTATATAATGTAACGACTAGACACATAGCGCACGAGGAGGCTTGACACCTAGCGCACGACAGACTAGAAAGAGGGCGCTGCTGTGAACTTTTTGGCGATTGAGCGGAAATGAGAGAAGAAGGTGCTCTCGAACGTGAAAATGGAGGAAGGTGCCTGTAGTTCCCTATGCAATTTATATTTGTAAGTAGAGTTGTAAATATAGTGATGTGCTTTGAAGAAAATAATAAAACGGTAAATCTGGTAAATAAGTTTAATGTGTAATTCAACCACAGGAAGACACTACAATAAAAATAATAAACTCTTTTAAATAAATCGCTTGCTAACTCAACTCTTTCTCTAACAGACTTTATAAAATAAAATTTATTACTTATATAATTCCACGATTCGAATTCTGTTTTAGCATCTTGTTACAGTAGAGTTAGATAGATTTGATGTTGCCACCTGTACTTGCTGAAAAAGACTTCACATATTACCGAGAAAGAAATTGATTTCTAAAGAAGTGTAAAATTGAAAATTCGCGCCGAAAAATTGTGATTCATTCGAGAGAAATATGCAGCTATGGAGAAATGAAAAGTCATAGACCTGATAAGAAATCGCAAGACATTACAGATTGGGATAAACGCGAACATGATGCTCGGTGAAAGAGAGCCCGATATTTAAAAATGAATTGTGCTGGTTTAAAAGGGAAAATTTCCTAAAATTCTAATTGTTCTTATTGCCCTGATGAAAAATAGAAATTTTCCACCATTTTAATTGTGATCATAGTACAAAATAGATGAGTACTGAAGCAGAATATTTTAAATCTATTTCTGATACCTCTCTGGTGTTAGATGTTATTAAAAAACGCAGCTTAAATGTTCAAATTGATCTTTGTAATACATTGGATAGAACATTTTATGTATTTTTTTATTCTTTTTTTGTCAACAAAGATATGGAAAGCTGTTAAAGATACATTTCACATGAGCAAAGCATTCCCTCTACAGAATGCTGAAATTTAAAATGAATTATAAAGAGTGTGTTTTTTTTCCAGGTATAGAAGTTTAAATTGGCATTACTTTCCAAGATGGCGACCGATTTAACAGCTGTCAAGTGATTTATTCTCAGTTTGGTTTGGCAATTCATCAAAACGATCATCAAGCAAGGCGTAGATTCGTCGAATGGGCCCAAAACGAGATTGCCGTTGTTCCCGATTTTCATAAGCGAATTTTGTTTAGCGATGAAGCGCACTTCTGGTTGAATGGCTACGTCAACAAACAAAACTGCCGCATTTGGAGTGAAGCTAATCCACAAGTGTATGTCGAAACACCGTTACATCCAGAAAAACTGACTGTTTGGTGCGCTTTATGGGCTGGTGGAATCCTTCTTCAAAAACGATGAAGGCCACAACGTTACAGTCAATGGTGATCGGTATAGAGCCATGATTACTAACTTTTTCATTCTTGAATTGAACAATCATGATGTCCAGGAGCTGTGGTTCCAACAAGACGGCGCAGCATGTCACACAGCTCGTGCCACAATCGATTGATTGAAAGACACGTTTGGTGACCGCCTAATTTCACGTTTTGGACCTGTGAATTGGCCTCCAAGATCTTGTGATTTAACACCGCTAGACTATTTTCTGTGGGACTATGTAAAGTCATTGGTCTATGCGGATAAGCCACAAACGCTTGACTATTTGGAAGACAACATTCGCCGTGTTATTGCCGATATACGGCCACAAATGTTGGAAAAAGTCATCGAAAATTGGACGTCCAGATTGGACTACATCCGAGCCAGCTGTGGCAGTCATATGCTAGAAATCATATTTAAAATGTAATGCCACAAGATTATCTTTCGAATAAAATTTCATGTCAATCGAATATTACATCGTTGTTTTATTGCAATTTAAAGTTCTATACCTCTAAAAAAACACCCTTTATATCATGCTTTAATTAAATGTATGAATATTTTAGATATGTAATACTGTAATCAAAGAATTTCTACGCCGGCTAGCTCAAATCGTCTTTAATTCATGGTTTTCGAATTCCAACTTATCAACATTCATATATATCACAGTTACAATCATATCAAAACAGTCAATAGTATAAAAACAACGAGAAGTTTGCGCGAGCAGAAATTGGCAACCGCTTTCCTCGCTCGTGCTCGAAAAGAGTGCGCACTATTGTCCATCTCTTACCATTCTCGTTACACTCCCTCTCTGGTTCCGAAGCATCGTCCTCGATAAGGAACCAGCAGAATTGTCTTACCTGGATCTTCCGGGAATATAGTCGATAGTTAGAGATATACTATTTTATTTTTAAAAATAAATATAACCTTTTTTCGATTTTCAATAAAGTACAATAATTTGCGATTTAATTCGTGTTTTATGAAACTGTAATTGCAAAAATAACCTTATTTTATGAAAATTCCAGAAAGCACTATGATTGCTATCTCTCTTTTGTATCAAAAATTTACTTTTTGGCATAATTGTGGAAAGTTATTTTTATAAATAGTCCATGGATATATAACTACTGCTGTCTCATGGGCAATAAGTTTTAACTTACCTATTATACTAATTGAATGATTTAAAGTAAAAATTTCAAAGTATGTTTCAGTAAACATTACAATTCATTATAAATAATTCGTGAAACTAAATGTATTTACATGTCAGTCAACTCAAATATCTATCTTGTGGTCATCCTCACCTAACGAGGTTTGTTAATCCTTAGTTCACCAGTGTATTTTTCATATTTTTTAAAACTTCTCTAAGCTGATCAGTGATTGTAACAATTAATGATCCTAATTGTGGTAGAAAAAAATTATTCGTGAAAAGTAAAAAACAGCTTGTTTGGGGATTGTGTTATTTCAAAACCGGTTAAAAAGGGGGTTAGGTATATCATTACTACTGCAACATATTTGAAATCTAGAAGTCTGATAATTTATTTTACGAGAATTTTAATAAATTCTTCTACATTACCGCTACATCGATAGTTCTAAGGTATTCGACTACTGTCGGAACCGTGATTTTACAAAAGCGTATAAACACTGGTGTAGCTAGTCCTGATTTGGCCCTGAATCAAAATTGTTTGAGGGTTCCCTTTTGGGTCCCCGTAACATTTTACGATTTTTTGCTTACGCATTTTGGGGCCCTTGTAGCTTAGGGACCCCATATCATTGATACGGTGGTAGTTACGCCCTTGCGTATAAATGAATATTTTTTTTATATTTTGTGTCATTTGAATTTGAATGTACATAAAATGTTTTTAAGAATTTATCATTACAAGAATAAAATATTTAAATTCAATGCTTTGGCAAAAAATGAAAAAAAAAATGATATATTTTCAAAACACTCTATTTTCATAAAAAGAGCTTCTAGAATAATAATATATTGGCTGTATATAGCTAAGAATTCTGTACAGAGACTGAATAAAGATTTTTTTAAAAATCTCAATATTTTCAGAATTCCCATCAATTGAAATAATAACTTGTGTATTTTGCTAAAATTTCTCTGGTGTATTAAAATATGAATATAAATCCTCTACTAAATCATACATGTTAAAAATCATTGTTAAAACTCTGTAGAAAAATGTTAGCTATATATAGGCAAAATATTATTATTACAGAAACATTTTCCCCAAGAGAAAAATATTTTGAAAATAAGCCACATTTTTTCTTCATTTTATGCCGAAAAATTGCCTTACATTATTTTTATAGTGATAATATTCTTTAAATATATTTAATTTTTTTTTAATTTAGACTAAATTAATGTTGAAAAAATATTCATATTTTTACGCTTTTCAAATGTGCGCTAATCTTTTTATACGCTATTTCCAAACGCAATAGGAAACCTTAACATGTGAGCACATAAAATCATTTTAATTCACAAATGAAAGTTGGGTTACGGACATTTTACTTTATTTATTACAACTTATTTTTAATGATTTCTACAAAATCACTCAAACTGAGCTGAAGTGGGGAAAAAAGAAGTTGCCGCTTCAAACTCATTTTAGCACAAACTTGTTACTCTCTCTCTTTGCTGAATTATTCAAATTTATTCATTAAATACTTAACGAGATTATATATACTTAGATACTGTCACTTTCCCCCAACGTTATATTTTATTTCTTGCTCTTCCAACGAAATTTTCCTCTTCTTAGCATTTGCAACAAGCATCAAGGTACTTAAAATAGTAAAAACTAAACAAAGATCACAATCCATCTCAGATTAAAATTCAAATTTAAATATTTCATCGCTCGTGAGAAAACAATTCATCCGAATTACTCACACGGTGCATATCCATAATTTAACAGACGCAAATTTCACATCTTTCATCAGCTATTTGTCACAAACATCTTTCATTTCTTATCCATCCACGGCTGTGTATAATGTCTCCTTTACATCAATACGGGAAGGAACAAACCTTACGAAATTAAACAGCTCTCTCCCAAACTTCCCTTTTGCTTGCTAAATACATTTTTACAACTTCAAACACTCCCGACTTGCATTCCCTTCTCCCTTGGGGAAGTGAAAACAGAACAGAAATTCAATACTCTATGAATAATGGAATAACCGAAACCCCTTCTCTCCCTGAGTTTGTAAGGAATTTCTCTCTATCAATTATGACTCAATGCATTATTTATGCACTGGTGGAGATGCAGATATATTCCTTTTCTGTTTAATTTCATATTAACTCTCAGAGTGAAGCTGAAGCTTGAGCTCTAGAGCTTTACGACTCATTTTGCAAGAATGAAAGCAAGTGTTTTGTTTCTAATTTCTTTTTTATACGCATCACTCACTGGATTATCTCAAGGAGTGATCATAGTGCCTTGATAGTTGATAAACTCGGAAGAGGTATTGAGTGTTGTTATTTTATTCGAGAAGAGGTAATTTTCGATTTGTGATGCATTATTGCATTTTATCTAAATCTCTTTCGAAACGTCGTTTCGTTGAGTTTTGTGATATTGGAACTTCGTTTTGTTTTATTTCTTTCAAGTAATTGCTTGAGCAAATTGGCAATAAGTAATGTTCTATAATTTGATATTAGGATCGTCTGCCTTTTTCTTTTACCTAGGAAATTTTATGGACTCTTTCAAAGTTTTAATTTTTCATACTCGTATTTTTTAAACCACTGTTTAACTTGGGTGTTTTATATAATGTGAAAATTAACAAAAATTCTCACCATAAGAAGTTTTCTTTATTTTCTGCAGACTTAAGAAAAAATGTTCTTTTCCTTTTCTCAAGTAATTTTTAAACCGATTTTCAATAGAATTATTTCCATCTTCGACTCAATGGGTAAAATTCTGCAGCCCACCAAAACATTTCTGTTTATGCTACTGTGTGTTCTATAATACCAAATTTTTCCACACAACAATATTTTACAAATGATTTAACATAGTAGATTGTTTTTAACGTTGATTATAGTAATGATGAAATAATGCATAAATATTTCACTGAGATTCTTGATAGACTGAAAAACTCTAAAAATAAAATTTTTGAAGTAAAATATTAATTCAATAATTCAAGTATTAAAATATTCTTACGTTTATATAAAATCTGTATTAATTATCTTTAAGTAAGATATTTGAGGGGGAAGAACGTCCTATTCTGGCAAAAATTATTACTACTGTTATTGTGTATAAGTTTTATTATATTCAAATCAAACAAAAAATATATAAACAAAAATGATATAATTTATCGTCGACAGGGGTTTTATACATTCATTACTAAGTATTCTCTAGAAATAAAAGGGGGAAAGTAGCATTTTTACTTTTTTATTGTCAATTATTTAAAAAAATTGATGTAAAATAACATTTCCCGGTTGCTGTTTTTTTAAATTCCAGTGTGAGAGAGAGATACTCAAACATTCAAAGGCTTAATCACTGGCGTAGCTATTTCTAAGTGGGCCCAGTATCAAAATTCATTTGGGTCCCCTTTTCAGATATGGAAGCCCTGTTAGTGAGAATGTAGTTACACATGTTAGGGGCTCCGTAGTAGCTAGGGGGCCCCGTAGTAGCTTGGGGGCCCCGTATCATTGATACAGTTGATACGACGTCAGCTACGCCTCTGCGCTTAATTCAAAAGTATTTAATGCAATATTTTCTTTAAAACAATTTTATTTTCCTTTCAAACAATAATAATGTTTTGTAATTGACTTATTGATTGGTTTTGTAATTGACATTGTTTGAACTTTGCACTCGGAAACAAACTGTAACTACTGGTGACGAGCCCCGTAATTTTGAATCAATTGCCAATGATGAATGAGTGAGTGAATGTTTATTAGCTTTGTGTTCTGAAGAACCGTGTTAGTTTGTACCGTGGTCATATGACAAGGACAACACCTGAGCCGGTAACCCACTCTCCTAACTTCCATACCCTACCAATGGGAGCACTTAGAGCACTGGTTTGACCACCTGTACATGGCAGGTCTGCAGCGGCACCAGGACTCAAACCTTCGACTTGACAACGCCTGCCACGAGTTCGTGAACTTGTCTCCTTGGATACCGCGGTCACTTCAAGAGATGAAGCAGACACCGGAACTGGCGGATCACTTTCCAAAATTCCACGCTATGCCAATGGGAATACTTTGAGCTTCTATAGTATAACGAGCATCAGACCCTTGACACCGTGTTTCTTTAGTGCCATCAGGATACGAACCCATTATTCAATAGAAAAATTTTATTTTCATTTCTTAAAAGAAAATGTAAACAATATATATACCGTTCTGCAGCATAGATCTTTAACACATAAGCTTTTGTATCCATTTCTAAATATGAATGAAATCTTTTCTAAGAAATCATCCCTAAAAAACTGTTTTCCTATCTGAAACGAAACACTAACTATAAACAGTATGTATATATATATATTAATGTGATTGACAATGTGATCGAACATGATTAAAAAACTTGCACAATCTGTTTCTCCGTATTCCATTCTTTGCCCGTCCTCCCCCTTCAACGAGAAAGAAATGACATCGTTTCATTGTAATAGAAAAGACACCGAAAAGAATCTTTGGAACAAAATAAAAATCGTGCATTTTGAGACGTTCTATTTCCAGAGCCCGAATATTTGTCAGTTTGGGTCCTTCTATCCATGTGATTCCTTATCACAGACAAATGAAAACTGATGCATATGTTATTGCTTTATTTTTACGAATGTCGTAAAAGGTTACCCATTTATTCTCGAAAAATGAGTTTTTCCCCTCTTTTTTACTCCTTTTTTTCTCTGAAGGAGTAGGAAAAGAACAAGAAAACTTCTTTGCTTTGGCAGTTTTCGTCAGAACTCAGGTACAAAATGCAGTAAATGTGGATGGACTTCAGGTGGAAGTATCTATCGTGTGATATTTCATACTCATTTATATCGTACATATTTTATTTACGAAATATATAAAAAAAATATGTACGATAGTTTATTTATTTACGAAGTAGTTTTATTTATTTACGAAGTAGTTTTATTTATTTACGAAGTAAATAAATAAAACTTGGAAGACTAAACTTAATGGACGAGTGAAAGTAATTCTAATCTGCACGTGTGAATGTTTTCCTACTTGTAGAAGCTGTCAGTCTCCAGAAGACTGCCAATGAGGGATGAAGTATAGGTCAAAGCCCTCCGATGCTCATTTTTAAAACGTAGCAGAAACTCTGAAACGAATAGACTTGACTCAGTTTCGTGTAAAATTAACGATTCCCTTCTACTATAAAGTCTAAAGGACCAATCATGGATTTTAATCTAGTGGGAAATCATGCGGAATGAAACAGGGCAACTGCGCAGCGCTTGAAATTGAATGTTCCATTGTTGGAAGGAGATTAGTATGATTTTTGTATACACTTAAGAGTACTTTTTATGAATAAAAGTTATTCAAGTATTTTTAGGGTCTACCGCTTTGAAATCATTCCCCTTGAGACAATTTGTTTACCAGTTAAAAGAAAAACGCACTTGAATATGCCAAGAAAAAATTACCGTAAAATAAGCGCACTTTTAACAAAAAATAAGATCGAAATTTACCGCTGCGCGTTATGTGGTCAAAGCCCTCGTATTTTTAAAACGTAAAAAAAACAAAAAAAAAAAAAAGCATATAGAAAAATTAGACTCTGAAACGAATAATGATTTAAAAGAAAGAACTTGAACTGCAACAGGATGTAGTTCTAGTAAAAAACTTAAAATACACTGAAAACAATTAGAGGAGCAAGCAAAAGTGAAGAAAACCGTGTCTACATACAATGCATAGTAAACGCGTATCAATGGGCAATACAGATAAAAGGCGTAAAAAAATTTGAAAACAAGCTTTTAATTCAAAATATGGAAAAACATTGATTTAGGGCAATTTGGTTACATGTAAACGATAATAAAGGTACTTTTAGACATGATGCATGAGTTTTAATAGGGCGGAATGAAACAGCTAAGACTGCGGCAACTGCCATGCGAGCGCTTTTGGGGGATACTGTTCCATTGAAGTGCAATTCCATTCTCGGACAGTAGCAGGTGGCCTTGGTCGCGCAGCAATGCGTCGTCCGAGCATTCCCAAACATGCTCCCATGATTTTTGGCCATTCCACACGCTGTATTGTTTCAGCTTCAAGCATGTTCTCCTCCAGACGTTTTGCGGTCGGGCATTATCATCCTGGAAAACAAAGGAATTAATGGCTCAGCTTAAGGTCGAAGTATCTCGTCTGCATTTTCAAAGGCCATTCGAATGATATGCAGGTCCGTACGTCCGCCTATGCTGATTCCATCATACCATCCAACCAGCTCTTCTGTATTGACCTTTCTCAAACGAATGCGGGGTTATTTCGAGTGCCTTTGTCCCTCCATACAAGAACAGTTGTCAAACTGAAAAAACAGCACTTGAATATGTTGCTCCCAATCTCGATGTCTAAAGCCCATCTTCTTCGCCGCACGGTGGCGTGGGGTCAACGGAATGAAGACCATTGGCCTACGTGCATAGAGCCCTCCCTCATGAAGCCGATTACGTATAAGATCCTGTTGCCAAGAGCAACTGTCTTTGCACGTAGCATTCTCTGTTCTGTTTCGACGGGCTGTTAACTGTATAAAAATGTGTGGCGCGTGGGCCGACCTGCCCCTGGTCGACGCTTTAAAATCGATTCCAAGCCTTGCAACAACCCTTCTGGCGACTCCACTGCGTCCGCGACACTACTGTTGTGTTTGCCCAGATTCCAGTCTGCCTATAACACGCCATGCCATGGATTCCGGTAAAAATTGCTGAGACATTCTCAAATAATCTTGTCTCAAAAAAATACTTTATTTAATAAAACAACGTTTCTGAACATTTCTGCCCTTATCTCCTTTTTCTGGTTTTTGACGTCATGAACTTTGATTTGCATATAAAGTTTTCTTCTTCCGTTTCCTGGTAGGCATTACATTATGGATGATTCATTTTATGTTACTTATTGGTATACATACATCTTTGCTTACTTGTTTTAAAATCAAAATTGTTTTGAGCAGTGTAGTATCTTTAATAAATGACTTCATAAAACATAACGGCATTGCACAAGTACATTTCAGTAAAAAGGAGATGCGTGTTATACGGCGCGAATATACCTGAAATTTAAAAATTGCAGTTTAAAAGTGTAGGTGTGTGTTATACGCCGGATTTTACGGTACATTCAATTTACCGGAAGGAATTGGTATTTACTATTTCCTTCGAGAGTTCGTAGAGGATGTAGGTATAATTACGAAATCAGGTTTTAAAAGTAATTTATTCAGGATCAAAAACATAGTGCTATCTACTGTATTAAACATAAAAATATACTACCATTTAAAAAATATTTAAAGAAAAATTATTCGGACTTGATCACGTGGATACGCATGTCACTCGAACACGTATGCATTTATACCTCTCCTTCGTCATCTGCAGTTGAATATTTATAACACGTCCTCATTTTCATTTAAGGTGTTGCCAACGGCAGATGACTAAACGTCCACGGATTGGGTTCAAATCGGATTCGAGACTCGAATCCGAGGTCCCGACACGGAAATTGGAAAAACATTAACAAATTTTTATAAACTGTCTAACATTTACCGTGACTCATGAACTCGTAATTGCTATTAGTATTTACCTGAAGTTTTGGATCTTCCACGTGTAAAAAATGATTTACTTATTGTTTCCTTTTTATTTTGGAAAAAGAAATAAAGAAAAATTGTGAAAAATTTTACATATTAAATTCAGAGTTCCTACGCACTCTCATTGATTTTTCCAAAGTTTTATAACATTTACTTTTAAGATTCAAGTTTTATGTTGTAGATTTAAAGTCAAATAATAAAATATGAGACAAGAAATCTTTTTTAATGTTAAAAACTTTTTTTTCAGCATATTTTTCCAGCACGAAAATGGAGAAGGTTAATAAAAGAAAAAATAAAATGAGCGTAGAAGAGATTTCAAATGAACATCTACAAATGTGTATGTTTTAACTTTTCTAATACTAAGGACATTTAAAAATAATTAAAATAAAATTTCAGGTATTAAGTATAAATAAAGCATTGAAAATAAGAAAATTATCTCAAAAGAAATTTTAAGCTTTTCAATATCATTAGAAAAACAAGTTTTCTGTATGTATGTGTGCTTAACAGTGCTCTGAATTATAACAAAAACTTTTCTAATAAATCTCTTTTTTGTTTGGACTTTTGAATTCATGCAAGACTAAAAATATAAGTTAAATACTGTTTATACGTAAAGAATCACCTCCACACTAAAAAAATGTTAAGTACTAGTTTCTAATGAAAAATAGAAGATTAAAAGTAGTATTTATTAATAAGTATGACGTAAAATTTCGAATATTTTATATATGTTCAGTGATACACACCGCGAACTTACAAGAAAGGAGGAACCAAGTTATAACCGCGTAAGTCGGAACATGATTTCGGATTAAATTTCCCAAAGTTGAGTATGTTGTATGACATCTTTGTATATATCTCTTAATTTTCAATTTAGTGATTCAAAAAATATATTACATGTGAAAAAAAATTGCAGTAAATCATAATGCGGTAGATAAAGGGTTAAACTATACGTTACAGACTATACTTCATTTGAGCACTCTACTGATTATACAGGCCCCTACTTGTGAATAACATACATTTATTTTTATTTATTCGAATATCACGGTAATGCCCTTGTTTACGAAGTACCTATTAAAATCAGTTAGTTCTCGAAAGCAAAAGTATCCAACGATATTGTTAGAAAAAAATCTATATCTTGTATCATTTTCTTCCAATATATTCCATTGTCTATAGTACTCTGAATATTATTTTTGTCCTGATATCTGAAAACATTCGACTTTACAATACAGCAGTTTAAATCCATGCATCTTAATTTAATAGAGAGATACGCTGATATACATTTTTCTTATATTTCCAACGTATCGCCCCAAAAAGTCAACGGAAACTTAAAAATGTACCTTCTACAGACTGACAGCGAATCAAACACGATTTTCAATTCCTACAATCAGTTCTTCTGAAAGGCAAGAAGACTATGCTATCAACTGCGCATTTTTTTCCTTTATTCAAAAATGACATCGCTTCATTGTAACAACAAAGATCCCAGGAAAGAAATCTTCCGTCAGTACATCGCATGGATTCTGCGACATTTTATTCCCAGGGCCCGAATATTTGTCAGTTGGGGTCTTTCTTATTGTAGTGATTTCATGTCAGAGGAAAATGAAAACCGATATATATATATATATATATATATATATATATATATATATATATATATATATATATATATTGATATACATTTGTTCTTTTTCTTTTGTCCTTTCGAACATTGTAAAAAGGTAAACATGCTTATATATTCTACAAAACTGAAGTTTTGTGTCGTTCAGTGAAGATAATAAAATAGAAAATAATTTGCTTTGATTTCTAGTGAGCGAATTTAATTGGAAATTTTAGAAGCTTTTTTACAAGGAAAAAAAAGGTAACATAAAAATATATGCTTCATTATCGAACGTGTAGGCAATCGAGATGCATATACAGAAATTGAAAAAATAAATTCTTGAATGAATTTTTTTAATGAAAAAATTGTGCTTTGTGTATAATATTAATATGGAAATTCCATTCAGATTATATTGAAATTCATCACATTTTGTTTAAAGTAAAATTACATTTATTCTAAAATGTTATAATGAATCGTTTCAAATATTGCGAGTTTTTGAATTAAGATGAACGTTTATAGAAATTTAGATAAATTGAAGCATCAAGCAGGAACTTATCTAACTTTAAGCTGAAGAAATCTATTGAGATTCACTCCCTCAATCGAGGATTAACAATCTAGAATTTTTGTGTAGTCATCACAGAAATCTGTAATTGGGATTAGTTTTAAATAAAATATTTGAAGCAGAAAGCAACTACAAAATAAATAAATTATAATAAAAATTGTATAAAAAACATATAAATAAAATTAATTTTTTTACATATTTGGATTTTTGCTTAGTTGTACAATTAAAAGAAATTTAGATTTTTACTTCATATATTACTTAATTCTGTGACACATTCATTTTTAATTTTATTATTATCATTTATTTATTTTATTTATCTTTTGCTGTAAAAGATAAATTTGAGATATCTTCATCCTGTATATCTATACGTTTTATAAATATTGATCAACTTTGAGTCTTGATACATCAATCATGAATTTAATATCAATTAATTTTCCGGCATAATTTAAAAAGTGTTCCATCATCATCACATACTTATAAATGCTTTTAAAGACGAGAAGATAATTAAAATGAGAAAAAATATATATTTCCAATCATACAAATTTACTTCAACGTAATCTACAACAGCCAGACGTTTTGTAAAAACAAAGTCAGTAAAAAATAAAAATAAAAAATAAAAATTAATTACGTAAAAGGTGTGTGTTTTGATGCTAAAAGTTCTTAAACATTCTCTACCTAAGACTTCACTGCTTCTATAAGAGCCAAATACTCATTTGAGAATATTAAATTGAATTGTATCTTAAGTGACTTTAAAGACTTCTTTTACACAACTTCCATCTTTGTGTTGTGTTTATGGAACCAATTAATCGTGTTACTATATTTTACTTTATGGATATAAAAGCAGAAAAACATATTCTTTGTTATTTTAATGTATACTCTCTGAATGATCAGATGGTTGATTCATTTTATTCAAATACAATTGCCTATTACACTGAATAATTTTTGGTGATATATTACTATTAATCAGATATTTCGATTTCGCAATATATTTATCGCAAGAAAATCAATCAAAATGTTTACTAAATTAAAAAAAGAATCTATAAATTTTCTTATAATAAATTGTGTACGTTAGTAAAAAAATGCACTTATCTTTTTTTTCCTCTCCTCATTTATAGAACGTCTTCAAGATTCTGGAAAGCAAGCGGTTCTTGTAAACTTCTTGTTCAAAAAATAGTTCCATAAAAAGTAGAAACCGAGACTTTCATTTTAATGTTCACTAATGTTTTAATATATATAATTTTTGTATATAACATATATAGAGTAATGTGTGTTATAATATATTTCGATGTACCACTCCAATTATAAAAACACGCGTAGAACATAAAATCAACAAGAATCTAAAGCACATTTAACGAAGCGTAAATTAGTAAAACGAATTCGAAATCACCTTTTTTAACTGCTACAGAATCAAAACAAATTCAAGGCACCTTGCGCATGCGCGAAGCAAAATGGCAGTCATTCTTCGTAAGAGAGTTAGTTGCCAGATACAACAATATTCGACTTATAAATAGCACATATCATAACAAAAAATAGTTAAATATTTTCTTTTATGCTGTATGCAAAATGAATTTTAAAAATATTATTTAATTGGAAGTAGAGATAAGTTATCTCTGAGACCCCCCGTATTTCAGTAACTTGATTTCTTGATTAATTAGTACGTAGCAATAGTTGCAAGAACGCATTTTTGGGAAAAAATAAGTATCTAGACCTGATACACATAAATTTATTCTAAGGTAAGTGCTTAAGGAAACCAAATGTTTGGTAAAGTCAAAGTGTTTTGCCTTTTAGCCAGGGTCCAGAAGGGATTTTAATGTAGAACATCTGTCACTGAAAAAAATAAAATAAGTAACATTGTTTTAACTTCAGTTTGTATACACGAATAACTTTTTTATTGTTAAGCATATTTTCTTATGAAGATGTTTTGTGCATAAAATAGAATTTTTCCCCTTTTACGATGTCTCTAATGGATTGAAGTAAAAGATGATTAATGAATTTTAATATTTTAATTTTGGCGTAGTAACTTTATTTTTTATTTTAACAGAAATCTTTGAAAAAAATCAATACAGCATCAAAGGATACTGCATTTTATTACAGTTTTAAACTGCCCTTTCTCCATTTCGTAATTCTGCTCTTCCCAATTTTTTCCCCTTGCTTTTATTTTGGGAGAAAACTAAAAAAAGAGGAAATATATAATTCCACAAAAAACACTCAAGACATTTGCATTTCTTTTTCATTTCCCCTTTTTTTGTTAGTTTTCATTCAAAAAAAATTCCATACAAACATTTCTATATTTTTATAGCAAAATCTTTGCTTTAAGTTAAATTTGCAGGAATACCAAACATGTTTTATATTCGACCTTTATGTAAAGGTTTGAAACTTCTGAAACTATACAAAGCTACTACAACTACTACTTTTACGGCTAACATTAGGAGCTTGAAAAATGGAAATGTGTGTACCTTTAATAAAATATCATCTCATAAAATCCTTACAGAAATACAGACAATGGCTTCCAAAAGTGAGCAAAGTTTTCAAAAATTTATAGACGACTTGTAGCTGAAATTTAAATTGAAAAGTAACAAACTATAGATGCTTGGTTCATGAAATCTACATTTGATTCTAAATAATGAAACTCAACAAAATTCATTTCTAAAATACTGTTTCATATGCAGATATAAATAACTTTGAATAAAATTATTAAAAGCATCATTAAGATGTTGCATTTAAACGCTAGCGATAATAATACATTCCAAAGCGCCAAGAGGGAGTTTGATCAGTGAAAGAGCACAGTAAAATAAATCAGATTTTAATTTTAAAAATTTAAGGAATTCTTAAAAAATTGGATGATAACCTTGCGTGGGGGGGCGCGAGCATATCGAAAAGTATAAAAATAAAAGATTATTTTAAAATATTAATTTACTGAAAAGAAGCAAAATAAAATACATTCTGACATAATACAAAATAAAATACACATTTACACATATAATACATTTATACATGTATCAGTAGTGCACATATTGGCTAGTTAATTTTAACAATACCAAGCTAAGAACAAGTGTAATAATTACCAGTTACCCCATGGGCTTGTCATGTATAAAATAATATACTGTAACAAATGGTAATTCTTTATCTCTCTCGTGCTTTATATTAATGCTTTTATTAATGCTTTATATTAATGCTCTCTCGCGCGCGTTCTTTTATTTATAAAAATTAACTGTAATTTTAATTATGGAAAGTTCTGGAACTTTCGATGGCAATAGATAAGGAGATGGAATATTGAGTTTGTATAATAAAAGTCTTGAGTTGAATGTGGCAAGAGTTGCTGACATTTTTTTATTTCGTGTTAAAACTGGCACCCAACGTGGGGCTCGAACCCACGACCCCGAGCATCACATCCGCTGAGCAACACTGCGCAAGGAAGAAGTGCAAAACTAATGCCACGCAGAGACGGTCCCTACGTTATTTTAACACAAAGATCACCATCATCTTACGAGATTGCTAGTCTTGATAATCCGGGAGAACCTCTTGGTGTTTACCACACCTCTGCTTTAACTCCTTGTAATAATGACAAAGTAAAACCCCTTATTCCTCTTCGTAAACGTGGCCGTCCACCAAAGGTCCCACAGACTCCTGGTTCCTCGTCGGGACGCCGTCGAAACCAGAGGGGAGGATGTAACAAATGGTAATTTTTTATCTCTCTCGTGCTTTATATTAATGCTCGCGCGCCGCGTGCTTTTATTTATAAAAATTAACTGTAATTTTAATTATGGAAAGTTCTGGAACTTTCGATGGCAATAGATAAGGAGATGGAATATTGAGTTGGTAAAATAAAAGTCTTGAGTTGAATGTGGCAAGAGTTGCTGACATTTTTTTATTTCGTGTTAAAATACAAATTTAATACTTGACCTTGATGATATATATAGTTTATAATTAAAGTCTCATAGTAGCTTAGGGACATTATTATTGAGTTCAATACATTGTTATTGAATGAAGGGAAGCGCTATGAAAATTATGATTGAAAATTGGGTCGTTAATGTTGAAAGCTTGAAAAGCACTGGTTTCAGTAAACAGAACTGTTTTTAAAAAATTTCCGTAAATTAAAAAAAAAGTAAAGCTAAGATTAAGCTTTTTGGTGCTTCAAAATAAAACTCGAAAAAAATTTTTAAAAATCAAACGCATATTTTTTCTTATCTAATTATAAACTCTTTTAATTTAGTAAACAGGAAATTTTAAAAAATAACAAAGTTTTATGAAACAAAAAAAAACATTGAAACAATTTAATTATAACCATTTTTATCGAGAACTTATCGAATATCTCAAATTTGTGATCTCTCAAAATAATTTTTTTTCTGGGTATACAGGGTGGTTATAATTGAAGTCCCACTTTCAAAATCTGTAAAAAAGAGCCATAGAGCTCACAAGGACTTCAAATTTGAATTGAATATATTTAAAAGGGGGGATGGCATGGTTATTTGAAAAATTCTTTAGGATTTTCATTATTGTTTTTTATGTAGTTTTTGGCCCAAGGAAAGTTAAAAACCAATTTTTCTGTTTCCAACGTGGTATGAGAGGAGGAGGGGCTTTTCACAAACAGTTCTACAGCTATTGTTTTTTCATCACAAAAACTGAAACAATCATGAGCGTTGAATAGTAAAGTTGGTTTAGTGTGCTACTTATGCCAAAATCATCGATTGCAACTCTATCTATTGACATACTTTGGAATTTTTTTTCTTATGCCATAGCGTTTCTCTCCTTTTCAAGTATATTCAGTTCAAATTTGAAGTCATTCTGACCGGTAATTCTTGTTTTACAGCATTCTGAAAATGGAACTTTAATTATAACCGCATCAAAAAGGTAGTGGTTAGTTATCACTGTCACCAATACCTATTTACATTTTGAGATACTTTATTTTAGTTTTCAAAAATCATCTTATAATATTAAAGGTACATGAATTTTTCGCATTTTCACCACAAAATTTTGGTAGTCATCTTTTCTTGATCTTCTGACAAAGAGAACAGTATTTCCTCTTCAAAATTATTGGTGTTGTTTCTCTCCTTGAATTTCGGCGAAATAGTTTTAATATTGCCATGAAAGAAGAATTCCACAGATTTAAGAAACAAAGTAATTAATAATATAATAGAATAGAATGTTTTGATATGTTTTTTGATCATATAAGAAACTTTTAAGACAGAGAAATTTGAAATAAGAAATATGAAAACTGAGAATTTATTCCGGAATTTTATTTCTCTTATGACCTCCAAAATAATTTTTTTACAAGAATAGTGCAATAACTTTGATTGGCATCTAAACCAGCATAATTTATACTTCCATCCGGTTTGTTTTTTTGGCAAGAAGGCAACTGTTTGGATCATTGTGCATTTCTTTCAGAAAATATGGAATCGTTTCATTGCGACAGAAAAGAGCACACGAGAAAGAATGTTTGCTACAAAATAGAAGAAAAAAATCATGTATTCTGTGACATTTTATTTCCAGATCCCGAATATTTGTCAGTTCGCCCTTGCTATTGCTGTGATTTCTTGTCAGAGTAAAATGAAAAGTGATATATATGTTTTTCCTGCCTTATTTCCTTTTTCCGAATGTCGTAAAAGGTAACACATTTATTCCTGAAGAAAAAATGAGGTTTTACTCTTTTCTTCCTTGCCTCGAAGATGGAAAAGAATTTGTCTTGACGTTTTGTACTAGATTTTAGATGAGAATAGCAGTGGATGTTGTTTATGAAGACGGAATAAAATAAAATGCAGATTTTGCTTAGTCTACAATTCTAAAAGCTCATATATATTTCTACGAAAAAAAAGTATCGTGTATTGGCGTTTCTGCATCAGACTGTAATACGACTGGATTTTGAAATTTAGAAGCCAAGTTTTACGGTAGAAAGAATGATTGAAACGCAGAAATGATATTGCAATACATAAAAACTGTTATTTGTTCTTGCACACACAAGTAGAAACGAATTTATTAAATATTTAACATAGAAGAATTAACTTTTTACTTTGTGATGGTAGGCTCTTTTTTTTCCAAATGAAGTTTCACCAGCTACCAGGCACAATAAAGTCACCAATTTTTTAATGGTTAAAGATTTATTACTTTAAAGACAGCCACACACACACTCAACACAACATATAAAGAAAACTAACTACGATACATATAATTTTAATTTGTTAAAACCAATTTTGTTTCTTCGCTCGCTAACGTAGCCGCCATCTCGCTCATTCCGCCATGTTGTCTCTCTCTATGTACTCTGTCTCTCCTCCTCTGTCTGATTTCGATAGACGCGCCACCTATAAAGTTTTTAAATGCCAGGCGAATCTTACGGAAGAGTACCCATTTTTTGACCATTTTCTACAGGTACAATTCGCGAAAAAAATACGGATAAATCCCCACATTCTCTCAGCAAGAGAATTACTATAGAGGGAATAATAACGATGTGTTATAATTACGTAGTAAGGTGCAGGAAAATAATGGTTACGGCAGCTGGACTCAGGTAAAAATGTGGTGATAGACCAGGACGTTTTAAGATTTCTTGAGCCATTGGGCCCCTACACAAAAGTAGATCCTGGTCCACTGGCGAGATTAGTTCTAAGAGGACCCGGTATCAAAAATTCCTAGGGGCTTCTTAATATTTTACCAATTTTTTTCTTACATATGCTGCGGCCCCGTATCATTGATACGGTGGTTGATACGCCCCTACCCTGGACCTACATATGACTTTTAATTACAGTACATAGAATATGTTGTCAAATACTCGTACAAACAATAGCCCGAAACAAATAAATGTACATGTCTCACAATCGCACAAACTGGCTCGACGACTGCCACCTTTTGACTGAAGGAGTAATGATGCTCTAAGGAGGTAGGCCTAGGCCTATTCATGGATGATGCACAGCCAGTTGACATATCGTCCGAAATTCCCAGTTTCTCGGAGAATACAACGGGAAAAAACATTTGACAGTTAAAATTATTCGAATTACGTCTGAGTGGAAAACGAGACGAGGTCTTCATTGTGATCCAGCCCTGAGTCCGGGCCCAGTTGGTCATTGCTTTAAGACGTCCCTGGCTTTAAGTCGTTGAGTAGTGCAAGTGTAAACTATTAAGGCATCATTAGGAATTACGAATAAATCTGTTGAAAAGAAGGTTTAATCCTTTTAATGCAGTACTTCTCAAACTTTCAATGCTTGCGAGCCAATATTCAATCATAATGTTCATCGTTCTCTCCTCCATTCAATAGCAATGTATTGAATTCAATCAGTAGCGCAAACAGAAATTTTTCAAGGGAGGGGGTCCGGGGTTGAAAGTTCACCATTTTTGTATCATGCTCATTTTGATTTTGTCGATTTTCGGGAACAAAACACAGTAAAAAAACTAATTTTTGAATAAATAATTAGCATTAATTAATAAAATTAATCATTAATAACAAGTAATTAATTAAATTTTACGTACTATATACTTAGAATTATAATCAATCGGAAAAAAAATCAAGGGCTTTGAGGGGGTCGTCCAGACCCCCAGGACCTCTCCCCCCCTTGTGTGCGCCACTGAATTCAATAATACTATACATTGACGCAAAAGCTACAACACGACTTTAACTTTCAAATGCCGCTGTCGTATATATACATCTCTATTAGCCTGTGCGTAAATTGCCCCGGACGTATATATACGTCTTTCCGAAATACGAGCTTTTCTGTTCACCGCTATCCGTAAAATTATTCCGAAGGTTCTGAAATGCACTAAAAGGACCTTGACAGTGCTTGCGAAGGATTTACTTATTTCAGAGGATTTTCTTATTTATTCTCCCCCCTCTCCCAATATACCATATTCGTGTGCATACGTGCAAAACGGTGGCATTGGTTAGCGAATCACGTAACACAATCGACAGTTAGGGGGTTAATTATAAATCGTACAAATGATCAAGATAAGTGTTAATTTTTGCACATAATTTTATACATGACAACCCCTAGGGGGTCACTGGTATTTATTAACCTTGTCCTTAACTTAGTATAGTTAAATTAATTATAAAATACATTGCGCGGTACTGATGCATTTATAAGTGTATTATATCTGTGTAAAGGTTATTTAAAAAAATTTATGTCTGAATGTATTTTAATTGTTTACTTTCAATAAATTAATAATTTTTCAAATAATATTTTATTTTCGACTTTTTAATATGCTCGCACCCCTTCCTAGGGTTATCACCCCCCCTATGGGGGGCGCCCCTACAGTTTGAGAAGCACTGATTTAATGTAAGAGATAATACGATACCGGCGTTTAGAAAAATGTTATCTGTAATTATTTGATTTAAAGAAAAAAACATATTAAAATTTAATTATATATATAATTAATATTAAGTGAGATTAAAAGATATACTTTATGCTTCAATTTTAATTCAGTTAACTTTTTTCAGTTACCTTTTGTTTTGTTTTAGCAGTAAATTTTTTTCTGTTAAAAAACCCCACAATTATTGTTGTTAAATTGTTGTATTGCAATTAGTTTGTGTTCCCTTTTTTCACTGTTTAGTTTTGTTAGATCGTGCATCCCGTTTTTACAATGTAAAAAAAAAACCATCATTGTTGTTTAGTTCTTTATGTATACATATTCTAGTTGTTGAATTTTTTCATTAAAAATAAACTACATAATTATTGTTCTGTAATTATTGTACTATGATTAGTTTATATTATATTTTTTCGCGCTATTTTATCTTTTTTCAATTTTATTTTATGCATTCCACTCTTTCGTTTTATAAAAGCTCGATCGTTGTTTAGTAAAAATTGCACATTTTTTCGCTGTTGAATTTTTTGTCGTTCATTTCATTTCAAGACACAACTATTGTTGTTTTGTTATTGTATTGTTGTTAGTTTGTGTTCCATTTTTAGCTGCACCACTTTTTTCAAGAATTTGTTTCATTGTTACGTTTAAAGGAACCATAGTCATTACTGTTTAATTTTTATATTGCGCTTTTCTTAAGGTATCCGACTGCGTTCGGAACCGTGATTTTGCAAAAGCGTGTAAATGGATAATATTTATAATATTTAGTGTCACTTAGATTAGAAAATGTATATAAAATTGTTTCAAGAATAGTATTACAATAAAAAATTATTTAAGCACAATATTTTGACAAAAAATGAACATAGAATGACCCATTTTCAAAATATTCTCCTTTGGTGAAAAATGCTTCTATTATAATAATATTTTGCCTGTCTATAGCTCAGACCTCTGTACAGAGGCTCAACTAGAATTTTTGAAATATATAACTTAGAAGTGGGTTTATCCATGTTTTACGACAACAGAGGGGGAAAATGTTAAGAAAAAAACGCCGATAATTATTTCAATTGGTTGTAACTCTGAAAATAATGTAAATTTTTCAAAAAAAATAGTACAGACTCTCTGGAGAAGTCTTTACTTTATATAAGCAAAATATTTTTTATTATTTTAGAAGCATTTTTTATAAAAGGAGAACATTTTGAAAAAGGTTTTTCTAAGTTAATTTTTTGCCAAAATATTGTATTTAAATAGTTTTTTTTGTCAAAATGTCCTTAAAACAATTTTTTACATGTATTCTCTAATCTAAGTGACACTAAATATCATGGAAATTATACATTTATGCGCTTTTTTTAAATCACGGTTCCGAACGTAGTCGGATACCTTAATTGTGCTTATTTTTTTATTGATTCATTTTTAGCTGTGCATTCCTTTTTTTTTGTTTGTCAAAGAGCTATAATAATTGTTGTTAAATTATTGTATTGCACATTTTTTCCTTACTTTAAAAAATATAACAATTATTATTGTTTAAATCAGGCATGCCCAACCCGCGGCCCATTTGGAGTATTTTTGCGCTCCAATTGAAGTTTCTGTCTATATTATTTTAGACATTTTGACTACAGACGGTTGAATCGAAAATATCGTGTTTTGACCCACCCCTACCTCTCCCCGTGCAGTTTTTACGGAAATAATTTTTCCCCTTCATTTGACTTCCAAGCAATTGTAATAACAGGTGTTGATGGATGAAGGAAAGCAGATGAGCTTGGGTGTGTTATTCCTCTTTCAACGAGAACTCGCGTTGAGAGTAAGTAGTGTATTTAGTTCTATTTGTCAGAGAAATAATTTGTCTATATTTTTAAGTTCAGATTAGTAGTCTTTTTCTTATTTTATTTGGCAATTAAAGAATCCGATGATGGATTTAATGAGTTGCCTCAGGACTATCAGACCATCTAGTAGAGATGTAAGATAATTACGGCAGCAGAATAAAAATGTTTAATATTTTAACCTTCTGAAATTATGTGACTTTTTCATTTTATGATATATTTAATCATGGTGCAATAATTAATATCATACAATAAGAAACTAAACATTTGGCTATCGGGCAGAAAAAAAAACTTTTTTTGACAAACAGTGTAATAATTACAAAGCTGTTCTTTACTTAATTGCTTTTTTTTTGCATTTGAAATAAAAATTTTGAAAATCTAAATAAATTTTAAGCAAACATACTGTAACACGAGTATAAAATGTGAAGATGTTACGCACATAGTTGTTAAACGCCTATTCAACGCCTATATGTAAAATACAGCCCCCGGGGCAGCCAATCGGAGTCACCCAGCATCCAATCAGAGAGCAATCTCTTAGCTCTCAGCCAAGCCAAAAAACTCAAAAACTTTCCACCCAGATGAAGAACCATAGCCACGCCTCCCGGATTCCATCGCTCGACCAATCGCCATCATGCCACTCAGCAGAATGGAAAATACCAATTTTGCCATGCCCAGCATCATAGACTCTCACGATATGGGATTGAGGACTGTTTACAGTCCAGACGCCCAAAAGAAAACGCCTGTTCAACACATACTACGTAACCTCAGATGGCAGAATAAATCTACTGTAGATAAGAACCTTGTATAGGTTAAGAGATATATTCTTCCACCAACAAGCGCAATCGGTCGACTTTCAACTTTGTTGTGATTGTGATCCAGTAAAAGGTAAACTTGGTGTTTTTTTTTTATCATATCAATAATTGAATGTTGATCATATCATATTTTGAATGCTGTACAATAGTAAAATATTTTGAATTTTTTTTTTATTTTGATATGTGCGGCCCACCTCAGTTTAGTAAATTTTTATGTGGCCCCCAACCAATTTGAGTTGGGCACCCCTGGTTTAAATATTGTATTGTGATAAGCTCATATTCCATTTTTTTTAGTTTGTGCATTTCACTTTTTAACACGTTTTTATAAGTTTCACTTGTATGTAATGGAATCTTTGAACTCGATTTTTAACCACTTTAAAAGGTCAGATTGATTCGAAATTTCGCACACTTGTCAAGGACCCATGACAACACAATAATTTCAAAATTTTGTTTAATTGTCGTGGTTATTATTTTAATAATTAAGGATTTAAGGATTTACGAGATTTGGCGACTAATTCATTAATCGCTTCTCGATATGGCGACTAATTCAATGCATCGTTTCTACATTTGGCGACTAATTGCATAAATCATTTTCAGATTTGGCGACTAATTCGATATGCCATTTCTAGATTTGGCGACTAATTCCAGATTTAGCAACTAAAAGATTAAGATAATTTATGCTCTAACTGCTAAATATTTTTTTATTTTGATAAAGCAATATGTTTAGAAGTGATGATACGAATAACATTATAACAATATTTTTAAAAGGTGATATTACGATTGACATTTAATATTTCTTCTTACACACTTTTATTAGTTAGATAAATTCAACAAAGAATAAATGATAGTTTTAAAAACTAAAAAAAAAAGGTTCTTATTGTAAATCGAACTAAAAAATCTAAAATAAATTATAGTTTTTTTAAAAAAGTAAAAAACGCGCTTTTATAGTGAGTGTGTGTGTGTAAATCAAACTAAAAAGTAAAAAAAATAATTCTTAATTTAAGAATAAAATGATTAACGAGAAAATTATAATGTCATTGGGGTAAAAGCGTGGGGTGCTTTGTACTAAATTTTTACACTAACTCAGCATTTCGGAATAGAACTAGTAAAAAACTATAACAAATAATACAGAGCACCTCACGCTTTTACCCAAATGACATTAATTTTCTCGTTAATTATTTTATTCTTACATTAAGAATTATTTTTTTTTACTTTTTAGTTCGATTCACTATAAAAGCGTGGTTTTTAGTTTTTTTAAAACTATAATTTATTCCTTTTAAAAAATCACAATCACTGCTTTGTTGTCATATTGCGCATTTTTTCGTTGTTTCATTTTCTTAATTGCGCATTTCGTTTTTTATTAGTTTAAAAACTCATTATTATTGGTATTAATTATTGTATTGCGCTTAGTTGCGTATTCCATTTTTTCGTCTTAAAATATTACAATAGTTATTTAATTATTGCATTGTGTTAAGTTGTGTGTTCTGAGGACTTATAATGAAGGTACTTCATCTAAACATATTTCATACGTAAAGAGTGTTTTTTCCAGGTGTAGAAGTTTAAGTTTGCATTACTTTCCAAGATGGAAGTAATTCAAACAAGACTTATAATGAAGGTACTTCATCTAAACATATTTCATACGTAAAGAGTGTTTTTTTCCAGGTGTAGAAGTTTAAGTTTGCATTACTTTCCAAGATGGCGACCGATTTAACAGCTGTCAAGTGATTTATTCTCAGTTTGGTTTGGCAATTCATCAAAACGATCATCAAGCAAGGCGTAAATTCGTCGAATGGACCCAAAACGAGATTGCCGTTGTTCCCGATTTTCATAAGCGAATTTTGTTTAGCGATGAAGCGCACTTATGGTTGAATGGCTACGTCAACAAACAAAACTGCCGCATTTGGAGTGTAGCTAATCCACAAGTGTATGTCGAAACACCGTTACATCCGAAAAAAACTGACTGTTTGGTGTGCTTTATGGGCTGGTGTAATCCTTCTTCAAAAACGATGAAGGCCACAACGTTACAGTCAATGGTGATCGGTATAGAGCCATGATTACTAACTTTTTCATTCCTGAATTGAACAATCATGATGTCCAGGAGCTATGGTTCCAACAAGACGGCGCAACATGTCACACAGCTCGTGCCACAATCGATTTACTGAAAGACACGTTGGGTGACCGCCTAATTTCCCGTTTTGGACCTGTGAATTGGCCTCCAAGATCTTGTGATTTAACACCGCTAGACTATTTTCTGTGGGGCTATGTAAGTCATTGGTCTATGCGGATAAGCCACAAACGCTTGGCCATTTGGAAGACAACATTCGCCGTGTTATTGCCGATATTCGCCACAAATGTTGGAAAAAGTCATCGAAAATTGGACGTCCAGATTGGACTACATCCGAGCCAGCCGTGGCAGTCCTATGCCAGAAATCATATTTAAAATGTAATGCCACAAGATTATCTTTCGAATAAAAAAAATTCATGTCAATCGAATCATACATCGTTGTTTTATTGCAATTTAAAGTTCTATACCTCTAAAAAAACACCCTATACTATAGTAGAACCTGTTTTTGTGAGGTACTTTTTTATACGATTTTACTTTTGTGCGATCTATTTTTATACGAAATGCAACGTTTTTGGCGCCTTTGTAATGTTTTCTTTCAATGTACACATACACTTCCAAGACACTTTATTCATTTGTTATTTTGTCTCCCAACAACGCACGTTCAATTGCTTTCCCTCAATGCTCTGGCAGCAAGCACTTGATTGAAGACGAATCATTCAATGACAGTGACATTATCGAAAATTTGATAGATCATGAAGTCGGACAAGAATAACCGGATTCCTTGAGAGTAGATAAAATACATGTAGAGATCGAATTTTTCAACAAATCGGAAAGGCATTTACTTTAAATAGATATCTATTCCGAAAGAAATTTGAAATTCCAAAAGAGCTTCGATTATATACATATATGGTTATCTTGACGTTTACAAGCAACTGACCAATTGACCGTCGCCACAAAAACTTATCACTTACTATGTAGTGCTAATAAATAAATCATTTGAAGTTGTTTCTTCAAGTGACGAAAGCAATTTGAACTAATTCATCTCAAAACGCTGCACGTGTTGTATTACGATGAGCAATGGGGCACACAAGGGGAAGGGGGGTGTCCTTAGAGTGCGGACCCCCCAAAGCCCTTAATTTTGTTTCCAATTCATTATAATTTTAAGTATATAATACGTAAAATTTAATTAAATATTTGTTTTAATGATTAATTTTATTAATTAATACTAATTATTTATTCAATACTTTATTATTTATTCATTTTTTACTGTTTTTTGTTCCCCAAATCAAAAGGAGCATGATACAAGAATAATGGACTTTTGACCCTGGATCCCCTTCCCTTGAAAAACTGTGTGCCCTACTGACGATGAGCAGCAGTGAATTATGAATGGGCATTTTGAAACCTCCATGTATTATTCAATGAGAAATTAAATGTTTTTAAAATGTCTCCATGTGTAAATTAATTATTCATTTTGTTTCGAAGTACTTTCTCATAAATTTCGTAAATAATTGACGTATTTTCTAAATGCTACTTTTTTTTATGCGGTGTCTCTCCACCGCATAAAAATAATTTTCTGTAGTACGAAATTTTCGAATATTTTTTTGTGTGTGTGCGGTTTCTTTTTACGCGGTCCCTATCAACAGCACAAAAACGGGTTTTACTGTACTTCTCTTCTAGAAAATTCTTGAATATGGACTGAATGACTGATAAGAATGGAACAACAGAACTTGAAACGATCGAAAATATTTAACGATGATGGGAGTTCTTATAATTACTATAACAAATTAATTACTTCATAGAATATGCAAAGTTCATTTTTAATCTTAGTTAATGAAAAATAAATAAAAAAATTTCCATGTAATTTTTTTTTCTCAACCGCAACTTTTAGCACGTACAAATCCATCGCATGAACCATTTACTTTTTTTTTCAAAGCTGGATGGTCACAAAAATACACTTAAAACCTCACTTCGACAATAAAGCATCATCTTTCTGAACCATCTGCCGCCGCAAAACGTCCGTCTAGCACCTGTTGTCACGGACGACTAACATCCAAACACCTGTTACTCGCACGTGGACGACGTGCGCCTCTCAGAACACGACCACAGGCTACATTGAAGGGGGGAGCTTTTATACCGTTGTGTGCCTGCGATGATTTTAAATGATGTTTTTAGTTTCAGCCTTCCCTCTTTCAGGGTGGCTCGTGTTTGGCCGACTGTGAAATGTTCTAAAAGAAATGCGTAGAGGGAATTTACGCATATTTCTTTTTTCTTGTTGTGATTGGATTTTACATTCAAAATGCTCTGGAGGGTATAAAAAAAGAAAGAATGATTAAAATGCAATTATTTGATGGTTATCTACGTCTTTGTGTTGTAGTTAGAAGCCGATTGAATTTTGAAAGGAAAGTTTTTTTCGGCATCGTTTTGAAAATAATAGAAATGAGAGAGAATTCCAAACAAAAAATTGTCTGAATATTTTAAATGTCTGGCATTCAAATTGCATGCTATTGCACATGTTGTATGAAATCAACATGAAGTCACTCTGAAAATACATATATATTTAATTTTTTTTCTCCTCTATCCAAACTTTTTAAGTGAAAACGAAAGATATGAAAAAATACGTGTTATAGAGTATAAAATATAATAACTGAGTTTCGTTTCGGCATAAATTTGTAACAATATTGTACCTATATACTTTTTGAAATGTTTAATATTAATGTGAAAGTAATAAGTAATATAGAAAAAAAGCTTTTTAATCATTTCCTACTTAGGTCAACAAAGAAAATTTTATTTTAGTTACTTTTTATTAAATAATTACAATTTATATATATATATATATATATATATATATATATATATATATATATATATATATATATATATATATATAAGTATAAATATGACAGAATCACAATATAAAGTGACAAAATAGAAAGCGATTTTCCTTACAATTTTCCATTTTCCTTTATATATAGGGTGTTGGACTATTTTTTGTTACTATTTATTCATTCATTAAATTTAATTATTCCAGTAAAACAGTATAGTTAAAAGAAATCCCCCATTCTCAGAAAATAAGCCATCTCAGGTGAGATTCGAACCCACGACCTTTGGATTAGAAGTTCAACAAGTTACACAACGAACAGTTTCCCTTTCTGTATATGCTGTTGGACTATATATATATATATATATATATATATATATATATATATATATATAATATATATATATATATATATATAATATATATATATATAATATATAAATATATATATAAAAATATATATATATATAAAATATATATATATAAATATATATATATAAATACATACCCATATATATATAAATATATATATATATATAAATATATATATATATATACATATATATATAAATACATATATATATATATATATATGCATATAGGAAGAGAGTGATCTAATAGGAATTGAATAAAAATTTAAAAACGTAAATGGATCTCTGATTTCTTTTCTTGTCATATCTTTTTAAAAAACATTAATGCAGAATGGAAAGGAATAAACAAGAACTATTATTCTATAAAGGATATTTGAGCCTTATTTACAATACAGGCAATATTTTAGTGAAGTAATACACACATTTGTGTATATAGTAATGTGTGTAATGAAAATAATTTTCTATTTCAATTCTCTTGAGAGGGATTTCCTTGAATTCATTTTGGTGCTTAACTCTCCAGGACATCGTTTGATACTGGATATGGGGCGATTTAATCTTTTTATTTACAAAATGCTTAACGAGGGTAAAATAAAATTTTTTTTAACTGTAACCCCGCTCTGATTTTTTTTCAATGGATCGTTTGAAGTGACCTTCACGATAAGAGATAAATTTTTACAAAAAATAGAGCAATCTTACAAACCTCGAGTCAGGAAGTGGGGCTTGTTTGTTTTCTGTTTGCAGCAAAACACATTTTAAAGTTTGAAATACTTTTTTCTAAATATTAGCGTGGACAATGCAGTGATGTTTGAAGCAGCACGGATTGTCTGCAGATAGACCATTATTGCGGCTTCCCTTGACACTGCAGCATAGAGAAATTGCCAGAAGTTCAACAAAAGTTTCTTTTGGGATTATGACAAAACACCATTAAAACTTTCATTGTTTTGTGTGCCCAAACTGGATAATATAGCATTTGGGGTTCTATGTTTATACAGTTTTTCCTTCTTGCTTGGCCTTTTGGTATTTACAATCTTTTCAGATGAGTCTCGGCTGAGAGCTCAATTCCAAAATAATTTTGATTCGTGTCTTTGTCGAAGGCACTTTCGGGGCCAACTCTCTTCTGCACATGTCCTATGCACTCATATTTAACTACGCTAAAACCATAAATATCTTTCACATTATTGAACGGCCCCATCCCCGTAATAAGACGTTATCGAAGACTGATGTTATTCCAGCTCTGCACGTAATGTGATGGTATGGCTGAATGTTCATATTACGACAAAAGGATCTCTTGCTCGTGATGTTGGTAATCTGAACAGCCAGCGTTATATCTCTAAGATCTTAGGGCTGATGGCTGAGCACCACTGGCGTAGATAGTTCTGAGGGGGCCCTGTATCAAAATTCGTCAATGACCATTTTTAAGATATGAGAACCATCCTAAGTGGGATTGTAGTTACACATCTTGGAGCCTCTGTACCTTGGCGGCTCCGTATCACTGATACGGCGGTAGGTACACCCTTGCTGTGCACAACCTTCGAGGCCTCGGAGATGACAAGGTAATGTAAGACCACATGTTGTCTGTCGTGTCCCGACCACCTCGAGAGAGAGGGTATTTAACTGTTTCCCTTGTCGCGGTGTGAGAGGGTTGAGTAAGAAACAGATATTATTTAAAATTGAATCACTTTTATTTAGCCTTTTACTTTTCTGAGGATTAATAAGAATGCATACTGATAATTAAACCGGAAGAGCAATGAAACATTAATCTTATTAGATAACTATAAACACTTATCTTATCAATTCCCTTGAACGCTCTTGCTAACAACTTGCTTAGTCGTCAACTGTAAAGTGGACGGGTTCCCTTTCTCTGAATCCTTCCTTTCAGCTTAGGATCAATTTTCTACCACCACCTCATCTACTACACGACTAGCAAATAGAAGTTTATACTTACATAAGAAAGTGTATTTTTCCCAAGGGGATTAGTAGAAGCTAGAATAGAATCTGTTGCACTCTGACCCAACTCGTTTTCAAAATATCTTAGTCTTTAAACACATCTGCTAATAAGTTGCTAAGAGAACAGGACCCCATCTCTCACCTACCACTATGATGGATGAAGTGTGACATGGTTTACAAGGTACGAACTCACTCAGAGGGCTTAGGGCTGCAAACCGTAACTCGAGAGGAACCTCAACCCCACCAAGAGAAGAGAAACACTTTGAGCCCTTGGAAACTTTTTGACTTATATTTTAACAAGCTTCAACCCGACATGCCTTTCTACAATTTTGCTTCGAGCTTTTTGCACTTCAATGTGTGTGTGTCCAGCGCGATCTCAGTGATGTAACTCACAAATTGAAATGCGTATGTCAAGCAATTTGTCAGGCAAATATTAGCCACCTCTACGAGTCACAAAGCCGGAAAACGATCACTGTTTATGTCAGAACCGGAGATCTATCGGCGCATTATTATTTTTTTTTTTTTACAGCTATGTTTCCCGGTGAAAGAAAAACGATCCAGTTCCTATGATATTTTTAGTGTTTGGTTTTGAATACATGAACATCTCTTCTATCTAAATTCGTTCTATGCGGATATTTCTTTGTTGCTTTACTGATTGATTTAATGAATGCTAACGTCGCACTGTTCAGCTACACGAGGGTTTTTGGCTACGGACTACGTAATTCTGAACCATTTTCAAGTGACATAGACGACACCTGAGCTGGCACCCCCTCTCCTAATTGCCCCACAACACCAACGGGAGGACGTTTCAGCTCTCGACAGATTTAACGTGCATCGCCCCTCTACACGGCAGGTCTTCAGCGGTACTAGTCCCCAACTCATGACACGCCAATGACGGGTCCGTTACGTTAACCACTAGGATACCGCGGACACTTTTTACTTTGTAAATACATCATATATCAATAACATATTTTACTCTATTTTTAATTTTTTTCCACAAGAATGTGCTTAGAATTTGGGTGCGGCTTAGAAACAGATCATAATTAATTGAAAAAATAAGTTTCTGCTAATTAAATTAGAAAACAAGTTTTGGTTAATAATTATTCCAATGTTTTATGGTAGTCTTACGTAAAATATAAAATCTATTCGATGGAAAAAAATTCTTTTTTAGTTAAAAGAAAATAATAATAATAATAGTAATTGTATTGCAATAATTAGATTAAAATTTTAATTTGTGAGCTTCAAGGAGTAGTAATTTGTGTTCTTTAGTTAATTCACAACTTTTGGTCAAGCATAAAATAAGTATACTTTCAATTCTGCATTCAGTCGCTTCACAGAATTTAAATATTTTTATAGACATTTCTACAATAACAAATAAAAGAGAAAAAATCTAAGCAGCATAATTATAAATTATCTATATAAAGGAACTTTTTTAAAGCACACATGCAGAAAATATTTAAAACATTCCTAAATAGGAAAGTTCATTCGATTTGAGATGTTAAATCTCTGTACATCATAAATCTTTTTTATAGTCCACTATTTCTCACAATTTGCAAGTTACCTTAATTTCAGCTGGCGACTATATATATTTCAGAAAGATATCGCCAAATATAAGTTTTTGTAGACAAGAATAAATTGGCCTTTCAAACCGTGGTGGCGCCATCTGTTTCAGATAGTCCGAATACGCCAAAAATGATTCAGAATGAAATTAAAATTTAAATAAATAAAAGCATAAAATTATTTTAATTAATAAAAGCATAAAACATAATTCTGGCTACATCAGTCAAAAGAGGGAAGCATGTTTTCTTATATACTATTTAATACTACTTGAAAAAATAAAATTTTTTGTGTTAAAATGTGTTTCGCGTTTTCACCTTCTATACTTTAACATAGAAAATTCAAATTTCATTTTGCAATAATGCTGAAAACTGCGTATTTTTTTGAAAAATCAAAATTCAAAGAACACTATCCTTTATAAACAATTATTTTCTTTATATCCCTAAAAATCAATGTCATTATTGGAACTTTTTCCTGCCCACAAATGTGCTTCCAGTTTGATCCCTATTATTTAACATTGACGGAAAACAGCCTTAACGTGCATCGCTGCTCTACACGGCGAGTCTTTAGAGGTACTGGGCTTGAACTAGTGACAAGGCAAGCCACAATCCTATACCACTCGGATACCGTGGCCACGTGTTGCTCTACTACCTAATACTCTTAGTTAAGGCTGGAATTGGCCTATGATTACCGAGTGGTTATGGGTGGCGTTGCTCCTTATACTTCTTAAAGAGAATCGCCGAGTAAAAATTAGTGATTCATGTTGAATCTGTCGAGATTCAAAGTTCTGACACTGTGGAGTGGAAGTATGGAGAGTAGGATTTCATTTCAAGTGACATCCTTATTATTTGACAGAACTTCAAAAGTATAAGGTCCTTCGCTAATAGCCCTCTCACTCAAAAAACTATCCATTATTTTATCTATGTTCGGATTTGCGATTGAAATTAGAACTTTAAGTTGACATTGTACGATTTATACAATATTTTTTAATTTATTAATTTTCCAAATTTTTTTTTGCTTGGCTACTATCTGTATGTATGATGCAAAACAGATGTTGTTTGTTTCAAAATTTCATGAAAAGCTAACCCTTTAATTTTTTAAGTGAAAAACTTGAAACTTAAGAAGTGATTTTAAAATGCTACTCCTCCCCTACAAAATTGACGTACATATATGAAATTTGATTTACAAGTACCTCAAACTATGTATAACAAAAATTGGTATGGGTTTTGCGATAACATGATTGTGACATTTGGGCAGTACTTCTTTTTATAAATGCTTATTAAAAATTCCTTAAAAAAATGTGTAAATTCTAAAGTCAAATTTTTAAAAAAATTAAGCATGCTTTGATTGAAAAATGCATACCAAATTTTATTCCATGTACTATTAGAAACAAGAGAAAAAAATTTCCAAGTATTAAGCAAAATAGAAAAAAAAAAGCGTTAGCATTTTAAATGAAGACAAACTAGTTATTTTATCTTTCTGAGATAAGTCAGTTTAAAGTGTTGATTTACCATTGGAATGTGAGTAAAAACGAACGTAAAAGTTATCACAACTCTGCCTTTTGTAAATTTAAGAGTTTTAAAACTTTGTGAGTTTGTAGCAAAGTATATAAAAAATAATTTAGGCTAAAAAAATTAGTTTTTATTTTATGACCTTTTTTTTTGGTCAAATTAATCGCATTGTGTCTTAATCAATTATCTTTCTCAGAAGAAACAGATAGAAACCAATGAATAGTAAAAAAATCAATCTAATACATAATTTTTTAACTAAGAAAGAGGAGTTTTTTTGTTTCCTTTATATTTTGCAGTTTTATTTCAATTGAAATTGCACGACTTCATTATTTTACTGACAAGATACGTGTTTTTAAACATCTTTAAAAATATTTATAAATAAAACATTCACATGAATGCAAATATGTGCTAAACTTTTATTCGGAGTAGCACATATATTTCAAAATTTTCATAGCACAAATATTTTATGTTAAATTAATTTAAAAACCTATGATAATAAATTCAGTTTACATAAATACCCTCATCAAAACAGTCTTTTGACTAATTTTCTATAGAATATTAGTGATGTATTTTAAATGGATCCCGTATTTAAAGAGATAGTATCTGTAATTTAATAACGATGTACACTTAATCTTATATCTCGATTTCAATCATCCAAACAAGGCAAAAAAATCCCTTTATCAATATTCTTGTCGGATAGAAAAGTTCCCTCTTCCCCCCCTCCAAGTTTAATGCTTTTAATAATTAATTTTGGGTTATTAAAAC
Source organism: Trichonephila clavipes (assembly GCA_019973935.1). Lineage (NCBI taxonomy): Eukaryota > Metazoa > Arthropoda > Arachnida > Araneae > Nephilidae > Trichonephila > Trichonephila clavipes. Next base: position 272,847 of record BMAU01016503.1, on the reverse strand, counting down.
TTCCAGCCGAGTTTACATAATGAATCAAGGTAAAAAAAATCGTTAACTATTCAAAATTAATTACATTAACTATAAGCTTGAAAATTCTTAAGAATTAGTATTATAATTCATGTCCTTAACTATCTAACTTAAATTTTCTTCTGTTGAGTTTTCTTTCTATTTATATTTGCATATTTGACTTTATTTTCATCTTTCTTTCTTAAGATATTTTTACTTGCTTATTTGGAATAAATTTACAAGTTATTTCTGATTTTTATGTATTTAAATTTTAAGCAGTTTTTTTAAAAAATTGTTAGCACAATACATAATTTTTCTCATCTTGTATATTATTATAATTGTAGATTTATTTCACGTAATAAAAAAAGTTAAGTTTTTAATTTCAACTTAAATCACATCTGTATTTTAAAAAATGTAATTCAGTTTTAATTACATTTATTATGCGTTGAAATTAAAATCGCCTCGATATTTTTATTCAAGATTCACGGAAGTTTATTACATCATTGATTTAATTATTTTTTGGCAGATTATTCATCACGTTGATTAGAGTTTTCAAGAACTGAAGTATATAATTTGTTTATTATGTAATACATTCAAATTTTTTGAATGGAATCATTTTACATCATTTGAACAAACCACAATTGAATTTGTCTAAGCGACGAAAGATAAAGTGTATAATATTAAAACATGTATAAATATGCAGTTTCTGTTTTTCAAAAAATAGAGTTTTATGCAAATTTTGCCTACGAATTTAAATATACTTCCTATGTTTATAATTAATAGCAGCAGTTGCAGAATTTAATTTTCCCCAAGAGAATAGTAGCAAATGAGTGATTTTTTTCACTCTAAAGCAAAGCGAGGGCTATTGGTGAGTGAGTGAGTGAATATTAACGTCGCACTGTTCGGCTCCACGAGGGATTTTGGCGACGGACCTCGTCATTTTGAACTATAGTCAAGTGAAGAGGACGACACCTAAGCTGGCACCCCTTCTCCTGACTACCACACGAACGGGGGGGGACGTTTGAGCTCTCGACAGATTTAACGTGCATTGCTCCCCTACACGGTGGGTCTTTAGCGGTACTAGGCTCGAGCTTGTGACAAGCCAGCCACGATCCGATACCTTGACCGCTGCTACCGCTGCCAAGCATTTTTAACGGAAATCATTGTCTTTGTGAATTGTTGAATTTCAGTTGTGTGATGTGCTAAATATCTGCACGCAATATTAGGTCAGTTTGTTTCCAAGCTAGGGGGTGTATACGTGCTCTTTTGTTGAGTTGCGAACTGCTATGGGTTCGAATTCAAAACGGAAGCGTGTGGCCGCAGTAGCCGAGTCGTATAGGTATCGGATCATGGCTTGCCTTGTCACGAGTTCGAGCCCAGTACCACTAAAGACCCGCCGTGTAGGGCAGCGATGCACGTTAAATCTGTCGAGAGCTGAAACGTCCCCCGATGGTGTGGTGGTGGTAGTTAGGAGAGGGGGTGCCAGTTCAGGTGTCGTCCACGTCACTTGACCATGGTTCAAAATTACGTGGTCCGTCGCCAAAAGCCCTCGTGTAGCTGAACAGTGCGACGTTAATATTCAGTCAGTCAAAACGGAAGCGCAACGTCTTGAACATAAACACAAAACTTGAAATATTGAACCGTCTCGCGAAGGGAGAAAGTGGAGCGTCTCGAGCACAGTTTTATAATGTTGGAAAGTCAACAATTTCTGACATAAAAGATGCCGAGAAACCATTTTAAATTTTGCATCAAAACTTGACTCAGAAGATGGTTCGAAGAAAAGGAAACGCATGAGGGAAGCAAACAATGTTGTTCGTAAGGTATCCGACTACGTTCGGAACCGTGATTTTGAAAAAGCGTATAAGTGGATAATATTTATGATATTTAGTGTCACTTAGATTACAAAATGTATATAAAATTGTTTTAAGAATAGTATTAAAATAAAAAAAACTTTAAGTACAATATTTTGACAAAAAATGAACATAGACTGACCCATTTTCAAAATATTCTCCTTTTGCGAAAAATGCTTCTATTAAAATAATATTTCGCCTGTATATAGCTCAGACCTCTGTACAGAGGCTCAACCAGAATTTTTGAAATGTATAACTTAGAAGCGGATTTATCCATGTTTTACGAAAATAGAGGGGAGAAATTTTACCAAAAAACGCCGATAATTATTTCAATGGGTTGTAACTCTGAAAATAATGGGAATTTTTCAAAAATCTTAAGTTGAGCCTCTGTACAGCGGTCTGAGCTATATACAGGCAAAATATTATAATAGAAACATTTTTCATAAAAGGAGAACATTTAGAAAAAAGGTTATTTTAAGTTAATTTTTTGCCGAAATATTGTATTTAAATATTTTTGTCCTTAAAATGTCCTTCAAACTTGTAAACATTAGAATACATGTATAAAAGGACATGTAATATACATGTATTATACATGTATTCTAATTTAAGTGGCACCAAATATCATGAAAATTCTCCATTTATGCGCTTTTTTAAAATCACGGTTCCGGATACCTTAATCGTGCACTCGTGGTTTTCGCAAAGAAGGAGCAGAGGAGACCCGATATCGGGCCCTCTGTTGTGCGAAAATCTCTGGAACTTAACGTGAAGTTAGACGGTTCGGCTGATTTCAAAGCTAGCACTGGTTGTTTAAAGAACTTTAAATCGAGGCACGGGATACAGGAATTGCAGATTGAAGGCGAATCATTGTCTGGCGATAAGAATTCTTCCCACAAGTTTAAGGAAATATTTTTGCATATTCGTAAATTTAAACTTCGTATAGTGTCCTGTTTCATATACTGCATGGATCGCATTCGGTTTTCGGTTATCCGAACAATCGCGTATGCGAATGGTGTCCGGTCCCAATGGATACGAATAAACGATATTCTACTGTATTACTAATTTTTATTTTGAAAAATCAGATAATTTCTGGATTTTTCAAAAATCTTGTTGCATTTTAAACTTCTAGGTAGGTTCCCTTGTCATCGAAGCTTTGTTTTCCCTATGTCCTCCAGGACCGTCTGTAGGAAACAGTAAACATCCCTTCCGAAAATTGCCGTGAAGTTAAATAAAAAGCGTTATTGTTACTCAGTTAGTTTAATTTTAATTTTCTTGATAGTGGTTGGAATTACTGAAAAAAAAGGATTTTAATAAAATATTATTTTATGTGTAGCGTATTTACACGTTCAAGTGAAAATAGTGCTTTCAGAAATAAAGAAATTTACTCAGATACGTATCAGTAAATGTTCATAAGCTTTATGATTTGTATAGTAGAAAATTGTTACACATATACTGTATGTAGTTTGGAGGGGAGAGAACACTTAGTTCTTTCGGACCTTCATCTTCTTTCATGACAATTCAGATGTCATTAAAACGTCATTGAATATACTTTGATTTGAATAAAATTACAATTGTAAATTAATGTTAAAAATTGATGAAAAAATCTTGACTTAGAAAAAAATTTAATGGTTCGAGTGGTCAAACTGATTGCAGCAAAAGAGTCCGAGTTAGAGAGGGAAATGTTTTTATACGTAAAAAGTTAGAATGATTCGGTATCAAGTGGAGCTTCTGTGATTGGCTGACCATAAAAGTCAGCTATTTTTGCATTTAAGTTTGGATGAGAAGCTTGGCCAAACATGGAGTCGAGGAGCTCAAGCAAATCCCTCGAGTTTGAGTTCTAGAGCCACTGAAGTCCCCGTGTAGAGGAATTGATGCAAGTAAAATCTGTCGAGGCAGAAAGACCTCCCGTTGATGTGGTGCGCCAACTCAGGGGTCGTTCTCGTCAGACAGATTTAACAGATTTGTTTACTAAATTTAATGAGGTTACTTTGCAGTTATATGGTAAAAGCATAAAAATTTTACTAACCCCTTCAGGACCGGTGAAAGGAGGAAGAAGCTTTTCCCCAGGCTCGCGCGTTTGGAGAGTATACGCACTTACAGGACCGGGAAGAATTTACCTGCTAAACCTAATTTCCTTTAAAAATTCATTTAAATGTATTAAATTACGCTGAAACTTATTTTTTATTATAATTGATAATATCTGAATATACAGTTCAAGCATTTTCGCTATATTTAAAAAAAAACAATAATGCGAATTTTAAAGAAAATATTTTTATTTTAATAAAAAAAGCACACTCTCTCTCTCTCTCTTTTTGCCACGAGGACTAAAATAAAATAGACGCAAAACTTGCAAATTACTATCTGGTAAATATCAAACGATGCGGTTCTAATTCATACAAATCTTTTAAATAACAGCTAATGTATCGTTTTTTAATTTTAATTAATCCTTATAACTCTTTTTGATTTCTTAGTATCACTTTAACATTATGTTTTCTGTTCTTATGGTTTTGGCAACTTTCTCTGAATGCAATAGCAACGAAAGAGAATCGTTCTTTTTTACTGAATTATAATTGAGTCACACACAGTAAGAACAAAGATTATTTTTCGTTAAAAATGAGTATCGCGTGTGTTCTATGAATATTTGCTTTTTAAATGTCTTTTGAGTATTAAAACTATTGATGAAAATATGAACCATGAATATATATATATATATATATATATATATATACAAACTCAGGAACATTGAAAATAGCGACCCAAGAAAGAAGCTAAGTACAATCGCGAAACTTTGCAAATAAATACAGCGTAATGTGATATGCAAATGATCCAAGTTTTGTGCCAATACGCATGCTCATACACGCCGAGGGGGCGCTACAATCAGGAAGAGGGTGCTATATAAGCCAGCGCAAATTCGAAGATTCATAAACGTGAAGATTACCCGCCGATTGTAGGAAGACTTTGGTAAGCGAAACATGCCAGGTAAACGTGCTAGAAGACATTTCTCACAGTTATGCGAGTTTGAGAGAGGCCTGATCATCGGGACGAAAACTGCAGGCTGGTCGATGTGCCGTGCTGCTGGCCAGGTGGATCGTTCGGAGTGTACCGTTAGAAATTGTTGGGAGCAGTGGACACGAGAAGGTACCCACGCGTGGAAAACCGGGTCTGCAGCGACCAGGAAGACCACAAGGAGAGAGGATCGAAGGATCGTGCAGCAAGTACTTGTGGACCCCACAGTGACTCGTTCAACAATACGAGCAGACGTAGGCGTAGCAATTGTTCCCCAAACAATTTCCAGACACCATGCAGAAGCAAATCTTAAATCCAAGTGCCCTTTCCGTGAACTCCCTTTAACACCGGAACATCGGCAAGTGCGTCTACAGTGGTGCCAAACCAGATCAATGTGGAATGTCACAGATTGGCAAAAGGTTGTGTTTATTGATGAATCCCGGTTTGTTTTGGGGACAGATGATAACCGTGTACGGGTGTGGAGGCGCCCTGGTGAGCGGTACGATTGCCCCCACACTGTTCTACGTCACACTGCCCGCACAGCTGGTGTAATGGTCTAGGGGGTCATAGTCTATGATAGCCGGTCCACTTTAATTGTGATGCATGGAAACTTAACGGGCCAACGTTACGTTGATGATATTCTTTGACCCCATGTAGGACCTTTCCTAAATGGTCTCCCAGAAGCAATTTTCCAGCAAGATTATACTCGTCCACATACAGCAGGAGTTGCTCAAGACTTCCTACGTCATTTTCAGACTCTTCCATGGCCGGCCCGCTCCCCCGATTTGTCCCCTGTAGAGCACGTGTGGGATCACCTAAAACGACAGATGCCATCGTGTCACTCTCTGCATGATTTAGAGTTGGCTGTTCAAGATTTGTGGGCCCATCTGCCTCAGGACAACATAAGGTGTCTAATCAACTGAATGCCGGACCGTGTGGGGGCATGTATTGCAGCTGGAAGTGGTGCAACGCGCTATTGAAGTTGCCCAGTATTTGTATCGTTGCACACCCTGTGTTCGTTTAATTGTCTTATTTTTGAGATCAAGTGAATCTCTCATCTGTGCCATTATGTGTATTTAATTTCATTTCAATCCGATGCTTTCTTCTTGGGTCGCTATTTTCAATGTTCCTGAGTGTATATATATATAAAATAAATACTGAAACTATTATTATGAATGTCTAATGCCCAATAAACTAATAAGCATTCCTTCTTTTTCCAACTTGGTTAAAATATAAACAGAAATCCAGAGCGCAATAAATCACAAGCCCTTAAATGCCCGATTCTTCCAAAAAATCAAAACATGTGCAGTTGTTTACATTCATAAATATCCGGGATCTAATTTTAAAGAAATCTCGGAGCCGAAAACACATTGAAATTCAAAGATTATTCGAAAAAAAGGACTTTAACAGCCAATTAGTGCTTTGTAAAAATTAATATAAAAACGTTCCAAACTCTAATCACGCCGGTGTGATCATAGGCCTCAGAGCAGGGAATGAGAAATCCCATATACGATATCGTGGGCCCTGAAGGGAGAAACGCGTGATCACATATATGTAATCATGGGCCTGAACGGGTTAAAGCAAGGAAAATTTCAGCATTTCTTTCCAAAATTAAGCTAAAGCAGTATAACATTGGAGATTGTGAATTCCTTCAATTTGTCACAGAAAATCTGTCAGGACATTTTACAGCATTTAAATGCCTTTTATTCAGATTTTGAAATTAGGTTTGAGAATGCTATGACAAGGGTTTGATTAACCATAGTCACAATCAATTCATATGGTCATATTGAGAAAAAAATTCATATTACAATAGGAATTGATCAGAATAAGCACTAACGTATATCTTAAAGTAAAGTGTACAAAAGGATGCAAGCAATTTTGGCTTTAAAAATACATGTCTCTTATAGAATATCGTGAGAAAAAGTTTTTCATTGTTTTTCCTTGTGAGGAGTATCAGCACGGTTGCCAATCTCCACAACAAAAAAAGAAAGAAGAGAGGGGAAAAATGGTCATTACTAACAGATGAGATGTAGGGCTAAACCTGAAAAGTTTGATACCAAATGTTGAAAATTTGTTATTGCAGCACCAGATTCACATCCTTCCCATTAAAAAACATTTGTTTGTTGTTCAGTTACTTCATGTGCTAATGAAATTTTAATCTAATTAATTAACATCTGTGCTTCTTAAGTTTTAAATACTATACTTCAATACAGAAAGAAATTTAATAATTTTAAAGTATGTAATTTTATACTAGCTGTCAAAAACACATTTAAGTTGATAAATTTGTAAAAATTTCAATACTCTGCTTTAGAGTAAGACGTTAATAAATTCGCACTCACCCACTTCTGTTTTAGAACGCTATTACTTTGGGGTCACCAGTAGAAGACATTGGGTTTATAGCTACCAAAATAACAAAAACTTTTTATTGAAAAAAAGTTATAAAATCCCCGTGCATCACAAAGTATCACACGGGCTCACAGAGAGAGAGAGAGAGAGAGAGAGAGAAACAAGTTCCTTTACAAAGGAAAGAAGGAAAATAATTTGAGGTTATGAAGGTCTACAAATACAACAAATTCGCAGAACTTTTTAAAAGCACTTCTGGTAGAAAGAAGTCGCTGATGATTCGGAGGCCAATTTATATTGAGTACCTTGAAAGCCAGTCTTATGATCTTTCTCTCTCTGACATACTTGGAACACAGAAGAAAAGCACATGTTCTACAGAGAAGCACATGTTCTACACAATCACAGGAAGATGACAGAATTAAATTAAATTTGTTCAAGTAGCTTTTAAAGTTACCATGACCAGAGAGAAGTTGGGTTATTTTGTAATTAGTGTAAAAATGATGGCACGACAGTCTCTTATTAAGGGTTGGAAAGCATTTCTTTGTTAAGCTTCCTTTATTTTAAATGAGATATTCTTGATTCCAAGACTTCACGATTTTTTCTTTCATAATCTTGTAAAATGATTTAGGAATATTAACGGCAATGTCAATTTTACGCTTGGTTGCAGAAATCACTTGATTTGAAACTATAATTAGGGCATGTATTTCAGCTAGGCACATATCATAATTATTAAGTTTATTAACAATAACAAATTATTATTGTAAATTGTTTCTTATTATTTATAAATACTTTTTAATGCTTCTTTTTTATTGGAATAAATACTTACATAAATCATCCCAGTGAGAATAATTTTTCATTCTTTTATGAAAGACCAAAATCAATAAATGTATATGTAGTTTTTCTCTTACATATTTTTCCAAATTCCCCCTTGCAGAAGTAGGAATATAAATGATGCATGCAGAAAATCAATTGTGTATCAGAATATGTAAAATCTTCGGTATCCTAAATCAGCTTTTATTCAAATTGTGATTTGAAACACAATAACAATTGTCTTATTTCAAGAATCAATTTCAACTCAACTTTGTTCTTTGTATCAGCAAAGTTGAAAAAGTAGTCTGAAGAAAAATCCAATGCACACAATGAAGAAGCATAAGTAGAGGAAGCCTATTTCAAATATTACTTTCATTCAATACTTTATGCGTTGCTATATTCATTCGGAGGTTAAAAAAGAGAACATTTGAGAAATGAAGAACAAAAAATTAGATTTCACAAAATGTCTCTTTATTATTCATGACTGTAAAATTTAGATGTCTTGCGGGCCTAATGTATTTTATGCATGCATTTCAAAATAATTTCTGATAATTATCATGCAAACTCTGACAATAAAGCTCGGTGAATGAAATCAGAACGGCCGATCTGGCAACACTGGTGAAACAAAACGCTGCACATGCGTAGCGGAAGGTGTTGACCATCTGCCTCCACCATTGTTCAGTTGACCGTCGGTTGTGTTCCGTGTAAGACTTGTTTTACAAAGTGCTTGTTTAGAGCGTTGGTTCTTAACTGAGAATAGGAAAATTAACGAACAAAAGATCATATTAAAGTTTTGTTTTAAGCTTCGAAAGACTCCGAAAGAAACTTATGCGATGCTAGTACGAGTTTCAAGTACTGTCCATGAAGTGTGTGTATGAGTGGTTCGCCCGTTTTCGAGAATGCCGGGAAAGTCTTTCTGACAATCCCCGTAGTGAAAGACTGGCTACCTTCGTCAGTGACAGAAACATTCAGAAAGGGAGTAAATTAATCGCGAAATATCATCAATTAACTGTGTGCACGATAACTGGACGATGATTGCTGCAAGGTACATTGAAATTTAAACCCGTTTCATGATTGATTGAATATTAACGTCGCACTGTTCAGCTACACGAGGGCTTTTGGCGACGGACCACGTAATTTTGAACCATGGTCAAGTGACGTGGATGACACCTGAGCTGGCACCCCCCTCTCCTAACTACCACACCACACCAACGGGAGGACGACCCGTTTCATGAAACATCTACGCAGGGTACGACCGGAGTATATACAACAAGGTTAATGGTTTTTTGTTCACGGAATTGCTCGCGCTGACACAGCCAATATCGTCAAACAGTTCCTGGCAAAAAGGGGGTGTTGCAAATTGAGCATCTACCATTCTCGCCAGATCTCAATCCTCCAGACTTCTTCCTTTTCCGAAGACTCAAATTCGCTTTGAAAGGAAAGAGATCAGACGATATTTCTGAGATCCAACCAAACGTGACGAACCTTTTGAACATCTCAAAAAAAGACTTCTTGCAAAATTTCCAGGACATGTAAAGCAGATATCAGCGGTGCATAGTTATAGGAGATGACTATTTCGAAGAACAGTAAGGTAGCTTTCGTTAATATTTCATTTGTGTTAATGTTACAGGAGTATTCACCTACTTTATTGTCAGAGGTTGTATAAAGCCCACAATTCTTTGTTGAATAAATATATTTAAGAACTTTTTTATGACTATGTATTCATTTTTTAAAGGCTTTATTATTAATATAGCATATTCGAACTTAGATGATTGGTGGAACTGAGTGATAACTGCTTAAGTCGAATTTACGTAAGTCGGGTTATAATTTCTCTCTCGTATATAAATACACATAAATTATTAACCAGAAGCATTAAACATGCATTAAATTGAGGCCGGAAACGAAAGAAAATAATAATTTTGAAAAAGTTAATAAATCTTAGGTAACACAAATACAAAATCTCAAACCAAAGTTATTTTGATGTATAGCATGTTTCATAAAATCTGAAGGAAGGAGGGATTCGATCTGGGTACCTTCCGTTCCGTACGCAAGTACTTTACCGACCACGCCAAAACGATCGTCTTCGCGTGATGTTGGTACTTGTTTATATATATATCACACCGTCACATACCCCCATACCGGTGATTCGGTGAATAGGCTAACGAACGATACCACATTCGTGGTGAGAATGTAAGCAGTTGCGTCACTTGGTGGGTTGCGTCACATGGTGGATTGCGTCATTCGTGCGTGACGGCTTGAGAATTGCGTCATTTGTGTGAGACGGCTTTGAGAAGTAACGGCTTATTTACATCAATGTTTGCTTTTTCGGTGGATAGATGGCGCCACGACTGCGGCGCGTGAAGGGTGCGGTTCTTTTGCACGGCCAGGGTCACCAATGAAGGAAGGAAGATTCGATCTGTGTATCTTCCGTTCCGAACGCTTGTACTTTATTGACCACATCAGAACGATCGTCATCGCGTGATGTTGGTACTAGTTTTTATAAATATCACACCGCCCCAAATCTAACAAATAGTTTGCAGCTCAAAATTTTTTTTTCTCCTGACAAATTTCCTCGTATCATACTAATAATTTCCTTTTATTCCTTGTTCTGTTGAAAAAATACACTCTTCGTTAGAGTATATATTTTCTAAAATTTGTAACCCTTCTGTCAAATTAGCAATTGTCATTTGATCTATTGAACTGGGTCTAAAAAGTCAACGTTTTGCTCTTTCTCAGGCATTTCTATAAGTTCATCAATTGTCAACACCTGATTATAGGAATTCAGCAGTTCTTGAACGTCATCACTATTTTGTTCTAAATTTATTTACCTATCAAGATCGACAACTTCTTCAATCAAATTAACAATTTTATCAGGATGTGGCACTGATTCCGCCTCAGTTTTATTGATAGAAAAAAAAGATGAATCGTGGAATTTTGAAAATCGCATAACTCCGAATTCGTGTAAGTCGAGTTACATGTTTCTAGGATCATACAGGATGGGGGTCAAAGTGTAGTACAGGGGGCTTGGCGATGTCTTCTTTTAGCGACCAAAGTTGGTCGCCAAGATACTTCATTTAGCGATAGGTGTCCGGAAACTAGAATGAATTCTTTTATCTGACCAGGATATCTAGATAAAAATCGCCAAACCCAAAGAGTCCCCGATACTACATTTGAGCCAGGATTGGGGCAAATAAAAGAGGCCCGGAGAACTGAGTTCCATATTAAGAAGAAACATGGCAAAGGAAAGGAGATAGCTCGCCAAAATCTGCTTATAGTAGATGATGAAAAGGACCACCATTCATCTCTTGGCATCTTTGGGCCCTGGTCAGTAAGTTGCGGAAGGCAGATCGAAGCTGGACAGCTGGAATTGCTAAAATCTCATCAGAAATGTTTCGCCACAGCACTTGAAAACTATTAGGGTTGGTATGATACACCATAGACTTGAAGATTTCCATAAAAAGTAATTGCACACTGATAGATCAGGGGACCTGGGTGGCCAACGATGCCTGAAAACAGACTGGTCTCTGCTAACAACTCTGTCAGGAGGGAAGATTGTGTAAATGTGATCCATGATTCGGGCAGTTGCACCATCGTGGAGAAAGTAAGATTGCCACAAACGGTAAACATTGCAGTTGTAAGTTAATGATGCCACAAAGGGATTTAAATTATTAGGAATGTAACTCTCCGAATCACTTGATGTGCAGGCTACATTCACGCCCAATCGTATCTACTCATCTGGGTCATTTACATTTGCCCCACCCTGTATAATAGACAAGGATTCTTATAATACTTCTCATTTATGGTACATACAACGATTTGTCATACTGAATTGTCCTATGTATGAAAACATCTTTCGGGAAATTAAATTTCGGTATCGGTTTTCTTTTTAAAATAACCCTGGTTTTTTATGCTGTACTGCCGGGGTGGGCATTACGTCAATCGCGATCGACTGGTAGACCGCCAAGACATTTTGGGGTGACCGACTGAAGATTTTAGCAGTTAGCAATTATATAGGAAATATTCAAGATTGGCTGAAGTATATGCAGACTAAGTCTTCTACTGACTATAATAGAGAAAACTAACTTGAATGAAGCGAAGAAAACGTTTTATTTTCTACGTATTTTGAATTGTTTGAAATAAATGCTTCATTTGATATTATTATATTTGTGGCTATTATTATTATGTTTGTAGTTTGCGTTTTGCTTTAAACGCAGTTTTTAAACTGTTATTTTTTTTATTATAGTTCTGGTAAGTAAGTACATATTCGGTATTTATTATTAATTTATTATAAATATTGTAGACCTTTTTCAACCTCACCACACCTATGACACTGGCATTGGTGCACACAAGAGTTTTTCAAGGAGGGGAGGCGGGTTCGAGGGTCTGACGTCTACCATTCTCGTATCATACCCCCAAACGCAGTCAAACAAATTTTTTTTTAAATTTTGTAGATTGTCGGGAACAAAAAACAACACACACACACACACACACACACACACACACACACACACACAACACACACACACACACACACACACACACACACACACACACACACAAAATAAAACATTGAATAAGTAATCAGCATTAAATAATTATAAAAAGTATTAGTAACAAATATTTAATTAAATTTTACGCACTATATATATACATAGGATTATAATCAATAAAAAAAAACAAGGACTAAGGGGGAGGGTCCGAACCAGTGGTCTGCCTACCCTTGCTGTGTACTGTGTGTCTGCTATGTAGAGTACTATTGTGAAGTGAGATATTTGGTTGCCTGATGTTTTTATGTGAATCGCATTTCATATGCACCTTTTAGGTTTCTTCTTAAAAAAAGGCTGTGCGTTACAGGTGAATACATCTAAAAATATTTAAAAAATTCAATTTGAAAGTATTGATGCGCGTAATACGGCGGAATGTACGGTGTACACAAGACTTACTGTATTTCTGTTATACAGATGTTACCTGTTTTTTGTTGTTGTTGTTGTTTTTAAGATATTTATTCACACAAGATGATACATTTCAAGTTGAAAATTCCTTATTATTTTTTAATGCAAACACTTCGGGGATTGTATGGAAAGAAAACTGAGTATAGTTGTTTAAAATTGATACACGTTCAAGCTCAAGCAAAATTTGAGTTAGCGTTACATTTATATTTGATAAAATGTGCATTGTTTTATTGTAAGCATTAACAAATAATTTTTATATAAGTAAGAATAAAAATGATTTGCGAAATACCACACTTCTGTTTTAAAACTTCTGCCAAATTTATGATTTTCTTTTTGCAGCTTGCAACATTTTACGGTTGTATTAAATAATAACAATAAAATCGTGAAAAAAGCACTTTGGTAAAACTGTAAAATAATTATTAAATTCTCATGCACAACATTCAAATTTATTTACCAAACAAAAATATTTTATTTTCCAACTCAAAATTTATTATAATCTAAAAAGGAGATCGCAGAAATTCAAGATTGAATTCTTTCTGAAAATAAAATTCATTTTTTTCCCCATATCTAATAACCTAAAAAGTTACGAGGCTCGCACAAGAAAATAAAAACATAAAAAAATTTCATATCATCTATAGAACAGCGATGTTTTATAGTGAATTCGACTTTTCTTTTCCTGGATGACTTTTCTTTCTCCCTTTACTATATATTTAATATTGCATGAACAAGCACTCTAATAAAATGTCAGATCTCGGCTTTGCCTCTATTGTATTTATGACTTAAAAGCAAATATTTATGCATTTAACTTTTCTTTTCCCTCTGTTACTCCGAGTAAAAGGAGAAAAATGTTCCAATTTTTATTCGAAGTAACAAAGATTCATAGATGCCATTTTTTTACTTTCCATTCACTTCTTTCATTTTTTCACTTGAGAAGCAGTATTTTTTTCGAATCATTTGACATTAAAGTTTTTCAATGGTTGCGATCGTTCGATAAAAAGTTTTTTTTTTTGGTAAAGTAAGTATCGTTTGCGTAAAAAGTGAAGCAAGATATTCATATTTGATTTTGTGATAGTAGAATAAATAATCATAATCTTTGAAACTTAAATTAGTTTTTTAAAGCCTTTATACTTTTCTATATTTCTTTGTAATTGTAAAAACATGTATGTAAATAGATGGGGAAAAATATGTGTGTAAATAGAAGATAAATGGAAACCATGGAATTTTTTTTCTATTTATTATTCTTTTTCGAAAGAAATTTCCCCCCTTTTTTTCCCTACGAATTACAATTACAGAAATAGTTACTACACAACACAGCAAAAGATACAAAAATATAAAGAATACAATGCATTGCCTAAAACGGCTTTATAAAACAAAGAAACTATTATGTAACAAACAATATATATATTATAAAAAATATACTGTGAAAATAATACATCTAAAAACATTTTCTTTTAAAATTTTCTCTAAAATATTTAACGGGTTTTATGTGAAGAGCAGAATGTGTGTGTGTGGTAAAAAAACCCGCCAAAGGGCGAGATAGAAGTGCGCCAAATTAACGTATACATAAAGCCAAATCTTTAATATTTGTAATTGTTTCGCTGCCAATTTTAGGAACTTTATAAGAATGATAGAAACTAAACTAATATACTAAATAAACACAGAACAATTTAACAGTATATTCTACGACATTTTGTCGAATAATAAAAATATTTTAATCTCAAAAAATATAAGAAAAGGTATTCTGAGAAAGAAAAACTCTAAAATATTAACTATTAGATTCAAACTATCCTTTCAAAAGATAAAACCAGACTTATTTTAAGGTTTGTAAAATTTTCTCTCAATGCGACTTTCTTGCAAAATAATTTAACAAATAATGTATGAGTGATTTTCCTGATGGTTTTCTAACAGAGTGGCTGCAGTAACCAAGTGGTCCTGGACACGAACTGGAGGCCACCGATGTATCTGTCGATTCGTGAATTCAAGTTTTAGTACCACTAGTAATACACCATGATGAGGGAGTTAATACATATTAAATCTGTCTATGTTCAAAGTCCTTACATATGTAGTTATGGAAGTTTGGAGAGTAGAGTGCTCATTGTTTTCGTCACTTAATTGTGATTCTTACCAGGTCAGCCGCTAAAAGTCTTCATGAAGCTTTGATTGATTGATTGATTGGATATTAACGTCGCACTGTTCAGCTACACAAGGGCTTTTGGCGACGGACCACGTAATTTTGAACCATGGTCAAGTGACGTGGACGACACCTGAGCTGACACCCCCTCTCCTAACTACCACACCACACCAACGGGAGGACGTTTCAGCTCTCGACAGATTTAACGTGCATCGCTGTCCTACACGGCGGATCTTTAATGGTATTGGGCTCGAACTAGTGACAAGGCAAGCCACGATCCGATACCTATACCACTCGGCTACCGCGGCCACCATGCAGCTTTGAAGTGCAATTTCGATGAAATAACAAACAAATATAAGTAAATGAGGACTGAAAATGCTTAAATAATTTTTTATTGTAATAATATTCTGAAACCAATTTTATGTACTCTTTCTAATCTAAGTGACACTAAATATCATAAATATTATCCAAATACGCTTTTGCAAATTCCTGGTTCTGGACGTACTCGAATACCTTAACTATAATGACGGGAAATACTTATATTTTATGCTATTTCTTATTTTAATAAATATGCTTAAACATACATAATAATGTGCAGCTTTGATTTTTTTTACTTTTAAAGAAGAAACAGTTATATTTTAGGCTGTTTATTTTTATGCAAAGAAATATCTATAAATGATGCGCGATTATTGCATGCTAAAATTTTAAACCTTTATTATTGACATCTACTCTCTAACTCTACATGTAGTCTCGCGGGAAGCGAATTGTTTCAGAAATGTTCTACCGTATGATACGCTGAATCATATTGGTAGACTGGTTTGGCACGCCATAGCTAACATTTTACCGACTCCTGATCTATCCATTCCTTCTTGGTGGAGCATTTTTAGTGTCATGTATCTATAAATTTCACTTATTATTGATGATTAATAAGTGACATTTCTGTTAAGAATACGGTTTTAACTCACACACTCATATAAGCATATTGTTACAAATTTTGTGTAAAGAGTATTTAAAATAGTGTAAATAATTTATATTTGGATTTTTAATCCTGTAATATTACTAGTGGTATTTACTTTATGTTAAAATTGTAATATTTTCAAGCAATGCTGTTCCTTACATCATAATGACGAGCCAAGGGATATTTGGCGATAGAGTCAAGTTGGCGACTTGGCGACCAATTTGGCGACATCAGAAACCGTTTTGGTGACTTTGGCGACCATTTTAAAGACTTGGCGACCATGTTGGTGAGTTTATCATGAGTCTAGTTCGGGACCCAAAGGATTCTTCTGGAAATTAATGGAGAAATACTATAATATCAAGACCTATGACGCAAACGGATTTTTCTCGAAAGATCCGCGAGGCTTATAAATAGGGAAACGCTCAATGAAACTAAGTTAGTATTGTTTTGACTAGAGATTAGTAAATTTACCTTGACCGTGAAGAGTCTACAAGGAATTAGCTCGGCTGTTGAGTATTACGAGTGGTGCTTGTGAATAATCTTTCACGTATTTTAGACACTGATAGTTGCGTCTGAGTACTATTGATGGTGTAAAGAAACTTTAGGGATTTATTCTGCGAATATTGCTGTTGAATGCATTTCAAGGATTGTTTTTTGACAGTAAATTTCCCTCACACACTACTGAAGAACTGTCTTGTTCTTTGCGACTGATGAGCATAAAATCCTCGAACCCCGATCAACCTAACAATATATTGCAACTTTATGTAACGGCAACCCATATGTGCATATTGGTTCCAGTATATCATCATTGCCATATCAATCGTGAATAGATATTTGATTTTAATGCACCTTTATTTATGTATCTTATCATTATTCAATTACTATTTGTGTATATTGCTCAAGATTAGAATAATTCCAGCTTTTTATTTTGAAAGAACGAATTACATTCGTCGCAGAGAATAAGGAAAAACTAATTAATTGATTAATTGAATAAGCAATTATTAAATTAATATATATGCGCAATTAAAGTAATTTTTTTATTTGAATGTATAAAAAGGAATTCTTTTTTTTTTGTTGCTTTTTTAGTAAAGGATGAAATTAGTTTTAGTTTGCGATATAAGAAAACTAGTCTTAATTAAATGTATAAGTCTTACCTCTATATACATTTTTGACATTACAAAAAAAGTGCATTTAATATTCCCTTGAAACATTATTATTCATTTTATCCGAATATTCTTTGTTTTGTATTCCAAGGAATAATCAAATTATCAAATAAAAACGCACATTCCATGTTCCTAAAATATTATCACTTTTTTTCTGAATCTTCTGTGTTGTTTTCTTCAAATAGTAATCAAATTATTATTTAATGATACTTTATTACATGTTTTCTGAAAACATACTAATATAAAAAAAGATGTGAAAAAGGAGGAGTCAAAGCTCTTCTCGTGATAATCGATGTATAGTACATTTGTTTTTTCACAATAGTATATTAATTTAAGGAGTCTAAATACTTTTTGAACCGTGATTTTGAAAACTGTATAAATACGGGGTAAGCATTACGTTGATCGCGATCGACCGGTGCACCTCCAAGACATTTTGATGTGACCTCCTGAAAATTTTAGCAGTTAGTAATTATATGCGGAAATATTAAAAATTGGCTGACAGTATACAGACTATAAGTCTTCTACTGACTATAACAACAAAAACTAACTTCAGATGAAAACATTTTATTTTTTAATGTATTTTGAATTATTTGATAATAAATGTATTAATTGATATTATTATATTTGTGGTTATTATTATTATATCTTGTGTTTTTTGCTTTGAACGCTGTTTTTTAATGTGTTCGGTTTTTTTTGTTTTAGTTCTGATGGTAAAATTACATATTCTTTGTTAATTATTAATGTATAACAAATATTGTAGACCTTTTCCTACCTCACCACACCTATCACATTAAGGTATCCGACTACGTTCGGAACCGTGATTTTGCAAAAGCGTATAAATGGATAATATTTATGATATTTAATGTCACTTAAATTAAAAAATGTAAATAAAATTGTTTTAAGAATAGTATTACAATAAAAAATTACTTAATTACAATATTTTGACAAAAAAGGAAAATAGAAAGACCAATTTTCAAAACATTCTGCTTTTATGAAAATTGTTTCTATTATAATAGCATTTTGCCTGTACATAACTCAGACCTCTATACAGAGGCTCAACTAGAATTTTTGAAATATCTAACTTAGAAGTGGGGTTATCCATGTTTTACGACAACAGAGGGGAGAAATTTTAAGAAAAAACGCCGGTAATTATTTCAAATGGTTGTAACTCTGAAAATAATGTGAATTTTTCAAAATTCATAGTTGAGCCTCTCTACAGAGGTTTGAGCTATATACAGGCAAAATATTATTATAATAGAAGCATTTTTCACAAAGGAGAACATTTTGAAAAAAAAAAGTTATTCTAAGTTAATTTTTTGCCGAAACATTGTATTTAAATAATTTTTTTTGTCAAAATGTCCTTAAAACAATTTTATACATGTATTATAATCTAAGTGGCACTAAATATCATGAAAATTATCCATTTAAGAGCCTTTTTAAAATCACGGTTCCGAACGTAGTCGGATACCTTAAGCAGTGGCGCACACAAGAATTATTCAAGAAGGGGGGTGGGGTCGTAAGTTGAAAGTCTATCATTCTCACACACACAAACCCTACCCCAAAATGCAGCCAAACATATTTTTTTGAACTTGTAGATTGTCGGGAGTAAAAATCAGTAAAAAATAAATTACTCAATAAATAATTTGCATTAATTAATAAAAATATATAAATAACAAATACTTAATCAAATTTCACGTGTTATATTCACGGGATTAGAATCAATCGGAAAAAAATCAAGGGCTATGGAGGAGGCTCCATACCTTTGAACCCCTTCCCTCTTGTAGCGCCACTGACACTGGATGGACCACAACACCTTGAAAAATTGGAAGTAGCCGGTACTCTCGAAAAGTCCACCCACCCCTGGTATAAATCAATATTTTTTAAATATACTTAGTGACCACTGAACTAGAATATTTCTATAAAAAATATTATTACAGAAAAAGAATTATTTAAACACAATTTTTTGACAAATAATGAAGAAAAAAATGTCCTAGTTTCAAAACATTCTCCTTTTATGAAAAAGGCTTCTATAATAATAATGTTTTGCCTATGTACAGATAGGACTTTTGCACAAGGCCTGAACTAGGATTTTTGAAATGTTTAATTTAGAAGTGGATACATTCATATTTCAGAGAGCAGAGAGAAATTTTAACACACAAAAATCTTTGGTTATTATTTCAGTTGATCGCAGCCCTGAAAATATTGTGAATTTTTCAAAACTCCTAGTCCAGACTCTATATAGGTTCTAACTATATGAGGGTTGGGGCAAAAGTCATGACAACTATTTTTTCTTGAAGATACCAGTCCTGTTGGAAAATGTGACACATTCAGACGAAAGTTCAAGGTGTTAACTACATGTGTGGACAATAAATAGCACTGAAATATCGTAACACACTAATTTATTACGGTAGTATACAGGGCAACATGGCCTTCACGGTGCAAAAGAATGACAACACAGTACACATAAAGTTGTGACATGACATACCTGTGCCTATAGACCCTTAATGTAGTGTATGTCGGTCCGCAAACTGACCGGTCGTCCCGAACGTTGCTCTTCACTGGTTGACACACGTCTTTGCTGAAAATTTCCTATCCACCGTGATAGGGCTTCCACTAATTCACTGTGACATTCCATCGAATTTCTCTATCGCAAAACGGCTATTTTGATGTACACGTGCTGCTCAACACGGGTTACTTCCATCTAGCACGACACTCGCCAACTGACTGATTTCACAGCCTCCTCTGAGCTACTACCAGCTATCACAGAGCCATCTGATATGTTCTGAATACACACTATGTCTACAGAACTTCCACATGGAACATATACGTTTGTGATCCGTTCACATATCTACAAGAATAAAAAATAATTGCCATGACTTATTCCTCAACCCTCGTATATAGCCAAAAAATTGTTACGTAGATCTGGGCTCGAGAATTTTAAGCCAATCAGTCGCAAAGAACAAGACAGTTCTTCAGGAGCAATGGAATTTATTATCGAAAAGCAATCCTTGAAATACAGGATTTAGTTGCAATATTCGCAGAATAAATCTCAGAAGGTCTTCACACCATGTACGGTGCTAAGACTCAACTATTAGTGTCTAAAATACAAATATGTTTAAGGATTATTCACAAACACTCGTCCTACTCATCAACCGAAGCAATAACTAATCGCTGGTCGATTTATGACGATCATAACAAAACTAACTCAGTTTCGGCGAGCGACTCCCAATTTATAGTCCTCACGGATTTTGTTCGAAAAATCTGCTTGCGTTATAGATCGTGGTATTAGTAGATTTCTGCACCAATTTTCCAGTAGAATCTATATGGTCGCGAACTTGCCAACATGGTCGCCAAAAATAATGCCAACGTGACTCTATATTGCCAAGATTTCGCCACGCTTCCATTGAATTGCGATTACAATGTAAGGAACGGCATTTCTCTTGCGAATATTACAATTTTAACATAAAATAAATACAACATAGAGTAATATAAACGTATTACGCATCCACAGATATAAATTATTTACACTATTTTAAGTATTCTTTGCAAAAAATTCGTAACAATATTACAATTATAAAAGCCTTTCTCATAAGAAGAGAATGTTTGGAAAATACGCCATTCTTTCTTCATTTTTTGCTAAAAGAAATTACGTTTAACTAATTTTCTCTTGAAATAATATTCTTCAAAAAATTTATACATATATTATAAATTTAACTGACTCAGAGTATCCAAAAGTTGTTCATTAATGCACTTTTTGCAAAATCGCAATTCCAAATGTAGTCAATCACCTTAAGAAACATTACACAAAATCATCAAATGAAACATTTTTAATCAGACAAAACTTAAAACATGATTTAGAGCATGATAATAATGGCATAAAGAGAGCAAGATTTTCCCTATAAAAAACTCAGACAAACTTATTAAAGATAAATTAAAATGTAGTTAAATTTAAAATATGACATATTTATGTGTGTATGTATAATTCCTCATTAAAATGACAAATTCAAGGACATTTCCCTCATCTTTTAGTAATTATGTTTAAATTATTAAGTTCTGAAGTTTAATTATGTACTTCATTTAATCTTAATTCTGAATTATAATCAGTTGAATTGGTGGAAAAAATCCCTAACCAATATTCATCTAAAAGAGAAAATCACCTTGCCCACCATTTTACGACATCAATTATTTTTAATAATTCATTTTCCGTAATTAATGCTTCCTGCTACCGGATTTGTGTAATGAGTTGAAGTAGAAAAACCTATTAACTATTTAAAATTAATTTAATTAATTATAAGTTCACAAATTATTCAGAATTTGGTAATAACTTTGATTTTTTTAACTGTGTTTTAAGTTTTTAATAATTGGGTTTATTTTTCATTTTTTTTTTTGTATTTTTCATGCGTGTTTTTTTTATTATGATATATTCATCCTGGGAAATTTTTATGATTTATATCAATATGATATGTATGCATTAAACTTTTATATAAATCTCCTGATTTTTAAACATTTCATTCTTAAGTATTAAGAATTATAAGTTTTATGATATATTTATCATTTAGTTTTAACAGGACACCTCTTTCTTTGCTTCAAAAATAACGATCGGTCATTTAAAAATATTTATATGTATTCTCTTAAAAAAATTATTTTTGTTTTTTCCAAGACAGATTTACAGTGAATAACTGTTTTTAAGTGAGTGAATATTAACGTCGCACTGTTCAGCTACACGAGGGCTTTTGGCGACGGACCACGTAATTTTGAACAAAGGTCAAGTGACGTGGACGACACCTGAGCTGGAACCCCTCTACTAACTACCAAACCACACCAACGGGAGGACGTTTGAACTCTCGACAGATTTAACGCGTATCGCTTTCCTAAACAGCGGGTCTTTAGTGGTAAAGGGCTCGAACTCTTGACAAGACCAGCCACGATCCGATACCTTGACCACTCGGCTACCGTGGCCATAAGTATTTTTAAAACTCGCACTTTAAAATAACACGAAGGCTACTGGCAACCGACCTCGGAAATTTGAACCAAGGTCGAGTGCGACAAGAACGACATCTGAGCTGGCATCGCCCTTTCAGAGCTCCCACACCGCACCAAAGAGAGGACTTTGAGCCTTGACAGAGATATAATGTGCATCAGTCCCTCTTCATCAGTGATCCGCAACCTTCAGGCCGTGGACGAGAACCGGACCGTCGATCTAATAGTACCGGACCACATAAGAAACATTAAATTATTTCTATTTTATTTTTTGTGGTGTATTTCCCTCGGGTTTATGCGATCTTTTTTATGGAAATCACTTCATATTTCATGTTAAATCACTTCACATTCATTTTTAGGTCCACTAGTATTTTATTCTGAAGGCATGTTTAATTGCAGTTGAATTTAAGTGTTAAAATCAAAGTGATCTAAAATATAAACCAAAGGTTCCCAAATTTTTAGTCTCAAACTTGCCCTTGCCAAGTTGTTTGGAAGTCCTTATATTGAAGGGAATTAAATACTAAGTCCTAATATTGAATTTTTTCAAATTTATTGACTGAAATGTCATTTCGACAACCTTTACAGAGAACTTTTAACTATAGTATTTATAACTTAAAAAAACACACATGTTAGTATGCTGACATCCATTTTTAAACTTCACTGTAAGATCTCTGTTACTACCTATTTCATTCAGTTCCTTTTGTAATATGACATTTTTTTTAATACGAGCATATGAATTCATTGCATAGTGTAGTAATAACCATAGTCAAAGCATTCTCAAACCTAGTTTTAAAATCTGAATAAAGGACATTTAATGTTAAAAATGACTAGATTGAAACTTCATTTTCTTGGAAAATTGTCTGCGGCCGATTGAGAAACTCGAAAATTTCGCGACGTTCAATATTACACTCTTTTAGCTTAATTCGGGCAAGAAACACTGAAGTGATGATTCTTCTTTAAATAAAACTTATACTGCCACCTAGTAACTTAAAATTAAACTCATTTAATTTAGTAAATAAATCTGTTAAATAGGTAAAGGGTGTTTTTTTAGAGGTATAGAACTTTAAATTGCAATAAAACAACGATGTATTATTCGATTGACATGAATTTTTTTTATTCGAAAGATAATCTTGCGGCATTCCATTTTAAATATGATTTCTGGCATATGACTGCCACGGCTGGCTCGGATGTAGTCCAATCTGGACGTCCAATTTTCGATGACTTTTTCCAACATTTGTGGCCGTATATCGGCAATAACACGGCGAATGTTGTCTTCCAAAGGGTCAAGCGTTTGTGGCTTATCCGCATGGATCAATGACTTTACATAGCCCCACAGAAAAGAGTCTAGCGGTGTTAAATCACAAGATCTTGGAGGCCAATTCACAGGTCCAAAACGTGAAATTAGGCGGTCACCAAACGTGTCTTTCAATAAATCGATTGGGACACGAGATGTGACATGTTGCGTCGTCTTGTTGGAACCACAGCTCCTGGACATCATGATTGTTCAATTCAGGAATGAAAAAGTTAGTAATCATGGCTCTATACCGATCACCATTGACTGTAACGTTGTGGCCTTCATCGTTTTTGAAGAAGGATTCCACCAGCCCATAAAGCGCACCAAACAGTCAGTTTTTCTGGATGTAACGGTGTTTCGACATACACTTGTGGATTAGCTTCACTCCAAATGCGGCAGTTTTGTTTGTTGACGTAGCCATTCAACCAGAAGTGCGCTTCATCGCTAAACAAAATTCGCTTATGAAAATCGGGAACAACGGCAATCTCGTTTTGGGCCCATTCGACGAGTCTACGCCTTGCTTGATGATCGTTTTGATGAATTGCCAAACCAAACTGAGAATAAATCACTTGACAGCTGTTAAATCGGTCGCCATCTTGGAAAGTAATGCCAACTTAAACTTGTATACCTGGAAAAAACACTCTTTAAAATGAAATTTATGATCTGGTTTAATGAGAGCCACAATCGTAAGCCCCCAGTTACACCTCATGGACCCCAAATTATTATTTTGCTGACGTGGACTCCTTGCACGTCGTCATAGACCCCTGGGGGTCTATATAGACCACTTTGAGAATCACTGATCTAGAACGTCCCTGCAATGTCTATTTCCATAAAACTCGTTTTTAGCGGATCTCTTCTCAGCAAAAGAAACATTCACTTTTTTTTAACTGTTAAACCTGCAATTTTATGCTTGCAGGTTTAACAGTTAAAAAAAAGTGAATTTTGCTTAAACCCTTCCTCCGAAATCCTCATCGGGATTGATATGCGCAAAACCTGTCTTGAAAGGATATCTACTCAACAATAAAAACATTCTTGCCAAATTTTAATTCTGTTAGTCTAATGGTTTCAGAGTGATTAGTTTGATGAGTGAGCATGTGTCACCTTTTTTCTATATATATATATACTAGCTGGTATACCCGTTCTTCGCACGGTTGAACTGAAAAATTAAACAACACAGATTGAAGGATAAAGCAGTTTTTAATGAGTTAATTTTACGTGAATTGCAAATTAAACAAAAAAAGCTTTTGGCGTAAATAAAACACCTTTGTTAAATTTTAAGTATGTAGGTCTAATAGCTGATAAAAAGGATTTTTTTTTATTTGTAACTCCCCGTAACACTCTTGAGGGTTGTGATTTTTGAAAATACCTTCCTAAGCTGATCTCTGCTCAGCAAAAGTAACACATTGTTAAAAGTTTTGTGTAATTAACGCTTAAAATAGTGTAAATAATTTTTATCTGAAAGTATAATACATTAATATTACTTTCTGTAGTATTTACTTTATATTAAAATTGTAATATTCGCAAGGAACGCCGTTTCTTAAATTATAATGACGATCCAATGAAAAACATAGCGAAATGTTAACGATAGAGTCAAGTTGGCAAATGCCTAGCTACTTTCATAACTCGAGCTTTATTAGAGCTTTGTAAGACCCGCCGTGTAGGGGAGAAAATGTACGTTAATACTTTATCCACCGCATAATGATTTACTGCAGTTTTTTTCATACAATATTTTTTTGGATCACTACATTGAAAATTAAGGGATATACGTAAACAAAATACTCCACTTTGGGAAATTTAATCCGTTAGAGCTAATAAATTAATTAAAGATATTCCACTGTAAAATTAATTATATATACCGTTCACTTAAAATAATTAGTCAAATCATTTTCTAAGGTCTTCATTAACATACAAAAACATAAGACACTTAAATTTTGACAAACTATTTTTTCCGCTAAAATACTCATCATGGAACCCGTGCTGCCATATATCTTGGAAGAGTGGATTTCAAAGAATATTCCTGCTAAGTATTGGTGGAATATTCCTTCTAAGTTGGTGTGGTGTGGTAGTTAGGAGAAAGGGGTGCCAGCTCAGATGTCGTCCATGTAACTTGACTATGGTTCAAAATTACGTGATCCGTTGCCAAAAGCCCTCGTGTAGCTGAACAGTGCAACATTAATATTCACTCACTCTCACACTCCAAGAAATACAGAACAATAGTTATTGCGTTTTTAAGTGTAAAAATAATTATATCTGCTATTCAATTAAAATTATAGCGTTATAATTAACTACTAACCACAAATAAATTTTGAAAATTTGTCCAAATGATGCAGTGTGAAAGAGAAAGCTTATTTACTTTAAGTATCAGAACTGATAAAAGCATTTATTTTGAAAAAAGATCAATTTCTTACCACCAAATATGCATAATAAGATGTTAAAAAACATTAAAATAAAGAGAGATTTATAACAACCTCTCCCTTCAAAACTTAGTTTGATTCTGAAATAAAAAAATGGGCATATATCAGAGGAATTAATTAGAAGCGAGCACCTTGCGTAGCCAAAACAAAAAAGGTTTTTCACAAACAAAAGATAGATATATGCAGACGTGGGTTTTTTTTTTTTTTTTTTTTTTGCAGCGTATGCCAGAATTGCTAGCAGACGACAGAATTTTTCCTACTTACTTGACAAATATCGTTATATTTTTGACACTTTTCCCAAATCTTTATAAATTATAGTCTATGCTATAAATTATAGCCTATGTGCTATTCTGATGTATAAGCTATATTACTGTAAAGTTTCATTAAAATCCATTCAGTAGTTTTTGCGTGAAAGACTAACAAAGATTTTCACAAACTTTCACATTTATAATATATATTAGATTAGATGGTAGGCGAGGGTTCACACCTCACTTCTGGTTGGAAATGACGACAAAGGCATTATTTATATAGAACACATTTAATTAGTTATAAAAGGTAACGTCACAACACAGCATAAAAGTAAATATAATCACAGCGTAAGACGAATAAAAAGGAAGGCGGGTGGCTGCCCTTTACATCGGCTAGCGAAATGTCCGTCCTCTCTAACCACGTTTAGCACTCCGTTTTATTTTCAACATGTCTGCCGGAAACAATAAGTCACGGTTACAGTGAATGATGGTGATTCCAGATAAGTGTTGATGCTACCGCCAATTGGTGTGGGAGGATACTACATAGAAAAAACCCCCAAACTTGTTTAACGATGTTTTCCGAAAAAATACTGCATTTTGAAGTAAGTACTTAGAATAGTCTTAGGTACTCTTAGTGTTTTGACTACTATTGGCGGTGGATTATGGAATGTTGGCGCGTATCGGTGCGGTTTCGGAGGAGTTGCTGTGTTTAGAAGGGAGAAGAGTTTTTGACCGCAAGCGAGGCGGTCAAGGAAAAGAGAGGGTCTTGTTTTGAAAGCCCTGAATTGTTTTGGGGTGAAGGAAATTGAATTCCTTCGGCGAGGAATCAACGCACAAGCGTGATCTGGTGTAATAAAGAAGAGAGAGTTTCTTGGGAGTGTTTTAACACGGTGGACAGTAGTTATTTGATTCCAGTGATAATCAAGAAAATTATGTTTAGTCAAGATAATTGTATTTATTCAAGTTATTTGTGTAGTAATTTATTATATGGAGAAGTACGTAAGAAAATAAAAGAGAAGTTATCATAGTACTTTTAATACTATCCCTTAGTGAAAAGCACTTTTTCAAAGTAATAATGTCAAACAATTGCTTAAAAGTTTTGTCTGTAGTTTTTAAATAACCATGCTGAGGTTAATTATAAAGTAACTTTAATGGATGTACAAATAGGTAGATCCTTAGAGATAAGCTCTATTATCCACTCATCAAAATTAGCAGAATAAAGAGGTTAATTATAATTTTGCAAAGAATTTTTCGATCTGTTGAATGTATAACGGATCCTATATGAAAAGTTATTATATTTATTTATTCTTTGATAATGGTTTTTAAAAAATTGACATCTTTTATTGTATCGGGATATTTTAAAGCCCTTAAACAATGAAGAATTCTGATGAACTCCAGATCGAGAAGGTTGCGTAATCACGCCCGGGTCACCATCATGGAAGTTGAGTAAACTTCATATAAAAAGATTGTTAAGTGTTACAAGTTTAAAACACTGTTTAAATCAACTAATAATTTATTTAGTTTTAAGCTCAAGAACTAAAAACGGAATATTGCATAACATCAAGTCAGTTAGCCTACTAATTAATGCATAGCTTGGAAAGACAATGGCTGGAGGTATAATCACGATTAGCTTGTCAACGAAATCTGAATATATTGGTTGGTATGCCACAACATACAAGATGTCCAGGTTTAAAGTATCCAAAAGTTATGGCTTATTATTAAGGAACTACCCATCAGAATGTAATAAACTATTCATTCGTGGATTGGAAATCCCTCTGAGAGTTTTTGGATCATGCACGCATTATTCATCAATCGCAGGCGATAAATTTGTTACACTGACTTCATTAGTGCAGATGTGGGCGCCATAGCAAAAGGTGCAGTGCGTACTTTGTTCGGAATTTAAATCAGTCACGCTTGTACAGCGACGCATTCGAACAGAATGGAATGTGATTTTACTGGCTTGCCTAATAGACTTATCAAGACTCCGACAAAATGATTCTTGCACACGATCAACAATGTCTTCTATCATGAAAACTTAATGATACTTGCCAGTTTGAGATCCTCCGTCACTTTTAAAGTCTCGTCTCTTTTAAAGTTCTTTCCCATTAGTGGATAGATTTTGATGTCGGAGGATTGACATTCCATTCTGTTCGAACACAGCTCTGTACACGCGTGACTGATTTAAATTCCGTTAACCAAAGTACACACTGCACCTTTTGCTATGGCGCCCACATCTGCATTAATGAAGTCAGTGTAACAAGTTATCGTCTGCGATTGCCGAATAATGTGCTCACGTGCGACCGATCAGACTAGACCCAAAAAATCGAGGAGGGGTTTCCTATCCCCGGATGAACAGTTTATTACATTCTAATGGGTAGTTCTATAATAATAAGCCATAACTTTTCGATACTTTAAGCCCGGACACCCTGTATTTGAAACTGGTTTTTTAATACTTAAATACCTTTAAAATGAGATTTTTAAAAATGTTTAAGAAGTAATGGTATTAATTTATAATATTTAAAATGAAAGTAAAATTTCTATACTTTAAATTTCTCCATCGTTAGAGCTGAAGTTTTTGCATTAAAATAAAAAATGTCTTTATTTTTGTCTTCATATACATTGGTGTGAAAAAATTAAGGACGAAGTCGAAAATTAGCATATCAGCTGAACGAAGAGGCAGAGCGGACAGAAAGACCAATCAGGAGATTAAGTAAGGTGATGTACGGTAGCACATGCGCAGATATGCAGGTAGACGTAATGGGGGAGTGTCTGAGTAGTATAAAGCATGTTGTCGGTGTAAGATCAGTATTTCTGGCAAAGAGATTGCACGCCGTATAGCAGTTAAAATCGCACCGAGCTGCTGCCTCAGCGAGAAATGGCGAATAATCAATCTGTTAGACGACATCTAGATGCTTTTACCCGAGGTCGAATCATTGGGAAGTTGAAGGAAGGCCGCAGTGTGACAAGTGTGGCTGCAGAGTTCGGAATTGCTCACAGCATCGTTTCACGACTTTGGAGAATATTTCAAACTACAGGAACAGCTATCCGGGTGTTCAGTAGTGGTCGTCCACGAGGAACCACACCCGCAGATGACCGGTACATTGTCTTACAGGCCAGAAGAAACAGGCGGCAGACAGCGGGAGAAATCGCTAGACACACGACACAAGCGACTGGACGACCGATATCGCGTTTTACCGTGGCCAGAAGACTGCACGGTGGTGGTCTGTTTGCACGACGCCCTGTACAGTGTGTACCTTTAACGCCTGCCCATCGGAGAAGGCGTTCTCTGTGGTTCCGGGAACACCGGAATTGGAGAGACAATGAATGGGGACGAGTACACTTTACAGATGAGAGCAGATTCAGTTTGAGTAGCGATTCTCATCGCATACTCATCTGGAGAGAGCGGGGAAGCCGCAATCATCCCTCGAACATCATTGAAAGGGACAGGTATGGAGGTCGCGGTGTTCTCGTTTGGGGAGGCATCATGCTTGGTAGTCGTACAGACCTTCATATCTTCGACGCAGGTTCAGTCAACGGGACCCGTTATTGTAACGAGATTCTTCTTCCATATGTGCGTCTTTTTAGAGGCGCTATGGAAGTTGCAGTTCCTTTTCATGGACGACAATGCACCATGTCACTGCACAGTAGCTGCCGAACAGCGCTTAGAGAGTGAGGATATTGAACGTATGGATTGGCCGGCACGACCTCTGGATCTCAATCCCATCGAGCATGTATGGGATTTTCTAGGCAGACGCTTGGCAGCTCGTACCTTACCACCAGTAACGATTCGGGAGCTTCCATTGGCGCTGCAAGACGAATGGGCAGCAATGCCTCAACAACTCATTGACACCCTCATTCTCAGCATGGGCAGACGCTGTGAAACCTGTCTAGCAGTTTGGGGAGATCATATCCCCTACTAAAGACCGGATGTTTCTTGCTGGACACCCATCACAGGCATGTTTCGGCCTTCAGTCGCATTGCGCTCCATGCTACTTTTTCAATCAAGCTTCTTTTTATCCCTCTGATTTCTCTTTCAGTAAGTGTTGCTTACATTGCACATGTCCGTACGTATTGGGGATCTTACGGTATTAAATGTGTTGATTTGGAAAGCTTTTGTACAAAGTTATATTGAAAAAACCGTCTCGTCCTTAATTTTTGCACACCAGTGTACTATATATTATAAATATATGTAATGGATATACCTTTAATTCTAAACAAGCATTATGTAATAAATTATACATTTAAAAATAACGATATTTGTCCAAAATAGAATTAAATCAACTTATCTAGAAATCTAGACGATAATTAATATGTATAATGGAAGGTATATGTACATAATCAGAGAAATTTAGTTTCCTAATTTATTTAAAAACAAAAGCTAATTTTTAAAATGGCTGAAGGATTTTTACATTATAAAAAATGGCGAAAGGAATCAAATGCTTTACACAAATTTCCCGGGTATATTTGTCCATCATTACAAGCTTATACAATATTTTCATATAGTAACGAAAGCATCTGTGCCAGACATTTTAATTAACCATCATATTTACTTAATTCGAACTTTGAACTAGATTTAATTAGTTTGAAATTTGTTCAACATCTGCCTCTCTATAATTCGAACACGCCATGAATTTCTAAGACAACTATCGTCCACATAGCCCCACAATTTATTTTAGCACAAAAGACTCCCCCCCAAACCTTTTATTTAATTTCCCAAACCATGCCAACTCATTTTCCACACGACTGCAGGACGCTTCATTTCCATACTTCATTAATATTTTTGAGGGAACCGAACGCTTATCAAAGATCTGAACGTGAAAGATGACGGTTCAGTCGGAACGGTTTCTTTTCAGAAGGCTTAATAGGCGTGAAGCAGTTTAATTCGCTTGCTGGGAATCACATTCAGATGGGTGGTAATCGGGAAATGAATGCAAATGAATAGAGCAAGACGAATTTTAAAGGTTTTAACGTCTATCGGATGTGCTTTGAGGAGGAAATAGTGAAGAGAAATCAAAGCTTCGATTGAAAATCATTCAATTTCATCGGCCTTTTACAAGAACGATTGCTTTGAAAGCGGAATTGGAAGTCATCATCATGTGTGATTTTCGAACATCCTATTTCGTATTCTTTCAAGTCTTAAATCTATTTGCATAATTATGGGGATAATTAAATGGAACAGAGCTCAGTGGATTGCATGCTAATCTAATTCACCATAAGTAGTAATTCAATGCTTAGAATTACAATTTTAAAATATTCATGATAACATTGTTTTAAATTATTATTGGTTCTTTAAACAAATTCTAAGATGGAAATTGGGGGATAGCAAATAAAATTTATGTTACCTTTTGATAATTAAATATGTACAGATATAAACTTTTGAAGAATATTGATCTCTCCTAGTAGAAATAATATGATTATTGAATTAAAAAAGACTGAAAATGATACTGTTTCTATACTATTCCATATTTTCTGGAATTAAATGTTAGTAGCTGTTTTTGAACTCTAAAATTGTACGAACTCCTGATATCTGTATATGTATAGAGAGAAAATAGATACTCACGAAATATCCAGAACTATAGGACCTACAATCTTGAAATATGGCAGGAATATTTCTTTTACTGAGTAGAGATCCGTTAAAAACGTGTTCTTCGAAAATCGATTCCCTAGAAGAGTTGTGAGGGCGTTATAAAGAAAAAATTACTATGACAGAACTATTAGACTTGCAAACCTGAAACTTCTTGAGTAGGGATCCAGAAAGAACGAGCTTTGTCGAGGTGGACTTTCAAGAGAGGTTGTGGGGAGGTTATAGATAAAAATTTCCTTTTTTTTTGAAATATTAGGCCGACAGATATGGAATTCGGCAAGTATGTTTCTTTTAATGAGTAGAGATTTGTTAAAAATGATACTTGTGAAGAAATCGCCTACTAGGGGGGCTACAGGGGCTTAAATGATGAAAATACTTCTGTTTTAGAAATTCAGGTCATGTCCTTTTCAAATAAAGAAACGGGTCAATGCAATGGAAGGCATAAATAACAATAATCCAAAAGCGAAAAATGAGCAACGAACTGAAGCAAAAAAAAAAAAAATGAAAGTATCACTTTCAAGCCATGAAGAGGATACACATAAATGCGAGAATTTCCCTGAATATTCTGTAACTCTTCAGATATTGTCATTAGATGGTGCTTGTGACGAGTTCTATTCACGATACTTGTACTAATTATCTTGGGAAAACTATTCTTTAACTGTGATTTTGGTTTAAAAACCGCTTTCCGTAGAAATGACTTGATGGTCTGCAAATATAATGCTATTTAAACCCTGACATTGGGTGCGAATAATACCTGACTGCACATGTATTATTATGTAACGCCTGGCATTGGATGTCATCTCATAGTTGATTGCATACGCAATGGTTTTGTATATTGTGTTTTCGTGTCTGTATTAGACATTTGCTGAGTTGGAAAGTTTGTTTTTCGCATTGGTACTAAGCTAAGTCTGTTCTAATGATGGAATGTTCACGCAAAAAGCAAAAAAAAAAAATTATCACTTTTATTCGGAATTGGAAACCGATTACTTCACAACCAAATTAAAGGACAATTGTGTGTATTTTCTATCTTATGCAAGTGTATCAGTTGGGAAGACAGGAAGCGTCGAACGCATTACCTCAAAACTAACTACTCTACCCTGTGACGGGGCTTTATCGCGACTTCCACTAATTGTCCTCTAAGGATTTCTTTGGGGCCAGAATGGCAATTCTTTCCAACCAACTCAAGAAGAGAACGTGTTTATGCAAATTAGGAATTATATGTATTGGAATGCTAGCATTCGCGAAAATCGCTAAGTGGAGAAGTAATGCTAGAAGTGATCGCTAAGGGAAGCTCTGAGCGCTAAATAACTAAGTGAAGTGAGATAAGGTTCTAGAAGAAAAGTCGACATTCTCTCGGTGCGTCGTCTAGTAGTGCCAGTCTAGTTGAATTACAAGTGGATCCGAGACAAGAGGAACGTTGCCTTAGCCAGAGCAAGTCAGATTAAAAGTTAGCTTGAAGATTTAAGGAACGTAGCTGTGAGTACAAGGAATTAACGGTAAGCTTTTTCAATGAGACTTAAAGGTTAGAGCGGTTACTATAAGGATAGGAATTAATCTATAAAGATAGATTCTGTGTTAATTGAGCTATTTATCAGTAATCTCACTCTTGACCATCATCCTCTTAGATTGGTATTGTTGTTGTATTGCATATAAACTAAGATCCTAATAAACTGATTTTGGTATGGCAGAATTTAGTGGTTCTTTTTCCTTTCCTCAGACATAAGTCGCGTGAATAGTGAA
Source organism: Trichonephila clavipes (assembly GCA_019973935.1). Classification (NCBI taxonomy): domain Eukaryota; kingdom Metazoa; phylum Arthropoda; class Arachnida; order Araneae; family Nephilidae; genus Trichonephila; species Trichonephila clavipes. The sequence goes on along the minus strand of BMAU01016503.1, from coordinate 239,380 downwards.
GAAAGGGTATCCTCAACGGAGGGGACATCACAACCTGCATTAAAAAACTCGTTGATGACAAAAAATGTGAGTTCCATATTTCTCCTTAAAATTAATAAATCTGATAAAAAGAATCTGTTATTATACAACACAGATCGCTTAACGTGAAACTGAGGAATATTTTTTCGTATCAAAAAGTAATTTTACAAAAAAAAAAAAAACAGTTTATTCAACAAACTTTTAAGTTTATTGGAGTATACTTTATTTACATAGATATGTATATATGCATGTATTTCATAAAAATTAACGAAAAAAAAACATTCAGAAGGACTTAATGAAATTTAATACAAAATTTTCAAGTTTTTTGAAAAACAAAACGCTTATTGAGTTTCGGAAAACAGTCTGATATTTTTCTTTGCATTGTCTTATTTAGCATCAAACTGTCATTGTCAACAATTGTCACAATGACGTCCATTTCCTAATTCATTTCACCATTGGGACGTGCGTCTAAATAAGTGCACATACTTTTCATGACGTTCCTCATTTCGGATGACGTGAAAACAGGAGTTGCATTATTCATTTCATTTTCGTCATCGAAATCTGCAACAATGATATTTTTTGAGCTTTGAACAAACTCCAAAATGTTTTTGTCTGCCATAATTGGGGCTGTACACACCTTATCAACATGTACTGCAATGAATTATTCCGATTATACAGTAAAACAGTCCAATAGTATAGAAACTTTCTCAAAACACCCCTCTTAAATCTCGCCTGAGCGACTGATGTTTTCAGTATATTGTTCATTCCCCTTTTCGTGTTAAGTGGTTTTCATGTTAAGAGAAAAAGTTCATGAAACACAAGTAGTTTTGTAGGGACCTGTGTATTACTTCGTGTTAACCAATATTTTGTCTCCTTTTCGTTTTAAACGTATTTGCTTTTTATTGTTAACTACACTTTAGTTACTTTCTTATGTTTATTTCCATTTCAGTTTCTTTTTGTTATATATATACAGTTTAATGAAATTTTTTTCATATTTACTAGAAATTTATGTTTCGTTTATAATTTAAACAAATGTAAGATTGTAGGATTTAAAAACCGTACAGTAGCTCAGAGGCTTCATGAATTTGGTGACCACTACTGTAAACTGTAGATTCTGTAAACAGAAAAAAATTCACGCATGCGCATTAGAATCATTTATATACTTGTACCAAACCACGCCTCCTTAGCTACATTAGGACGTGATAAGTCTTAAAGTATCTTGTACATTAATATATGAAAACATGAATATAAGAGAATGTACTATATGAGTACTAAACACATAAAGTAAACATGAATATTTATGAAATCTTGGAATATAGATACAATAAATTTCATTAATTGCTCTCCATTATTTAAAAATAAATCTTCGTAATAAAAGTAATTTTAAATAAGAAAATAATTGTTGAAAAAAATAATAATAAACCTATATAAACATTTAATTTAAAAATTAAAAAGGACTTCGGAGAAAAGCAAAAGAAATTTAAATTTTATTGAACTTTGACCTGGATATTAATTAGCTATGTAGGAACTTTTTATTTGTATATTCAATATAAAAATTACCAAGCTCCATTACATTTCAACACATATTCAAGGTAATATTTTCATATTTCCATGGTTACTATTTGTTAAGTTATCTCGTGCAATTTCGATATTTTCTTTTCTTTTAAAATATATTAGTTTTGTAGTATTGTGAGTTCTAAATTACTTCTTCGTTTTCGATTCATTCAAATTAAATAACGAAGGATGAATTTGGATTTAATATCCTTTTCATACTACCACATACCTTTTTCCAGATCTTTTCAACTTCAGTTAGAACTTGATTATTTTTCGAAATTTTACGTCAACAAGCATAAAAAAAATGTGCAATCTCTCAAATACTTTTATTCTGTAATACAACGTCTCGCTTAAATTTAAGAAATTTTTATTATGTGGAAAGGGAGGTAGCAAATTTTAGGGATTTGAGAGGATTTATTATTAAATCTAAACTTCATACACGAATTTATTGGTTCAGCATTTTTTCTTTGTATTTCTTATATGAAACCTTGGTCCTCAATATTTCATGTCCTCTTTTTAAACATATATATTTCACATTTTTCATATTTTAAAATATATTCCTTTCCTTTCATATATTGCCTTGCAACGCTTTGAAACAGATTGTAAAAGAACCGAATATGTTTCCAAAACATTTCATTATAATACGTGTCATTTACGTCATCCTATTTAAAACATCAACTTAATACTGTTATGAATTTTGTGTAATGAACCTTTAGAGTAAATAATTTATACCTGGATGTTTAATATGTTTATATTACTCTATATTGTATTTATTTTATGTTAAAATTGTAATATTCATCCGCAACGCCTTTCCTTACATTATAATGGCGGTTTAATGGAAACTTGGCGAAGTTTTGGTGCTAGAGTCAAGTTGGCATAATTTTTGGCGACCATGTTAAAAACTTGGTGACTATTTTTGGCGAGTTCATAACCTTCTGGATTCTTCTGTAAATTAGGGAGAAATTTACTGTAATCACGATCAACGCAAGCGTATTCTTCGAGAAAAAATCCGTAAGGCCTACAAATAGAAACTGAACACCGAAACTGAGTTGGTCTTGTTTAGATCGTTGAAGAGTGAATATTTATTTGACCGTGAAGTGTCAATCAGTGATTAGTTATTACTTCGGTTATTGAGTAGGACGAGCGAGTGCTTGTGAATATTCTTTAACAAACTTGTATTTTAGATACTGATAGTTGTGTCTGAACGCCATAGAAGGTGCGAAGACTTTCTGAGATTTATTCTGCGAATTTTACTTTTGTATTCTGTATTTCAAGGATTGTTTTTCGACAATAAATTTCCATCGCTCCTGAAGATCTGGCTTGCTCTTTGAGACTGATAGCATAAAATGCTTGAACCCCGATATAAGAAACAATATATTGCCAAAACATTTCATTATATTACATGTTACTTGACGTCATCCTACCTAAAACATCAACTTAAATACTTTTCTCAAAATATTAGCTTTTTCACCAGAAAGATAAAGATACATGAAAATATAATCTATTATTTTGACTAATTACAGGTTAAAATGGACAGAGAAATATCTGTTATTTTTCTGTCATGGTAGTAACTATCGTATCCAATATAAATTTGTTTTTATTTTGTCACTGTTCATATAAAAATGTAGCATCATTTCTTTACCATCGGCAAAGAACGCAGAAACGAATCTTGCCGACAAGAAAAATGCATTTTGTGACATTTTATTTCCAGGGTCTGAATATTTGTCAGTTCGACTCTTGCTATTGCAGTGATTTCTTGTCAGAGTCAAATGAAAACTGATATATATGTTGTTATTGCTTTATTTTTTTTCGAACGTCGCAAAAAGGTAACACGCTTAGGCCGGAAAAATGAGTCTTTGCCCCTTTTGCCTTTGCCTTGCAGATATAGGGATAAGAAAATGTAAAAAAAATGTTCTCTGACATTTTGTGAAAGAATTTAGATGGGAAATGGAATAGACGTTGTTTTAAAATAGTGTGTGTGCATGAAAGTTATTCGTTTTTGCATCGGACATGTTTTTGTTTATTTATCTATTTTGTTCGTTGAAAAATGTATCCGGACATATGATAAAAGGTTTATATTCCTCAAAATATTTTGTAGCAATTTATTTAAAATGGGATATTGGATACATTCCTCATGCGATCAGAAATTATTTGATTTATTTTTCTGTTGTCTCCACTTTCTGTTTCAGAAATTTTGAGATTATTTTTGTCATAATCTAAAATTTTCGAAATTTTTCTTTGAAATCAAATCATTTTTAGTTATAGTCTGTTGATTCCTTATTTTAATAAACACTAAAACAGTATTTTTTTCATTTGTTCTTAATCATGGGATATTTAAAATCATCTAAAACTAGCAAATTAATTGGCTAACTGTTTTAAAAACTTTATAAACTTTACTCCAATAACATGGAAGTTAAAAATATATTTAATTGCGCTCTTAACTGATCAAGGTGAGTTAACAATCTTCTTTTATATACATTTATGTGGGAGACAACAAGGGGTCCAAGACGTTTGTCTTACTTCACATTTATTTTAAAATTAATTAAAAAGGTAGCTATTCTAACAGATAAGTTTGACGATGATATGCAGAAGGTAACGCTTGCTCGCGCACCTCTCTTGTTCTCTCTGCTGCTTTTCTTAAAAGTTCACAGGTTTCAGTTCTCATTAGCTGCGCCTGCGAGCGAAGACTGTGTTTTGCTTTTGGCTGCATGCCACAACGGCCATCCTGACTGTACGCTGTCCGCAGCGGTACGTATTCCTTTTTTTCTTTCCATGGATACCAGAGGAGAATCTGAAACATACAAAAAAGACGGAACAGACAAGGACTATACGACAAATACACAAAGATTTAACATATCATAATTCTGCTGAACTAGACAGTTTCTCCCCACATCTTCATGTGGTCTGCTGCTGTGGATGTAGTATTGGGTCCTTCATGCAGTCCAATTTTTCTAACATCATATCGATCTTTAGGTTTTACTTTTATGACTTCATAGGGACCAAAGAACTTAGGCCTCAGTTTCAAGCCAGTTCCAAACTGTGTCCGTTGGATGGCGACGATATCTCCGATCTCATACTGGTACGCCTTTTTCCGTTTCTTATTAAAATTTCGACAGTTTTCTTCTTGCATCTTCAGAATGTTTCGCTTGGCTTCCTCCCGAATTTTTTCACGATTTTCGGTGAATGTCTCCACGATTTCCTCTTCCAATAGTTTTAGAATTTCTAGATCTTGTTTGGTCCTCATCTTTACTCCGGTCAAGAGTTGAAACGGCGTCATCCGAGTGCTTCGTGAAATCGTTGAATTGAGTGTTCTCTGTACGGCTGGAACAAACTTGTACCATTTTGATGCGTCGTCAATGGATAGCTTGGACAAAATTGGGATCAGAGAACTATGAATCCGTTCAATCTGTCCGTTCCCTCGGGGTATTCCAGTTGTTATGCTTAGATGTTGGATGTTCTCATTCTTACAGTACTCTCGAAATTCTTTTGAAGTAAATGCAGTACCTTTATCTGTTATGATACGGTGAGGATTGCCAAATGTAATCTCTTGTTGCTTAAGTTTCTCTAGAGCATCACGGGAAGAAGTGGACTTTACGGGATATAACCATACGAATTTAGTGAATGCTTCTATTATTGAAAGAATGTGGTTATAGTTTTTATTTGTAGATGGCAAAGGACCTAAAAAGTCAATATGGTAAGTGCTAAGAGGGATATTTTCCTTAGGAATAGGATTTAACAACCCTTCACCTTTCCCTCGTTTTTTGTTTACAAGAATGCATTCAATACAATTATTAATAACATTTTCAACACATTTTCTAACATTAGGAAAATAAAAACTTTGTTTTACCATGCTTTCAGTTTTATTAATACCAAGATGTCCTTTAGAATGAATATTTTTAACAATTTCTGTTTGCATCTGTTGAGGTACTACCAAAACATCATTATCTTTTTCAATTTTATGTAGGACATCATTTTTTACAACAAAATCATTAATTTGCTTATTTTCTAAAAGGGTTTTCAATGAATTAATGTACTCGTCATTTCGCTGACAATTTGCAAGTTTAGTGGTTACTTCATCATATGTTATGGTCATTACAGGATAACAGCTTAAACAATCTACATGCCCCATTTGTTTGCCTGGGTGATGAATAATTTCATAATTAAAGTCTTCTAAAAATAAGGCCCATCTAGCAATTTTAGGAGTTAATTGTTTTTTACTCATAGTTTTTTGGAATGCCGAGCAATCAGTTACAATTTTAAATTTGTTGCCAACGAGATAATTTCTAAATTTCTTAAAAGATTCGATTACAGCCAAAACTTCAAGTTCATAACTTGAATATTTTTCCTCCTGGGGAGTGGTTTTCTTGCTAAAATAGTGTACGGGGTGAAGTTTATTGTCGTCTGATTGTTGTAACAGAATCGCACCATAACCAAATTTACTAGCATCAGTATGCAATTCAAGTTTTGCACCTTGTTTGAAAATATGAAGCACCGGATTTTCAGAAAGTTTTTGTCGTAAAGTTTGAAATGCTAATTGCTGTTCGGGTCCGAAATGAAACACAGCATTATCCCGTAGTAAATCACTGAGAGGTTTGGCTATTATGGAATAATTTTGGATAAACTTCCGAAAGTAACCCGACAGTCCAAGGAAACTTTGGACCTGTTTCACGTTTTTAGGTTCTGGAAAATTCTGAACTGCTTTGGTTTTGTCCAAAGAAGGTTTAATTGTACCCCTTTCAATTATGTGTCCTAAAAATTCAATCTTTGACTTGAGGAAGTTACATTTCTTTAAATTTAATTCTAATCCATATTCCGATGCAGTTTTTAACACCCTGGTTAAACGGTTTAACCCGTCAAGTTCATCCGAAGAAGGGATAATAATATCATCCATGTAGATTATGACAATTCCCTCTTTAAGATTGTCTCTGAAAACGTGATTGATAAATCTTTGAAAAACACTCGGACTATTACAAAGACCAAATGGAACTTTGTTAAACTCACACTGCCCATTATGTGTGACGAATGAAGTAAATTTTTTGCTGTTTTCTTCCATCTCAACGTGAAAGAATCCGTTTTTTAAGTCAATAGTTGAGAAGAAATTTCCCGACTGCAACTTATCTAGAACTTCTTCTATTAAAGGTAAAGGATACCGATCTTTCTCAGTTTTAGAATTAATTTTGCGGTAATCAATACAGATCCTTAAATTACCATCCTTTTTCTTACACAATACTATAGGTGAACAATAATCGGAAACGCTCTCTTTTATAATACCTTGTTGTAACCAATCATCAATTTGATCGTCTACCTGTAATTTCTCAGAACAAGATAAACGTCTGGCCCTCTGACACACAGGAATATCATCTTTTAATATAATACACATTTTTAACTTAGTACTCTTAATTTTATTAGGTTTATAATTCTTAATTAGAGAACTCAAATCATTTCTAATATTAAAGTTTTTAACATGTGTCAAATCATAACTAGAGTTTTCTATCACATTTGCAACATTAAAAATAAAATAAGCACCTAAAGAGGATTCACTTTCATTCAATAAAACATCGCTCTTTGCGTGGCCTAGTTTCTTTATTTCAGCATATACACTGGGATGTATGATAAATTCTTCGGTCAAGGTCGGTGATATTGCCGTTCGAACACTTAGACCGGGAGAGTGTTGATTTAGAGAAAGATTTATCGGTTTAACTTCTACCATACGCTTTTCGCCAAAACATGAACTTAATGTTATGATTTCTTCGGAAGGCTGGTTCACTCTAATTAGTGAGGAATTTAAAACTGGGATCTGGCAACCTGAATCAATCAAGGCTGTTACGGGCTGATTTTCTACAAAAATGCTTACGTATTGAAGATTTGCGATCTCACCGCTATTTTGTTTTTCGCTCTCGACTTTCAAAGTATTCACGTTTATATTATTACGGATGTGGCTGTTAGATTCTTTAAGCTTAAAACGCTTCTCACAGTCTCTTGCGTAATGAGATGAATCACCGCATATATAGCAATTTTTTTTGTCTTTCAAGATATTGGGGATAGTTCTCTTTAACCTTTGGTTTAAAGTTTCGTGGTCTATTTTTAAAGGGGTCTTGGGTATATCCATAAGTAATAGGAGTTTCCTTACGTGATCCGCCTCTAGATGAAATATAAATATCGCACTCTTTAGCTAAATCAATAGGCCTAAACCAATCTTCTGCTTCTCGAATGCCAATGTGAGTTGCCGTTTCCTTATTTAAAGTTTCAAATAATTTATCAGAAATTATAAGATCACATAGAGATTCAAAGGAATTAACTTTTCTTAACGAACAATAATATTGGAAGTTTGCCGTCAATCTTGCAGCAAATTGGATGTATGTCTCGCCTGATGATTTTACAGCATTTTTAAACGAGTTTAAACACTCGCGAGGGGTTAATTGGAATTCTCTGAGTACTATAAATTTTAGTTTTTCATAGTCATTTAATTCCTCTTCTTTAATATACAATAAGACATTATGAGCTCTTTCGCCCAGAAGATTTATTAAAATTTCAGATTTATATTCGTCATTTATTTTCTTGGTTAAAAATGCGCGTTCTAATGATTGGAAGAACAGATTAAAATTTTCAGATCTAGTGGGAACAGGAAGAGATAAAGTTCTAATACTTTTTATCATATTTTCTATGTTAGTTTCGAACTGTTTATCTTCGACTTTAGCTGTAGTATTTAAACTTAATGCTTCATTTTTGGCCGTTTGAAGTTCGATTTCTTTTTCTAATTTTGCTAACTGAAGTTTCGTGAGCTCAATTTTCTGTTTTTCTAAAGTTACCTCTCTTTCGTTTCGCGATACTCTCTCATCTATACAGTTTTTAATTAAAGTTTTAACGAAATCTGGATCACTTTCAATTGTACTACTGTTCTCAATTTTAGTCTTTAGTTTAACTATGGTGTCCGTACTCTCCGCAGTACCGTCTAGATCCTCAACAACTCTTATGAGATCCTCTTTAAGAGCGTTTTTATACATTTTAGAAAAATATGGAAAGATCCTACCTTTTTTTTCTAGCTCCCTTGTTGCTCGCAAGTACGATGTATCCAATAATTGAAGAAAAACGTTGTGTGATTCCACTGATTTCACCTCCTCGCAGGTAATATAGATGAAATTGTTTGAATTGACACCTCTTCGCAGGTGTTTATGAAATTGTAGTTCCGGCCTCTACACAGGCGGATTATTCACACTGAGTTAGTTCCAACCTCTACACAGGCGGAATTTTGAGGGTTCTTTGAAAAATACACCTCTACACAGGTTATTTTATTCAACAGTTCCAACCTCTACACAGGCGGAATATTTATGCTGAGTTCAAACCTCTACACAGGTTGAACGAAGTTTCCAAAAAATGGCGGAGCGTCTCCTTCACGGACGCTTTTGTTCATTGTCCAGACTTTGGTTCAAAATCGAAATTTTATCGATCCCGGCCGAGCCCCATAATTTGTGGGAGACAACAAAGGGTCCAAGACGTTTGTCTTACTTCACATTTATTTTAAAATTAATTAAAAAGGTAGCTATTCTAACAGATAAGTTTGACGATGATATGCAGAAGGTAACGCCTGCTCGCGCACCTCTCTTGTTCTCTCTGCTGCTTTTCTTAAAAGTTCACAGGTTTCAGTTCTCATTAGCTGCGCCTGCGCGCGAAGACTGTTTTGCTTTTGGCTGCATGCCACATTTATTAATCCATTCTTGATCCAAAACTATTTTATTTCTTTTTAATGAAATTGACATTATTTTGGTGTGCGGCTTGGCGACAAAAATTATTTGGTGCCAAAAATTATGGTAAATTCGCTAAAATGGCAATTATAATTTTTGGCAACCCTATTGCTGTATAACAGGGTGAAATTTAATCCTTTTTTATCCTGAAAAACAGTATCTATTGGTTTCTTTTTTTTACATTTAACTGGAATTTTCGTCAGAAAAAAGAAGAAAAGAAATCAGTAAAAAAAATTGATTTTTATTTTTACTCAAAACTAAAATAACATTGATTTTTTAAAATTTCTTTCTGTTCTTACAGTACATTTTTTTCCCGAAATTCAACTCTTGTTTCATGTTTTTCTTTACATCAGTAACAATGCCTTAAATGATTTTCAGGCATTACGCCATCTTGTTTCATGTTGCAACGACTTCGAATTTGATGACATGTTGACATGATTTTGAAATCACATCACCAAATCATCATTTACCAAAACAGAATTTTATCAAATGGGATTTCTGCAACAATAGAAAATTTTTTAATATAACTGCAAACTTATAGCAAACAATAATTTGTCTACATAGTTTATTTTGATTTTATTTGTTGAAATGTTTTTATGACGATTAAATAAGTTTTTTATTTATTCAAACTTTTAATACCCTCATTAGAGACATGTATAGATTTTCACAAATTTTGATGTTTAGAATCTATTGTAGCAATCGCCGATTCTGTATTGTAGCAATGTAAGTTAAATACTATTTTTTCCATTTAAATTTAGTCTAATATACTCTTATTTAAATTTGAATAACGAGAAAATCAAAGAGAGAGAGAGAGATTTACTTACGGTAGATTCTTCAACTGATAAAATGTTATTTACTTTATTTTAATTAATAAGCCAAATATATTATTCTTTTTTGCTTTAAATTTTTTCAAATAAAATTAATTACTCAAATTAAAATGCTACAACTTGAAAATTATTTCAGGGTTTAAAGTACAGTTCATAAATTTATCAATACATAAAATATTGTTTATACTCTTAAAAACTATGCACTGATATTTCTTCCTTCTATTCATGTAGATCAGCGTTTCTCAAACAGTGGGCGCACCCCCCCTTCGGGGGTGAGATAACTCTACGAGGGGGGCGCGGCCTATTGAATAGTCGAAATCAAAAGGTCATTTAAAAATTATTAATTTATTGAAAGTAAACAAACAAAATACTTTTTGATATAATAAAAAATAGAATACACATTTACACTGATATAATATACTTATACATGTATCAATACTGTGTATAATGTATATTTATTATTAATTTAACAAATATTAAGTTAAAAACACGTTTAATAACTATCAGCGACCCCATGAGTTTGTATTAACACTTATCTTAATAATTTATGAGGTTTATAATTAATTCCTTAACTGCCGATTAAAAGTCACGTGATTCTCTTCCCAATGCCAACGTTTACCACGTACACGAGCGTATTTTGATGTTTTTTTAGAGAGATGGGGGGAAGAAATAAATAAGCAAATCTTCTGAAATAAGTAAATCCTTCGCAAACACTGTTTAAGGTCCTTTTATTGCAGTCCAAAGCCTTCGGAATAATTTTATGGATGGCATTGCACAGAAAAGATTCTACTTCGAAAAGACGTTTATATACGTCCAGAAAAGCAATGCTTTGGCTGAGTGAGACGTTTATATACGTCGGTGGTACGTAAGAGGTTAAATTCGTATCGTACCTTAGTGTCAAAGTATAGTATTATAGAATTCAGTAAATTGTTATTGTATGGAAGGGGCGCGATGAAAATAAAGATTGAACACAGTGGGTCGCGTATATTGAAAGTTTGAGAAGCACTGATGTAGATTTTACAATGTATCTTATGAAAAGAACCTCTTTATTTTCTTCGACAAATGAAACATTGAAAATCACTCTGTTGACACCAGAAAGAGAACCAAAATTTCAAAACTTCACTTATTGCACATATACAGTACAGTAAGAAGAAAACGATTAAATTTGTTGATACAAAGATACATAGTGTGCGAAATTAGAACCGGCTTAAAGACACCTCTGACAGCAAGGTGGCTCTAAACCGGTTAGGCATAATGTCAAACTGGGCTTGGATGACAGATACAGGCAAATCATTCCCTTTGCTGGTTCAAATCTATGCCACTCTTCATCAATCGTAGAATCTACAAAGCGGTAAACCTATGAGATGTTTTCGTTGGGTGAGAGATTTGGTGAAAGTGTTGCATTTGAAGTCCATACTGAGTCGAAAGACTACAACTCGATGAACAACATGTGCTCTTGCGTTATCTTGTAAATAGATGATGTTTTCGAGACCTCGAAGGCAAGGTACATTTATCTGCTTTAAGATTTTAGAAGTGTAGCACTGTCTGCAGGGACGTCTTAAAGCATAGACCAACTGGGCCAGGGCCAAGGGCCTCGCCCTCGGAGGGGGGGGCATTGTTCCGTTCTCAACTCTGTCTTTAATAAGATCTTGATTCGAATAATTTTAATGTGTGTGTGTGGTCAAATATTATTCCCTTACATATTCTCCAAAAACAGGGAATTTCAAATTACATGTCAACTGGCAAATGTGTTAAGATTGTATTATTATGTGATGAACGTTGTCCATGTTTAGATCTAGGCCAGCAGTACTCACCCTGCTGCCCACCGAGCCTTTCTAAGTGGACCGGTCATAGCCCATTGCTCTGAGGAATTTACTTATTTAAGAACATTGTATTAGAAATTTGGAGGGAGATTCTTTGTCAAGAAATCAATTATATCAATTTTACTTTTTGCTCTCGGTGCTGTACGGGTACGAAACGATATTCGTTTTCTATTTGGAACGGTTATGGTTAGTGATAACAAACAACAGTGGAGTAGCGACATTTTTATGGGTGGATCTAATTTTTAAATATCTTTCATATCTGGCAAACGAAGAATATTCGAAGAAAATATATCGTTTCAAGACGATTGGGTGGTTGACTATTTTGTAGTGAAAAACAAACATGGATCAGTAATTGCTTGATTTGTCACGAAAGTGCTGTTTTTAAAAAATACCATTAAACAGGAGTCCTTCAGTGACACTTTTCCTCGAAGATCTCTTTCAAGAGGTGATAAATAGATTTTCTTGAATAATCTTTGCAATAGCAACAAAGTGTTTTGTCACAGAGGCAACAAAGACATCCTATGAAGTTTTTATATCATTGGAAGTCATATGAAACTGTTTACTGATGCAGAAATCGGGAAGGAATGTTTCTTAAATGCTTCTAATTTAGTGCTAGTGACAAAAATAAAAAATAATAATTAAAAAAATCAAAACAGGAGTTATAATGATCAATTTTCCGCATTTTAAGTTTCCAATTTTAAGTCCCCCATTTATCTTCTTGTTGTGGCTCGAGTGAAATAACTTCAGATATGTATATATGTATGCTGCCCGCGTGAAATAGCTGACATATGTATGCGGCCCAGCAGAAAAAAAGGTTGAGTACCCCTGGTCTGGGCCCAATACCATATGCAATCATTAAACTCATTCAGTCGAAATACAGCCATTGGTCGAGCCGGTTTGTGGATAGAATTTAGAGCTTGTGAGTCGTGCACATTTATTTGTTTCAAATTACCGTTTGAACGAGTAATAATAAAATCTTAGGTAGGGCCTACCTTTTCATATGGGTCAAGTGCTTCAAAAATCTTAATTTTTCTCTGGGCCTAGCACCTCAAAGAAGACGTCCCTGACGGTATGTTCACATTACGGATAACACCAGCAAAGGTGCTGGGAGGCATGTACCCAATGGCTGCCTATATCTCCGTATAAGGTGTAAGGTGCGTATTATGATATTGGAAGGAAGCAAGTCACGAGGATTTTCCTCAATGACATGGATAAGTCTATCATAATCCAAAGCGCAGAACCGGAAGTCATCAGAAAAGAGAACGTGGTGAAATTCCTGTGTCCAGTTTTGTCATGGGGCGTGCGACAGTTACAGCGCGTCTCTGTACTCTAGCGTCAAGGAAAGCGGCAATAATGATCGTTGTGCAGAAAATCCGTGCTGGACGTTGTCTCACTATCCATGATGATATTTTTCGTGCTGCAAATAAGCCCAATTCCTAGCTCAAAGTATGTGATGTGGCTGTACTATACTGCATGGCTGACCTGATAGTATGCCATTTCTTTCGGGGGTTAATGGTAATAGATCAACGTGATCCTGCATGGTCTTCAGCCTTTCCTTAATGAACGAATCGACTCCCTATTCTCCTGACAAGTTTTGACTGATGCGAGCAGCAGAATCGTGGAACGATACACCACACTGTAGATAAGCCATGACCCTACTGCAGTGCTTTTCAAAGCTTCAATATTTACGCCCCAATATTCAATCATAATTTTCATCGCCCCCCTCCATACAATAACAATGTATTGAATTCAATAATACTATACTTTGACGTTAAAGCGACAACGCGACTTTAACATCTTAAGTGCCACCTGCATGTATACACGTCTCGCTTAACCAAAGCTTTAATTGCCACGGACGTATATGTACGTCTTTCTGAAGTACGATCTCTTACGTGCATTGCTATCTATAAAATTATTCCGAAGGCTTGGGAATACAATAAAAGGACATTGGCAGTCTTTACAAAGGATTTACTTATTTCAGAAGATTTTTTTTTCTCAATTATCTCCTTTTTCCTCTCCCTCCCTTAATGCACCCCATACGCGCGTTTTTGTGGAACCAGGTGGTCTTGGGGAGTGAATTGCGTAACTTTTAATCGACAGTTAAGGGATTAATTAGAAACCGTACAAATTATCAAGATAAGTGATACGTGTTAATTTTTGTAAATAATTTTATATATGACAAACCCATGGGGGCGCTGGTAGTTATTAATGTTGTGTGACGGGTCTTTACGTGACCTTTACCAACTAATCCTCTTAAGGAATCTTTGGGCTGGCATTCGCGTTTAATTCGCAGCCATCCCTCTCAAAAAGAAACCCTGATATGCAAATTAGTTAAGAGTATATTAAGTTAGAGTTTGGTAATTGTAGGGCAGAAGGAACGGAACATCTGTTGCAGCGTTACTAAGGTGAGCTTTAGGATTCACGCAACTTAACTTAAGGACGGAGTTTTGCTACTATACTAAATTAGCGGATTAGGAATTGATAGGTTAGGATTGATTAAGGTTAATTTGATCTGTTTGCTTGCGCTTATTCACTTAGTGTTGTTGCTTTCTTTATATCAATCCTAAGGCTTCTTTTTGTGGTTTACTTTATAGTTGATTAGTGCCATTGAATAATAATAAATTAGATTTATCATGGAAGTTTCTGGTCATGCTTTGTTCCCTCCAACGTCTTTAGGTAGGCAGGACGGTGAGGAAGCAACTTCAGGGGAAGTCGCTCAGTTGTTCTTTACTTAGTATTGTTAAATTAATTCTAAAATACACTGTGTAGTACTGATACATTTATAAGTGTATTATATCTGTGTAAATGGGTATTTTTTTATTATTTCATAATGTATTTTGTATGCTAACTTTCAGTGAACTAATAATTTTTTAAAATAATCTTTTGTTTTCGACTGTTCAATATACTCGCGCCCCCTAGTAGAGTTATCCTGCCTCCCTGGGGGGGGTGCTCCACAGTTTGAGAAACGCTACTGCTATCGAATTACAGCACGTTTTGGTAGCCATTTCTCTTTCTTATAAAAGTCTAAAAAACACGCTCCACTCCCAAACAACCAACATTCAATTACGATTTTCGATTGAGAATCCTGCTGCGTAACTTTCCTTTTAAGTCGTAATTAGTCTAACTTTCCATTTTAGTCGTAAGTAACTACTAAAAAGCTGTATACACCAGGAATTTCTTCCTGTCATACAAATTTGACGTTCGTATCATTCCTCTTTCATGGGTGCAATTTTAATAGCCAGCATTGTATTTACTTCACTTCACTTCCAAATACTTTAATATCTGAAAAAAAGTGAAATAAAAGTGTTTAAAATACAGCATATATTTATACTTGAATTATTTTCCTTCGAATAAAAATTGGAACATTTTTTTTCAAATTTTACTCAGAGCAACAAAAAGAAAACTTAAGATGCATCAGATTTAAATGCATAAAAATTTGCTTCAAAACCTTAAATAGAGTACACGCATAGCGATTGTATGACATTTTATTAGAGTGCTTGTTTATAAATATTAAATATGTAGTAAAGGGAGAAAGAAAATTCACCCAGGAAAAAAAATTATTCGCTATAAAATATAGCTGTTCTATAGATGATATGAATTTTTTTTCAAAAAATGTCTTGTGTGTCTCATAACTTTTAGTTTATTAAATATCAAAGGATGAATTTTATTAAAAAAATAGTTTTTTTTTTCAATTTTTTCAGTCATTTTACATGAGTAAGAAAAAAATTTACCTTGGAAATAAAATTTTATATGGCCAATAAATTCGAACTTTTTTCCCCTTTAAAATTCAACTATTTTTTATTATTTAACCAAAATATAAATTCCAAAGGCATTTTATTATTTCTTCCTTTGCTATAAAATGATTTATTGTATTTATTTTCTTCCTTTGTTATAAATGATGGAGAGATGCTCAAAAGAGAAAATTTCGCTGTAGTAAAGTTGAAAGATTTTAAGTAAATAGGAAAGACATACAAAAGCTACATTCAAAGACATACAAAAGTAAATACATTCATTTGAATAAATTGAATGTATTTACTTTACTCACATTAGTATGACTAAAACAATTTTGCACATTTTACTCAAAAGATATTTAACTAAAAAATTTTACAGTATGTTTAACGAATGGAATGAATACTGGCTAATAAATTTCTTTATGTTGACATTTTAACTATATTTCAAATATTATTTGCATTAGGCAAGAGTTTGGATATTTGAAACCGTTTTTCATCTTTTAAAAAAATTGTCTGAGATATCTCTCTGACATAATTGTCTTTAAAATTATTTTTTGTTCTAAACTATACTTAAATATTTTTTATGAAGCTTTTGTATAACCTTTTTATATGAGAGTATTCTTCAGGGTGGTTATGTAACGTCTGATCAATAGCAGAACTCTCCCTACCAATACATTGTCAAAATTGATGTATGGAGGGTCAGTTGTCCAGAGGGGACACTTTGTCACCATAAAAGACACCAGTTGTTCTTCTCTTAAGCCGAGCACATACCATGGGCGAATTGTCTCGAAGAATGTCTTTGATGTCACCATTCCCTTTTTTTTCTTAACGGCCTGCAGACGCTTGCTGCCAAAACACTTGACAGGAAGGAAACTACGAGTTATAGCCCCTTTGTGTTGGGTTTCCCTCGCACATATGGACGCAGCCAACTTGGATAGACAGTATAGCCGGCAAGGCCAGTCAGAGATGCACACTCAGTGAAAATGTGACAAGACTAGTTATAGCCTCCAGATGTTGAACATAAGCCCGTTTTGGTGTAGAGATCAAAAGTGCCAACTGATTGTTCACTCGCAACAATGGAGTGGGACTACGGTCGGGAGAGTCGGGTGCAAATGTGGGGTACCCGCCTATGAGAGGTTAAAGTGACCCGCTTCTGGAGTTTAAAGGGGTCAGCTGGGAATTGGAGAAATACTTTCTCAACTTTTCGTTCTTCATAAATTGGCAGAATCTTCACTCTTTAAATTTTGAGTTTGCATTTAACCGGCTAAAGAACTTTGGCGATTAGTGAACTATTTATTTCTTGAGTCAGCGGTGCAACTGCTGGGCGTACCTGAAATGAGCTTTGAACAAAACTCTTCCGCAGTAAAATGCTGTATTCTTTAATATTTTAATAGTGAATTTATCGTTATTAATTATTTAATCCAGAAATAAAATGATTTTTGGCAAATAGCTGTGTGATTGTTAACGCTTCCCTATCACGACGTCACAGTTACATATTTGTAGTAATTTGACTTGGTATTTTTAACATGTAGTGTGTCATTTTGTTGGAATGGAATTAATTTATTTTATTGTTACAGTCGTTGAATGGTATCTAAAATAGTATCTATTTAAAAATCTCATTTATATATATATATATATATATATATATATATATATATATATATATATATATATATATATATATATATATATATATATATATATATATATTGACGATCACACTCACAAAGGGACAACACGAACAACAAACACGCACATAAGCAATACAAAGGACAAAGGCATTCTTTTTTCGCTCACGAGATCTTGTATACTTATAGTCATAGACAGGATCCATCCTATGGTGTCGGCCACCCACGTGCAAAGACATAACGTGCCACCCCACTGGAGAATTTTTCACATTTTGACTAATACTTAACGTTGACATGATAAACTCATCTAACTGTATGAAAGCAAAAAGTAAAACATTAATAAAAATGCAAATAGACGCAAAAATAACTTCTTTCTTCTATTTTGATTTTCTAAATTGTAAGGTTATTATGAAATTGAAAAATTTTAATTTCCCCGCATGGAAAAAAACACACCTTTTCTTGTGGTATTGCAGGCTCTGCCACGAATTTTGCAACGAAATGAAGGATGTTTATAAAGAGTAGACATTAATGAACTATGTGAACTAACACACTCTCTGTGCACTCTCTAACATCTATTTTTCTTAAACTATACTAAGTTGGCGGGATTTATTTTGATTTTTCAATAACTCTATTTAAAATGCATCATATTTATTCGACTTATTTTAAGTTTTATTTTGAGAAATTCGTAAGAAATATTGCTTGATTGATAGAAATGGCCGCCTTTTGTTTGGCCACCCGTGCGCGGTGCAAGCGCAGCTTACCTGTTAGGATTGACCCTGGTCATAATCTACCAGAAGCTATTAAAATCATTTGATTCCCTGTAAAGGCTTTTCTGATTGATCCGCATGGGCGGGTGTTAAAGATTGCATCATCCGGATTTAAAGATGCTAATCTTTTAGTTTTTTGTGAGATAAAAAGTCGTGGATAAGTTCCCATGAGGCACGTAAACTAAAAATTAACCTGCGAAGTGTTGCAGGGCTGAAGACTTTTTTCAATTGAAATCCCTCGAGAGAAAATTTAAGTAAATTACACATGTAGTATATATTGATGTATGTTGTTACTTATGCCACTGTTCAACAGTAACATCTGACCAAGGCTCACGATATTCATCACGGCTAAGGGCTAAAATATACTTCTGCTTGTACGAATGGGCTTTGAGCACCATACAGGTGACAGTACGCTTTGGCTCGATTCCACCCTTATTTTAACGGAGAGGGCTCTCTTTTCCACTTCCACAAACCTCACGACATGACTTACGGCTCGAAGGCTATTTAGGGTACCCCCCTGCCGTGAAGGTTCTGTACATTTAAAACTATACATATGCCTTCTTCGGGATTCAAATCCAGGCCTAACGGCACGGCAATCAGCGTCGTCACTAACCACTATACCGGATGGACGGCATCTTGTTGCATAATTAAGTGAATTGTATTGTAGAGCTATTGTACGTGCTTAAAAATAGTCTCAACTAAAAAAAAATAAGCATACACTGTATAAATATAATGTGAATACAGCAAAGTATAATCGTGTTGAGTTTGTAGTATAGGTAAGTAAAGATAAATAAAACAAAAATTGTAATAAACGATTAATTATATTAGCAAATTAATACAAAGAAGACAAATTTTTTGTCTCTAAAAAGATGACACTACTTTTTTAAATTTAAGTGTTGATGAGCGATATTTATGTGCTGTTATTACGTAAATTTTAGTAACATATAATAAGACTAGCCCTTACCCACTTACTTCACTGTGTTTTTCCAGATGTTGTAATACTATGTGCTGTTTTTAAGTTATTGAGGTGTCTAAATCCTAGCATTAAACTTTCAATTGTATTAAAAAAACATCTTATAGCCCTCGATATTTAAGAAGTTCAAGATTTTAGATTCTAAAACCGAAGCGTTTTTATTTATATCACTCCCCTCCTTCCCCCTTGGGAGTCCATTTCCGCAAAAAACCCATTCTTAGTGAATCTCTACACAACCGAAAAAAGCATGCTTGCCAAATTTCAAGATTACAGGTCTAATAATTCAAAAACGGGAATTTTGTCTATGACCCCCCTCCACAAAACCCGTTCTTAGTGTATCTCCATTAAACAAAAGAAATATGCCTGACAAATTTCAAGTTTGTTGTCTTAATATAGCTCCGGAGATCTCTTTATGAGTGAGTGAGTTAAGAGACTTTTCTCCTATGTATAGATGAGGTCATGGTAGCCTAGTGGTCAAGGTATCGGACTCGTGGCTGGCGTGTCATGACTTCGAGCCCTGTACCGCTGAAGACCCGTGGTGTAGGGGAGCGATGTACGTTAAATACGTGGAGAGCTCAAACATCCTCCTGGTGGTGTGGAAGTTAGGAGAGGGGGATGTCAGCTCAGGCACCGTCCTCGTCACTTGACCATGGTTCAAAATTACGAGGTCCGTCGCCAAAAGCCCTCGAGTAGCTGAATAATGTGACGTTAATATTCACTCCCCTATCTATAGATAGAGATAAAAGTGTAGTTTAATTGAAATATGTGTATAAGTAGGAAATATTTTCTAATTGGTATTTTAAGATTTTATATACTCACTATAACAATTTTGTACAAATAACACAAATTTTTAAAATTGTTCAAATTTGTCTATTTCTCAGTGAATCGCTTATAATCCAGGGTAGATTACATATGGGACATCTTTAAAATTGTTTTTTAAGAAAACTTATTTCAAATCCATATGTATAATCTTACAAAAAATAAAATTTTCACTTCAATTCGTAGATTACGAACTGAACAGTAACGTAACCTACTGATATTTTTCTTGACATTTATCGTATGCTACACTTCCATTTTTGAAAGAAACATGGGCATTAACTCACCGACTCAGAGTAATATATATGAAACTGAATTCTTCTACTTCAATTTCATCGTTGCACTTGAAATTTAAAAACCAATTTTTTTCTCATTGTTGCTTACAACAGCAAAGATAGAAATTCAGCAAAACTATTTTCCGAAATGAGATGACATTTTTATTCTGTTTCAAGTCACAATCTGAATAAAAATCGAATACGAATGGGTACTGAAGGATTTATACACTATTTTGATGACCAGTCGATTTTTTTCGTACATCGTTCATAGATTTTAGAACGAAATTCAACGACTAAAATTTAATACACGTGAAAAACAACAAAAATCTTTTTTGTTCTCTTTTCTTTTACTTTTTTACATAGAAAAAGAGAAATTATTAAACTCTTTCATTTGAATAATTTTTCTAATTTAAAGAAAAGACGACATGAAAATATTATTGTGTTATTTTTCCCGTTTGAGTAATGTTCTCCTAAATAATTCGGAAGTAAGTTAATAAAATACTACTGAGTACATTTATGTGTTTTTATTTCTTTTAGGAAAAAGTCTAGTAAATGCCTTGAAAAACTATAAAATACTGCAAGGCTAGGCATGAAGTCGATTGCAATCGACCGGTGGACCTCCCAGATATTTTGGGGGTGGCTGTCTTTACTAAGATCAAGACGCGCATGCTAAAAGAAACATATTTATGGAGCACCGACGCCAGCTAAACTGGTGAATCAGATTTTCACAATCATTACGACTGTGTATACTTAAGCAAGTGATTCGATAAATGTGCAAATGTTCAGACTGCACATGTGCCTTTATTGGAAGCTTACTATGACGCTTAACACGTTCACTGCCATCGTAGGTGGAAAAAAAAGATTTCTGCGATGCCAGCCGTATACATGAGTTTTCCCCACACGCCGACTGAAGAGAAGAATAAATGTTGATGGAAGCTTTTTCCACGATAGCATGGGATAGGCTATTGAGACATCACTCCCCATCCTGCGCTTTTATGGGATTGGGTTCTTGTGTTGATGTCATGTCCGGCGATAATGTGAGGCTCTGCAGCGAATAAATTAAGTACATACGTCGGTTTTCAGACTCTCTATAATAAAATATATAAAATAAAATATAATTATGTATAAATATAATTGTATATTTTATAAAATATATAATTATATAAAATAATCCAGACTCTCTAGAGAAGTCTTTACTTTATATAAGCAAAATATTTTATTATTTTAGAAGCATTTTTTGTAAAAGAACATTTTGAAAAAGGTTATTTAAGTTAATTTTTAAAAAATATTGTACTTAGATAATTTTTTTTGTCAAAATGTCCTTAAAACAATTTTATACATGTATTCTAATCTAAGTGACACTAATATCACAAAAATTATCCATTTATGCGCTTTTTTAAAATCACGATTCCGAAAGTAGTCGGATACCTTAATTCCACTCTTCCAGAAAGAAACGCGGGTTCTCTCTATGATGAGTATTTTGGAGGGGAATGTGGATATTTTGATGAGATTACGATGATTGTAATTAATTTTTGTGCCTAAAAAGTAATTTATGTCAAAAGGTATTTTATTTTTTTGTATGTTAGTTAAGACCTTAGAAAACGATTTGACTAGTTATTTTGAGTGACCAGTGTATATATAAAGAGTGTTTTTTTTCCAGGTATAGAAGTTTAAGTTGGCATTACTTTCCAAGATGGCGACCGATTTAACAGCTGTCAAGTGATTTATTCTCAGTTTGGTTTGGCATTTCATCATGAATAGACTCACGCTTGAACAACGCTTTCAAATTGTGCAATTTTATTTCGAAAATAATGGTTCTGTGCGGAATACGTATTCCCGATTTTCATAAGTGAATTTTGTTTAGCGATGAAGTGCACTTCTGGTTGAATGGCTACGTCAACAAACAAAACTGCCGCATTTGGAGTGAAGCTAATCCACAAGTATATGTAGAAACACCGTTACATCCAGAAAAACTGACTGGTGCGCTTTATGGGCTGGTGGAATCATTGGTTCGCACTTCTTCAAAAACGATGAAGGCCACAACGTTACAGTCAATGGTGATCGGTATAGAGCCATGATTACTAACTTTTTCATTTTTGAATTGAACAATCATGATGTCCAGGAGTTGTGGTTCCAACAAGACGGTGCATCATGTCACACAGCTCGTGCCACAATCGATTTATTGAAAAACACGTTTGATGACTGCCTAGTTTCACGTTTTGGACCTGTGAATTGGCCTCCAAGATCTTGTGATTTAACACTGCTAGACTATTTTCTGTGGGGCTATGTAAAGTCATTGGAATATGCTGATAAGCCACAAACGCTTGACCATTTGGAAGACAACATTCACCGTGTTATTGCCGATATTCGGCCGCAAATGTTAGAAAAAGTCATCGAAAATTGGACGTCCAGATTGGACTACATCCGAGCCAGCCGTGGCAGTCATATGCCAGAAATCGTATTTAAAATGTAATGCCACAAGATTATCTTTCGAATAAAAAAAATTCATTTCAATCGAATAATACATCGTTGTTTTATTGCAATTTAAAGTTTTATACCTGTAAAAAAACACCCTTTATAATAATTAATTTTACAGTTGAATAACTTTGTGGTACTTAAAAAATACTGACAGTATACTGGATGTTAGAGCAAGAACTTTGTTTCTTTTTTTCGTCCCTGTTGCTTACTGTTGTTTTTCGTTGTGTTGTAACGTCATTACTATAGTCTAATAGACTTATGTAATTTTTGGGGATTTCTTTTTAGTTGAACTTATTTATTTTGCTTTTTGAACGTTTTCAAAAAATTGTTTAATTTGAATCTAAATTTTCTTTTCTTTTTTTTTTTTTTTTTTTGTCGCGCAATTAATTGTGAAGTATCTATTCCTTATTTATAAACTAAAACTTTGATTTCTTTGCGTGTAAATTAAACTTAAAAATAATAGGAGGCTTTCAAAGTACTACAAAATCCCCCCCTCTTCTTAAAATGTCTGGAAAAAGATCAGTCTTCAAGAGGCTTTGGATTTATTACAAAATCTTGACAGATGGTCCCAGCAAATAATCTGCTGGAGTTTTCGTCAGATTCTAAAGGAGACTTTGACGGGCTCACGCGTCTTTTCATTAAGATATCCTTTGGGATCTTTGGGGCCAGAATTAGTGGCAACTCTTTTCCAACGAAACCCAAGAAATGAAGCGTGATGGAAAGATGCAAATTAGGAAGCTTTTAAATATCAGAAGTTAGAGTAAGCTATGCGGCAATTTGAGGAATGTTATGATAATCAATAATATTCAAGCGTGAAGAGGTTTTGGGAAGATTAAGTGACAGCTAACAGAAGTTATTCGTGACAGAGAGCCATTAGGTCAAGGTGCATACCATTGCACTTCAGTAAATCCGCAACTTCCATTAGGATTGTATTGATCGATCGACATTAAGGTAGGAGTGACTATTTAATACTAGGATCTGTGATAGTATTGGAATTGAGTTTAGGCGAGTTAGTTATTGATAGTGGTCCGGGTATTATATTGTGTGTTTCGCCACCGTAGATTCTCTCACATATATTATTATTATCCAATCTATTAGATGTTTAAGTTTTAAGATCTTAATAAAGTCAAATTAAAATCATGGCAACTTCTATTTCTTCCGTTATTCCTACACCTCTAGCTCACACTAATAATCAAGGAGAAGGGCACCCGAGGGGGCGCCCTTACAAGTCGTTTAAGGTGTAGTAGCTTGTGTTGTATTTATTCATGATGTTCCAGGGTGTAGTAGTTCATGTTCAAAGAATACAACATTTCCTACTTCAGGAGGCAGTGCTTTAAAAACATTCAATCGAAACTTCACTCAAAATGCATAACGTGTAATGTATTTCTATGTATTAATAAAAAGAAAAACTTTTTCTTTGAATATTATCAAATTTAAGCTTATGTGTAAAACCTGTTATTATATGTAAAAAACTTAAATAATTTAAAAAGAAATTTTTTACTTTTCAAAAATGAATTCTTTCTGCCGCAAAAAATTAGTGATCTCTGGTCATTTAGCACTTTTAAGAGCTAAAACATCGTTAAAAAAGTCATATAGACATTTTGTAACATAAAATATTTTAGCCCTTCGTGTTCTGGCGGTACTGAGGGCTGTGGTAGTTCAGTAGAACAAGGTATCGGATCATGGTAGGCATGTCATGAGTTCGAGCCCAGAGCCACTGAAGACCCGCCGTGTAGGGCAGCGATGCATGTTAAATCTGCGAGAGCTTTAACGTCCTCCCGTTGGTGTGGTGTGGTAGTTAGGAGAGGGAGGTGCCAGCTCAGGTGTCGTCCTCGTCACATGAGCATAGTTCAAAATTACGAGGTCCGTCGCCAAAAGCTCTCGTGTAGCTGAATAGTGCGATGTTAATATTTACTCACTCACTCATTCTGGCGGTACTTTTAAGTACCAGTTTAATTAATTAAATTGTTGAATGTCGTCTAATGCATTAAATTTCCCAAAGTTGAATATTCTTTTTATTTTTTATTCCTTAATTTTCAATGTAGTGTCTGAAAAAATATTGCATGAAAAAAATTGTAGTACACATCATAATGCGTTAGACAGAGGGTTAAAATTGAATTTAAGTGCAAGCAATTCAATGAAAAATGAAATATTTTTGAACAAAAATCGTTTTCATGTAAAATTGAGCTATTAAATATTAATCATAAGGAAAACATTTGTTGATCATAATTAGAAAAATGCACGATATTAAATATTTATTTCGGAGTAGTAAATTTTCAAATAGTAATGAGCATTAATTGTGGAAGGAGAGATAATTCTAATGTAATTCTAATGGAAGGAGAGATAATTTGCGTAGGAGGCGTAATTTAGCCAATTAGAGAAAAGGTTGTAACATTACTCCAGGAAATATTTGTTAGAAATTTCAAGTATTGTTAACAACGCTTATATTTATTTCAAATAAAACATCGCCTGTTGATTTTCTCGAATTCTTTCCTCATATTTCCATGACAACGATTCACTTTATTCTTTCGATGGAGTGTGCATAATTAATATAAATATTTTCAATGAATTGATAAGTATGAGTGGAATGTTTTATAAATTATCCTCTTAGAACTGTTGTGAATTATCTTAGAATTCTTGTGAAATATGCCGTATTCTAATGAAAAACAAAGATAAAGTCATGTTTTAAGTATTATTATGTTGCTTTCCCATTTCGTTGTCAATTTTCACATTTTGGATTTCAAATCCGATCTCAGAATAGTTAAATATTCGGAATTAATAATTATTCTTTAAAAAGGAAATTATAATATCTCTACAAATTTGATGATTGAGGAAAATTTGGTTCTTCAAAATGTTCAGATTTAAAAAATTTCTTAAGAGATGCATATAGATATTAAAAAATATATAATTGTTAAAAACAAAAAAAAAATTATTCAGGTAAAGGCGGTGCAATGATTTCTGATATCTTTATTTAATAACGAATAACATTTGATGTCTTGAAATATGATATAACAATTTTCTTTGAAATATATTTCTGTGTTTAAAAATATCTTAAGCCTGAATTGGTTACGAAAACATTCAAATGGTCCTTTTAATATGAATATAATTCCCTTGAAGTGACATTCTATCTATATACAGAAGAAAAACTATTCAATTATTACGAGATCTCTCGAACTACACTGCTGGACAATTGCTAAGGACGGATCACAAATTTGCTATGTAGCATATCATTAAGCGAGACATGAGGCCTAGTAGGATAAAATATAGTTGCCACACTGTTCAGACATTAGAATAAAGAATATTTATTGTTCTGGAAAGTACAAAAGCTGTGAAACATCTGAAAGAAAAAAAAATGTTCATTTGATCTGCGTACGGAGAAATGGAACGATGCATCTAAAAGTCAGCAGGCACCTTAAAGAAAGGTATCAGTACGGGATATGTCCACCGTGGAGTGTGATGCAACATTCCACACCTCGTACCATACTTTGCACAACATTATCCAGCAGCTGTTGAGGCAATTTATCCCATTCCTCTGTGAGTGCACGGATGAGGGTGTTCTTGTTTGTCGGAGGATAGTTTCGACCAGCAACTTGTCTCCCCAAAGCATCCCACACATTTTCAATGGGGTTTAGATCTGGAGAACGCGCTGGCCATACGAGACGTTGAATACCCTCGCTGTCTAGACAATCCTGAACAGTGAATGTTCGATGACATGTTGCGTTGTCGTCCATAAAAACAAATTTATCACCGACAGCACCACGGAAAAGACGAACATGAGGAAGTAGAACTTCATCAATGTATCGTTGGCCCGTCATAGTCCCATTCACAACCACATGTAGGCGCGTGCGGCCATTGATCATGATGCCCGCCCACACCATGATACTGCATGTCGGATATCGGTTTTTTCCTGGATATTTTCTGGACGGTAAGCAGTACCACTCTCGCGCCAGATCAGTTGGCGTCTACAATCCGACGACAGACTGAACCTACTCTCATCTGAGAATAGTACGCATGCCTAGTCCTGTTCAGTCCAATTGTGATGCTCACGACACCATTGCAAACGGGCAGTACGGTGCTGTCTGGTCAATGGGACACACACAACAGGTCTGCGTGCGTATAGTCCTCCTCCCCTCAAACGTCTGGCAACAGTTTTTCGGGAGATCTGCTTTCAAGAGGCAGCAGGAAACTGATTTGCCACCTGCTGAGCTGTGGTGTGCCTGTTCCTTTTTGCTGATAAGACGATATATCTGTCTTCTGCAGGCGTCGTACTTCTAACACGACCTCCACCGTTCCGTCTACTACACATTCCAGTAGTTTTAAATGACTTCCACAGCCGTGAAACAACGCTGTGAGCGATGTCGAATTCCCTGGCAACATCTGTTATTTTTCGCCCTTCTTCGATCTTTCCAATAATTCGGCCACGCATAAAATCATCTATGTGATGTCGGGAAGACATGCCAAAAATTTTAAGTTCGTCTATTAAATCTTTCCTGTAAAACTTTGACTTAAAACAACAACTGTCGACACGTGTCAAAACCTTTAAAGCTCTTATGAACGCTATCACGTGATGAACAGACGTGGAAAAAAATTTGCATACTCATACTTCTTCTTACTAATATCCCGCACTTATTCTAATTTTCCACATTTTGCTTCCTTTCATTTTGTGGTTGCTATGGATGATAGTGTTATCCGTCCTTAGCAATTGTCCAGCAGTGTATTAGACTTACTGATTGGAAATTTGACAGGATGCTTCTTTTGTTGAACAGAGAATCATTAAAAATTAACTTTGTGGCAATCAACTTCTAAGGGTGTTTAGATCCGAATTTCATAAAAAAAAGCATTCCGTTATTGGAATATTTGACCTACAATCTTGAAACTTGACAGGCAAGTTTCTTTTACAAAAACAAATAAATAAACAAAAGTTGCTAAGAATTAAAATGTTTTCTTCTTCTAAAACTAATCAATTTTACATTTTTTATGCATTCTTTGACTAATATAGAACTTTTTAGTAATATATATAAAGCAACACATATTAACGATGCTATCATTCATTGCAACAAAAATGAAATTATAAGATTTTTTCCTTGTTTCACATTTAACAGATTTGTCACTTTAAATTTTTTTGCATAAAAATACCTCAATCTAGGAATTTATTGACAGAAATTAATCGTTTCTCTGTATTGCAACCTGCTTCATTTTGATCCTATTATGAATCTTGTGGCTACATTTCCAGCTTATTATGCTTTAATAACTTCATTCAAATCCATGTAAGAAAAATTAATCCGTATATAAACTGTAAAATAACAAATGGATAGAAATATTTTAAGCAATCTAACTTTTTATGCACCATTGCTAAAAAATGTTTCTATGCTTTCTATTGACTAAAAGTAATATTTGAAACCATCTTCTTCTACTTATGTTTCGCCGTCGCTCTAAAAATTTAAAAACCATTCTTTTTTTTTTCATTTTTCTTATTGAACTCGCCAACGACAAAGAAAAAAAGAATTCAACAAAACTATTTCCCGAAATGAAATGACATTTTTATTCTGTTTCAAGTCGCCATTTGAATAAAAGTTGAATATAAATGGATACAAAAAAGAACGCATACATTTTGATAACCAATCGATTTCTTGTATGCATCATTCATAGCCTTGCGACTGAAATTTGAAGACTGAAATGTAATGCGCGCGAAAAAAATGAATAGCAATGTTTTTCGGTTTTTTATTTTTTAAAAAAGTTGTTTCACATAATAACGAGAAATTACTATGCCCCCCTCTCCCATTTGAACATTTTCTTGAATCTTAAGAGAGAAGAATATAAAATCCTCTTTTTTACTCCCTATTTTAAAAACTTAACAATAAAATGATAAATTGCGAACTGAATGACTAAGAGACTAATATTTGCAATTAGACGTAAAATACACTCTATAACAAAGAAAGCGACGCCCCAAGAAGGAGTTTCCCCCCCGATTGTAATGAAATTTCGTATGCAACGACATTGATACCGAACATGCAAATCATTAAATTTTGGTATCTATTGAATGAATTGGCGGAGCTACAGCGTATCGGAACTGCGCACTCAGCAAGTGTCTATAAGAAGCTATTCTCAATCTAATGGTCGAAATTTCTGTTGCATTGCGATTTAGGATACCTTTCAATTACTAAAAAAATGCCTCGCCGCAGGGTTCTATCTCATTACAAACAACTGTCAGAATTTGAAAGAGGCAGGTTGGACAAATCGGAGAACCGCTCGTCATATGGGTTGAAGCGATGTGTCCATTAGAAGATGCTGGCAAGAATGGGTGGACAAGGGGCAAATTTCAGCGTCATGATAGTAGCGGTCGACCTAAGGCCATAGCAGAACGGGAGGACAGATTGATTGTCAGGTCAGCTGTCACAGCGCCTGATTCATGGTTATCAGCCATCATACGTGCATCCCGCACACGAGTGTCCAGCATGACCATTCACAGATGGCTGATAGAGTGAAATTTACGCTCGTACCGATCGCTAAGCCACCTACCACTCACGTCAGCACACTGTCGAGCCAGATTACAGTGGTGCTTGGCTCGATCGGATTGGAATCATGCTGACTGGGAAGATATAGTGTTTAGTGACAAATCCAGCTTCCAATTGTGCCCTGACGATCATTGAAGACGTGTCTGGAGACACCCAGGACAGCGTGTCGATCCTGCTTTCACTATTGCACCCCACACAGGCCCTCAACCAAAAGTCATGGCCTGGAGTGCCACTTCTTTTGACAGTCGGTTCCCCTTGGTCGTCATTAGAGGCATACTTACTTCACTTCGGTACGTTGACGATATTCTGAGAACTATTTTGCCACCATTCCTTTTGCAGTACCTTGGCCTTATTTTTGAGCAAGGTAGGGTCAGACCACATACGGCAGGTTTGCTATAAACACTCTTACAGCTTGTCAAACACTTTCTTGGCCAGTCAGATCTCCCTCCAATTGAACATGTCTGGGAAATGATGGGATGGTGGCTGCATCTACCAGGGTATGATGATGACCAGGACCACCAATTGGAGCAAATTTGGCAAGAAATACCGCAGGAGACTATCGGGGTACTTAATCGCTCTAAGCCACGTCGTGTGTCAGCTTGCATCCAGGATAGAGGTGGGTCAACACTTTACTTAGCTCGTTACTTTTTGTAACCGTGTAACTCAGAAATAAATCATTCCATTTTTTTGAAATTTTAATCATTTTTTATTCTGTTCATAATCTATCCACCCACCAATTTTTATCTCTATCGGACAACTCGTTCTCGGTGCGTCGTTTTTTTTGTTATAGAGTGTAAAAAAAAAGAAGAAAATCGTCAAATATACAATGAAAATTGTTTGTGACAAATCTATACGGAACTTTATCACTAACCTTCTGAGACGTCTTTTTTTAGGGAAATTTAATTCCCTACCTATTTCCAATCAACTCCAAAAAGAGGACAGGGATTCCTTATTATGCAGATTAGATAAAGTATTTAAGTCAAACGAAATAGTAAAGAGACACATTAGGAGAGAGAGATTGAAGCAGGAAGTTAGAATAGCGAAGTTAGAGATTTATTATTGAAGATTTCTAGGTGGATAATTTAGGCACAGGAAGAGCTGAGATTCAGTGTGGTAAATATTGATTTATAATTAAAGTCTCATTAAAGTTTTATATTAGGAGTGAGATTAAAGTTAAATGTTCAGTAGGAACATTATTGAATATAATTCTGGGATCTCTTACTGCGGTAATCTCTGCGTGATCGATATTCTAATTGTTAATTAATTGGATCATTAAATATTTAAGTTAATATAAAGGAAAGTCCCTTTTAAACCTCATAAAGCTATTTTGATTTATTTGTTATTAAAAGTCTTTGATTCTATTTGGGAAAGATAACCAAATAAAGAAATTTATTTATAAAAATGGCTACTGGTTTTTTTTTACTCAAAATTATTCTCGTTCTCAAAGTGAGATCCAAGGGGATCTTCACATGTTTAACACGAAACTGAAGGAAGTGAAATATTTTTTCGTGTTAAAGGATATTACATATATATAAATATATATATATATATATATTCAACAAAAATTTTATTAGAGATCACTTTATTTACACAGATAATAAAGTATATATGCATGTTTTTCATAAAATTCCATGAAACTAAAACATTCACAAGAAGTTAATGAAAATTAATACAAAATTTCCGAGTTTTTTTCTGAGAAACAAAACATTTAATGAGTTCTTCGAAAATAATCTGATTTTTTTCCTTGTTTTTTAGCGCAAAATTGTCAACAAATTATTCGATGTCATCCGCTTTGTTATTCATTTCACTCTCGGAATGTGCATCTAAATAGCTGCGCATGCTTTTCATGATGTTCCTTATTTTGGATCACATAGGAACAGGGGAGCAGCATTTATTCATTTCATTTTCGTCGTCGGAATCCGTAACAATATTTTTTGAGCTTTGAAAGCAATCCTAAATGTCTTTGTCATCCAAAATTAGAGTTGTGAGCACATTATCATCATATACTGCACCGAATTCTTTCGATGATAAGTAGGTAAGTCTAATAATACATACACTTTTTCAAACAACCCTCTTAAATCTCGCCTGCGAGACTGGTGTTAGTCTGCGGTAGCCCAGTGGTCAAGGTATTCGATCATGACAGGCATGTCATGAGTTCGAGCCCAGTACCACTAAAGACCCACCGTGTAGGGCAGTGATGTACGTTAAATCTGTTGAGGGCTGAAACGTCCTCTCGTTGGTGTGGTGTGGCAGTTAGGAGAGGGGGTGCCAGCTCAGGTGTCATCCACGTCACTTGACCATGGTTCAAAATTACGTGGTCCGTCGCCAAAAGCCCTCGTGTATCTGAACAGTGCGACGTTAATATTCACTTTCTCACTCACTCATGCAAGACTGGTGTTTTCCGTATTTTGTTTATTCCCAGAGTGGAAATTTTTTCATGTTAAGCGATTTTCATTTTGTGTTAAGGGAAAAAAATGCATGAAAGTACATAGTAGTTTGTCGGGACCATTGCATTGTTTCTCGTTAACCGATATTTTGTCTTAAGCGTAGTCGTGTTAAACGTATTTCATTGTATATATATCAGCCGTTACCCACCCTCTTTTCTGGGTACTTCATTACATTGTAAGTCCATACATTCTAGGACTATACATTGATTATTTTTATCTAAATCCCAGCATGAAGCATTTGATTGTATTGAAAAATATTTTTACAACATTCTGCCCCTTGGTTTAAAAAGGAATAGGAAGGAATCTCTAAACACACAAAAGGAATATATAGAAAGGAATCTCTAAAACAAAATATATTTATTATTTACGCATCTTTTAGACCTCTCCCCTCTCCTCTTCGCACTCAATTTTCTCTAACACCATTTTTAACGCATTGAAAAAAGCACTCTTGCCAAAATCCAAGTCGGCTATAATGCCTCCGTAACCAGCCCTCCCCCTTCTCCATCCCGTTGGAAGTCAATTTCCGCAAAATCCATTTTTAGTGAATGTCTACGCAACAAAGAAATTATACTTATTAAATTTCAAGTCTGTAGGTTTAATAATTCAAAAACGGAACTTTTTTTAATGTGTAATCCCACCACAATCTTTGGAAGTTGATTTCCAAGACCCACTCGTAGCGAATATCTACTCATCAAAAGAAGCATGCTAACCAAAAACCAAATCAGTAAGTCTGATAGTTGTAAAACAGGAGTTTTTGTCCATAACACCCCCCGCAATCCATCCTTGGCAGTTGATTTTCGAAAAACCCGTTTTCTTAGCAGATTTCTACTCGTCACAAGAATCTCCCTCAAAATTCCAAGACTATAGGTCTAATAGTTTGTGAGATCTCTTAATGAGTAAGCAAGAAAGTTGCTTTTCTCCTATACAGGGTGTTGCCTAAATCAACCGACAAATTCAGAGTGGTGATAGCAGGCAGTATGGGACGACAAATCACCACAGAACATGAAATCGCAAACCATGTTTAGGCAGTGAAATTCGTGATAATATTAATCGTCAGGAGGACGATGAGCCGGACGAGGGGTGGGCCAAGCGAATGAGAGGATATACATGTAGCGTAGTGGCGGGTGTTGTATTATATTTTTTGAGTGTTAATAGGGTTTCAGGAGACATCTTCTGATTGTACGTTCAGCATTTTTATTGTGACACACACATCAAAAGCTTATAATCACAGTGGTATTTC
This sequence comes from Trichonephila clavipes, assembly GCA_019973935.1. Lineage (NCBI taxonomy): Eukaryota > Metazoa > Arthropoda > Arachnida > Araneae > Nephilidae > Trichonephila > Trichonephila clavipes. The sequence goes on along the minus strand of BMAU01016503.1, from coordinate 206,546 downwards.
ATATTAGAACAGGGACGAAAATGCACACAGATAAAGCACAAAGGGATAAAAGAGTTACAGCTATTTATATATTTTCACGTCGACGAGCTGGAGATAAACTTGCGACGATTGTATGGCGAAAGTAAAGCAGACAAAGAGACAAGCAGCAGCGAGATTCTACAGGACAAAACACAGACAAAGAGGGACACGCAAGCACACAAGATTTTCATTTTATATACTGGCAGTGACAACCACGTGATTATTATGTAATAGTAGTTCTGATTGGTTGAAATGGACGAGACAAGGATTTCGGAAACTAGTTGATTATGATTAAGATTAAAGTGCTATTTTTGAACCAAGGAATTAAAGCTTGTTAAGAGTTAGTTAAAAGTATGCTAGAAGGAATTATTACATACATATACTGTCCAAACTACTCAATGGCGAAAAATACCTTATTTTCCAACAGCACGTTCACCCACTTTTGCTGTATTGAGTACCGGACAATTGTTGAGGAGAACATGTGCTTCTTGTACGATGTTGCGCCAATAGACTTTTCTATTGCGGTGCACAATATCCTGGGAGGTGGATTGGACGAGGCTGACCTATTGCTTTGCCTCCACTCTCCCTCAATTGCATGGATTTTTTCTTTTGGGACGACTTGAAATCGCTTGTGTATGAGACGGCGATGGCTACAGAGGAAGATCTCGCGAGATAGATCGTCGTTGCTTCAGCTGTAATCGGGTTTGTTTGAATATGTCTGGCAATCCTTTGTCCATCGATGGAGGATGTGCTACGCTGCCACAACTTCGAACAATTTTTGTGACAATTGTGATAGCCCACGGGCTGTGGGTATCATCTCTTCATCATCCATGCGACCTAAGTTTGAGGGAATAAAAGACTGACTACACAAAGATTCCATACTAAAATTAGTTTATTACTATCTCAATTTATATTCAGCAAAACAACACAAGTCTAGGAGGCTTATGATCAGGAGTGATGAGACTTAAACTACAATTATAACAAATAGCACAATAAACCACCGAATTTATATTTATAGATGATTTCCTAACTTACTAGAATCCGCTCTAGTATTAAAGTTTAACATAAACTTTCTTACCGCTATTCCACGGCGAACAGTTACAGTCCTTATATCGCCAATATAATCCTAGATCCAACTTGCTCCGGCAAATGGACGATCTTCTGGCTTCGAACTCACTTCGAACTCTTCTTCTTTGAACTTCACTTAGAACTCACTTAACACTCATAGAACTCCCCTAGCACTTCCTAGAACTTTCTCCTCTTAGAACTTCGCTAGCACTATTAGACCTCCTCATAGAACCTCCACGCGAATACTAAATCTCCAATATATTCCCATTCCTAATTTGCATAATCGCGTTCTCTCCTTGAGTTGGTTGGAAAGAATTGCCATTCTGGCCCCAAAGATTTCCCAATAGGTTTTTTAGTTAGAAGGCATGATAAAGCCCCGCCACACAATCACTTGTCGTTGCATTTCTGACGCCGAGCTGTGATGCATTGTTCGTATTGTAAACACGCTTTACGTCCAATAAATGTATCTCTTACCTGTTATTGCCTTTTTTCACTCCACCCAACATCATAGCCTTCATAACTGCTTTTTACGAATTACTCCCACCAAAAGTGATTTCCAACCCCATGTTCTATGGTGATTTGTCGTCTACATGTCGACAACTATCATTCCTCTGAATTTGTCAATTTAATTCGGCAACACCCTCTATATGTAGATATACAGTAAGAGCCCGAATTTACGTAATAGGTGGGATTAAGTGATAACTGTGCGTAAGTTGAATTCACGTAAATCGGGGCATGATTTCGTACATAAATACGTATAAATTATTTTTATTTGGGACCGGAGACGAAAGAAAATAGTAATTTAGAAAAAAAAAAGTTTAACAAAAAATCTTAGATAACACAAATGCAAAATCGCAAACCGAAGTTATTTTGAAATAGAAGGTTTCATAAAATTTAACAAAGTAGTCTCTCTGCCGGTTCAAAGATTTTTTTCTCCCGTAAAATTTCCTCTAGCATGCTAATAAATTTTTTATTCATCGTTTTGTGGAAAAAATATGCTTATCATTGGAGTCTATATTTTCTAAAAATTGTGTGTGTGTAATTCTTTTGCAATTAAACTGCCTTCTGCCAGATTCTCAACCGTCATTCAATCTTCTGATCTAACTGAGGGTCTAAAGACAAGTTCTTTAATGTCTTGCTCTTGTCCATACATTTCTATGAATTCATTAATTGTCAGTTCCTGATTGTGGGAATCCAACAGTTCTTGAAGGTCATCTCTATGCACTTCTAAATTTATTAGCTGGCAAGTTCGACAACTTCTTCAATCGCATTACCAATTTTACCAATTCTTTTTTAAAACAAAAGACGAATCGACGAAGTTTGAAAATCTTGTAACTCTGGGTTTGTGTAAGTCGTGGTATTACTGTATAATTAATTTTAAATAAAAAATAAAAATTTTAAAAAAGGTTTGGAATTTGCTGCTTTATTTATTATTTAAGGTTATACAAATCAAACATATGAATTAATATGTTGTATGTATTCTAAACGTTTAAAATTCCCGAAGACGTTTTATGTCTCTAATGAAGAAGTTCTTGGGATTTCGTTTGACATTTTTACGATAAACATACAATGTAATTAAAAAGATTGTGTTGCTAAAATTTCATTATAATTTTCTTAAATTGAAGTAATTTAATGCTAAATGGGAGTTGTTACGTAGATAACATCTAAAATCATTTTGAGACTTATTTTATATCGAATACATTTTGCACTTTAAATTAAAATATTCATTTTCTATATAATTGTTATTTCCTTTTGAATAAATTACAAATGATATTCACTAAAAATACTGCTTTTATCATACATGATAAATTAAATAAAAGCATTTAATCAATTGTGATTGTGGTAGGTGCAATTTAATATAATTAGTTGCAAACATGGAAAATGTTAGAACAATATTTTCTATTGGAATAAATAAAACTAATGTAACGATCAATTTATTACATACTTTGAAATTTTTATTAATAAGGCTTATTAAAATATAGACAGTTGTTGATTAATATCAGTGGATAAAGTAATTTGTGTAGTTAGTTGATTTAATATATTTTATAACAAAAGATTGTAAAAACATGTACATATATATTAAAAAATTGATTTAATAACTGCGATATAAAGTAGTTTCTGTTAAAGTATATCATTGTTTTCTAGGAATATTTGTAAATGCTTGAATGGCAATTTAGATAAATAATTTACCTTTTCAATATGTTTCACGCAAAAACGTTTAAGACAAAATATCGGTTAACAAGAAATAATGCAATAGTTCCGACAATCTACTATGTATTTTCAAGCATTTTTATCCTCTTAACACGAAACGAAAATCGCTTAACACGTAAAAATGGAGAAGGAGGACATTAAAGCAAAGCCGAAACTTAATGAAATGCTCTAGAAAACTTCTGCATTTTTGGAATGCTCTACTGTATCATCGGAAGAATTCGCTGCAGTAGATGATGATAATATGTTTACCCCCCCCCCACACCAATTATGTTAGACAAAGACAATTTTGAGTTTGTTCAAAGCTAAAAAAATATTGCTGATGCAGATTCTGACGACGAAAATGAAATGAATAAATGCAGCACATGTTTCTCTGTCATCCGAAATGAAGAACATCATTAAAAGGTATGCGAAGTTATTTAGACACACATTCCAATGGTAAAGTTAATACCAAAATGGACGACATCGAACAACTTTTTTGACAATTTGCTGTGGAGAAAAAAAGACAATGCAAAGAAAAATATCAGATTGTTTTTCCGAAAACTTAATAAATGTGTTTTGCTTTTTAAAATACTTGAAAATTTTGTATTATAAACTTCATTAAGTCCTTGTGAATGTTTTTGTTTCATTCATTTTTATTCAATACTTGAATATATACATATCCGTGTAAATAAGATGTTCTCTAATAAACATAATTTTTTGTTGGATCTATGGAGTTTCTTTTCCAATATCCATTAACACGAAAAAATATTCCAGTCTCTTCTGTTTCGTGTTAAACGACTTTCACTGAATTTATAAATTAATGCTCTGATATCGGAAGTGAATTTCCTTTTAGTAGTGGTTGCGATAGCCTAGTAGTAATCATCAGAGGGACTCATGTCCGGCGTGTTATGAGTTCGACCTCTTGAACAACAGAAGACCTGTTATGTAGAGCAGTGCTTCACAACCTTTCTATCTCCACGAACCGGTAAACGTTTGATAATTTTACAGCAGCCCGTTCAGGGGGACGGGACGTTGATTGTTTAAATCAGTGATTCCCAAAGTGGTCTATATCGACCCCACGGTGTCTATGAAACCTTGCAAGGGGTCCACGCCAGAGAAAAATAACTTGGGGGTCCATGAGGTGTAAAAGGGGGTCTACGATATTGGCTCGCATTAAACCACATCGTGACTTTAACTTTAAAAGAAAATTTATATAATCAAGTGGAAACCAATATATAAAGAGTGTTTTTTTTTCAGGTATAAAAGTTTAAGTTGGCATTACTTTCCAAGATGGCGACCGATTTAACCGCTGTCAAGTGATTTATTCTCAGTTTGGTTTGGCAATTCATCAAAACGATCATCAAGCAAGGCGTAGATTCGTCGAATGGGCCCAAAACGAGATTGCCGTTGTTCCCGATTTTCATAAGCAAATTTTGTTTAGCGATGAAGCGCACTTCTGGTTAAATGGCTACGCCAACAAACAAAACTGCCACATTTGGAGTGAAGCTAATCCACAAGTGTATGTCAAAACACCGTTACATCCAGAAAAACTGACTGTTTGGTGCGCTTTATGGGCTGGTGGAATCTTTCTTCAAAAACGATGAAGGCCACAACGTTACAGTCAATGGTGATCGGTATAGAGCCATGATTACTGACTTTTTCATTCCTGAATTGAACAATCATGATGTCCAGGAACTGTGGTTCCAACAAGACGGCGCAACATGTCACACAGCTCGTGCCACAATCGATTTATTGAAAGACACGTTTGGTGACCGCCTAATTTCACGTTTTGGACCTGTGAATTGGCCTCCAAGATCTTGTGATTTAACACCGCTAGACTATTTTCTGTGGGGCTATGTAAAGTCATTGGTCTATGCGGATAAGCCACAAACGCTTGACCCTTTGGAAGGCAACATTCGCCGTGTTATTGCCGATATACGGCCACAAATGTTGGAAAAAGTCATCGAAAATTGGACGTCCAGATTGGACTACATCCAAGCCACCTGTGGCAGTCATATGCCAGAAATCATATTTAAAATGTAATGCCGCAAGATTATCTGTCGAATAAAAAAAATTCATGTCAATCGTTGTTTTATTGCAATTTAAAGTTCTATACCTCTAAAAAAACACCCTTTATAATAAAATTTAATCAAGTGGAAACCAGACTTACCTATTTAAGATATTTATTTACTAAATTGAATGAGGTTAATTTGAAGTTACAAGGCGTCAGCATAAATTGTATTAAAATAAGGACCGCATTTCAGACTTTCATGCCTGAATAAGCTTAAAAAGTATAGTAATGGATGTCGCAAATTTTCACAGTTTCTCATTTGTCACCGTCAACCCACCTGGAAAAAAAAGTTTTAACATACGTTCAACATTTAAATGCCCTTTTTTTAGATTTTGAAATTAGGTTTCAGAATGTTTTGACTATATATATCGTAATACCACAGTAGGCAATGAATTCTTATGGTCGCTTTGAAAAAAAAAAGATGTCAGAATACAAGAATTAGGCACTAACGAAGAACTTAAAGTGTAAAGTTTAGAAACGAATGTCAATAATTTTGGCTTTAAAAAGATATACCTGTTATTTATTCCATATTATGGAATATCTTGAGAAAGCTTTTAATTGTTTTTTTTAATTGAGAAGGAGTTACAATGCGCTTGCCAAACAAAACAAAAAGCGCTCCAAAACAAAAAAAAAAGAAAGAAGAAAAGACTGGACACTATTAATCGAGGAGATACTTAGTGTTAAAACCTGACAAGACTGATGCTAAACGTTGAAAAATTTTTATTGCATCCCCAAGTTCATCCCTCCCACTAAAAGCATTTGTTTGTTGCTCTGTTTATTTTATGTATTAATTAAATTTTAATGTAATTAATTAACATGTGTTTTCTTAATTATTAAACACTATGCTTCTCTACAGTTAAAAATTTAAATCCTTTAAAAGAAGTAGCTCTATACCTGCTGTCAAAAACACATTTAAGTTGATCAATTTGCAAAAATTTAATATTAGGTAAGTAGGGGTCTACCCAAACCGAAAAACCTATCAAGGGGTCTACCAGGCAAAAATGTTTGAGAACCTCTGTTCTAGATAAAAAAAAATACCCATTTTTGAACTTTTATGCTACAGACTTTAAATTTGGTAAACCTGTTTCTTTTGCTGGGAGTAGACCCACTAATAGAAGATGCATATCGAGGAAATCGACTTCCAAGAGGGAGAGGGATTCACAGAGGCGTAAAAGATACATATACCTTTTTTAGAAATTCTATCCTTTCAAGAGATAAAGACTTTATAAATGTTTTCAATGCAATTGAAAGCTTAATATTGGGACTTAGATATCAACAACTTAAAAACAATATATAATTTTACAACATCATGAAATACCCATAGAAGTGGGTGGGTAAAGATTAGGATTACATAAAATTCGATGCTAATGCGTTAAGTTCGAACAGATGTAAGCATGTTTTAATAATAATATTAATTTTATAATCAATGTATCAATTAATATATTGATATTTAAGTATTTTTAAAATCCATTCAAAGCCAAAATAAAATACCAACAGGTATCCTAATATAAAATGGATATTGTACTTTATATTGCATTGCATTCATTTTACTTTGCACAGAATCTAATATACGACAAACAAATTATTTGCATTCAAAATAAGCTCCTCTTATTTACACCAGCATTCAATCTTGTGTATAAATGCAACAAAATAGGTAAGAAACACCGTCAGACAATGCCAACTTTTATCTCACTACGTTTTGTCCCCTAAGTGGATCTTTTTTCCCTCGGAAAATTCCCTTTGGAATCAGTTCTCGTTGGGTGTAGTGTAACAAATGACGAATCGATTGAGCTTCAGAGCTGCAATTTTCTTTACGCAAATCGGGCCTTTAAATGTGCCAGAGATGTGAACCGTTCTTAAGAGAAGAAGAAAAAAAGGGAAAAAATCTTCCTCTGATTATACTTTCCAGTCCCATGCTTTTTTCCCTAAAGGTCTTTTCTTCATTTTACCCGATGAATATTACATGGTTTAAATTTCGTATGACAATGGTCTGGATACGCCTAGAGGCTTTATGGGGATAAAATAATAAATAAATTTCGAGGCGTTTATTTACTGTTTGAGATTAAGGAGGTGTCGAAGATTTCATGTGGTTAAGTTTTGGGGGGATTGTATTTCCGAATCAATTGAGGCTTTTTAACAAGTTGTTATATTGAAATGAGAAGTCGTGCTGTTATGTGTGGATGATATATTACTATGTTTGAAATAAAATAACGAATGAAAAGATCTGTTAAGGATCACGTTCAGAATCGTGATTTTGCAATAGCATGTAAATGAACAACTTTTTTAAAGATATTTAGTATCGTTTGAATTAGAAATATGCATAAAAGTATTTTTAAGTATATTATTACTATAAAAATTATTTAAGGGATGTTGGAAAGCTAAAATCATATCTTTTTGACAATTTGAGATGCTTACATTTTAAAATTGTATAGATTTTAACCTTTCTAACAATATTTTACTTTAACCTTTAGGGTAACTAGACGCCCTTAAAACCTATTTTTAAATAATCGTTGAAACTGGGCCACGTCCATTTGAATGGTGAAAAATGTAAACAAAGTACTTCGTTTTTGCTTAAAAGTTGAACGTCTGATGTAAACCAAAACATGCATCTTTTACTGTAAAAAATTGATCCGTTTATTTTTTTTTTATTTCCTAGTCGATTAGAAACCTCACTGAATACATCAAAATCAATTTATCTCAAAATGTAAATTTTGATTTTCGATATACCTTTTCTGAGAAACTACTGTTCTCAGTTATGTAAATTTTTCATGATATATTTATAATGAAGGCTAATATATACTGAAATGAGCTTTTTTTTTTGTAAAAACTCAAAAATTTATTTTTTAGAATCTTTTTATGTGAAAAATGGGTCAAACTTCGCAATGTTTGATAAAATACTTCATAAATTATTAAAAAATTCAAAATTAAATAAAAGCTCATTTCAATATAATGAGAAAGGTGTACGTAAAGGGTATCAAAAATTTCAAGCATGCACATGCAACAGATTTTGAGAAAAGATACATCGAAAACAGCCAATTTAACATTGTCAGTATAGAGAGAGAGCAAGAGGTTTCCAGCTCCCCTTAAATACAATTTTTTTCAGCAAAATGTGACATATTTCCAAAACATTCTCCTTTTATGAAAAATGATCTATAATAATAAAATTCTGCCTATGTATCAGAGCTTTTCAAACTTTCAATATTTACGACAAAATTTTCTATCATAAGCTTCACCGGCCCCCATACAATAATAATGTATTTGTGGTGCCCGACTACTGTTGGCGGTAGATTCTGTAAGAGTTGGCGATGTTCCCCCACATGCAGGGGTAGGGTTACTGTGTTTTGGGGGAGAGGGTTTCTTGACCAAGGAGATTACGGTCAGGAGAGAAGGAGAGTGCCTTGTTTTTGGAAGCGCGTAGCACTAAACTGTGTTGGGGTGAAGGAAATTGAATTCCCTCGTGGAGATTGACGCGCAGGCGTGATCTGGTATAAAAAAGAATAACGTTTCTTGAGAGTGTTTTAGCACAATGGACATTGTAGTTTGATTGTTATTTACTAATTATATTTAATCAAGATAAATGTGTTAATCAAGATAAAGTATGTGTAGCAGTTTATTATATTGAGAAGTAATTAAGTAAGTAATAAAGACTTTACAGTATTAAACACTATATGAAAATATATTTTGACGTTAAAGCTACATCACGACTTTAATTATAAACCATTCAAACTATCAAGATAAAAATTAAATTTTGTACATGACAAACTCATGAGAGACACTAGTAATTATTAATTTTGTTTTTAATTTAATATTGATAAATTAATAATTAAAAACATCGTGAAGTACTGATACATTTATAAGTATATTATATCAGAGTAAATGTGTATTTTTAATTTTTATTATGTCAGAATGGATTTTGTTTCACTTCCTTTCAGCAAATTAATGTTTATTTTAAATATTTTATTTCCGACTGTTCAATAAGCTAGCGCACCCCTTACAGGAATGTCACGCCCCCTACAGTTTGAAAAACGCTGCTATATATAACTAAGACTTCTATACAGTGCCTGAAAACAGTCAATTTAATATACGTACTTTATGCAATATGTGTAGACCTAAATTTTTTTATTCTACTCTGTACTTTTTCATTTGTTTCTTTGTTCCGCAGAGATGAAATATAGATCCCGTGTGGACTGGACTCCCCGATTTTAAAGATAATTTTAAAGTCAAACATAAAGCTGTTGTTAAAAAAAATGGTTTTACTCGTATCATGTTCTAAAGCTTTATCTATGGTTAAAATACTGTTACGTAGATCCGGGGTTCGAGGATTTTATGCAAATCAGTAGCAAAGAACATGACAGTTCTTTAAGAGTGATGAGATTTTATTGTCGAGAAAATTCAATCCTTGAAATACAGGATTCAGCAGCAATATTTGCAGAATAAATTTCAGGAGGTCTTTACACCTTCAACAGTACTCAGATACAATTATCGGTGTCTAAAATACACGTATATAAAAGATTATTCATAAGCAATCGCTCGTTCAACAGTCGAATGCAAATTGGTCGCCAGAAATGACGCCAACTTGGTTCTATGGTCAAGTTCCCATTAAATCACCATTATAACGTTAGGGACAGCTTTGCTTGTGAATATTACAATTTTAAAGTAAATTAAATCTAATTTACAGTAAGATAAAGGCATTACACATCCAAATACAAATTATTTACACTTCTTTACACAAAATTCGTAACAATACATTCTGCTTTTTATCTGAAATGTTATTATTTTCTTCTACGAGGGTCATCAGGAAATATTGAAACAAAACACTTGGATTCAACAAACTTAATTTATGTAATATTTATATATTTATTTAATATGATTATCACATTTAACTATCATAAATAAGTATTTATACTGTAAATATAACAATTTTTTTAAAAAAGGACTCTCTTTGACAAGAATTATAAATTGGATAATTTAAAAACTTTTGCAAAAAAAAGCAGTTTAATATAGAATATGTCTTTATCTAGCCATGATGCATAATTGATACCATTTTTCCATAGATGAGATTATCATACACATAAACCACTATGACAGGTCGTACATGGGGCAATTTACATAAGCTCCTTGAAGGAAGGGATACAGTGCTGAAATACCTCTGCAAAAATAGTCATAAAGGTGTCCCATCAAGTTTCAATCAATTGAACAACGAGACCACTCCATTCGCCTAACACCTACATTAAGAATGTATCTGCTTACAAATATAGCTCGATGTGGTGGAATATCATCGTCCATCAGAATAAAATTTTTACCAATAGCATATTACCATGTGAGCATGGTCCCACATGTTGATCAAGGACTTCTCGATATATACAGTCTGACCTCTATATAACGAAGTTGCTAAATCCCGAAAAAGTTCGTTATATGGAAAATTCTTTATACAGAGGTTCATCTTTCAATTTTCTTTATATAAACCACGTAAAAAATATTTTAAATTCATAAATATTATATATATTACAAAAAGTAATTTTTTCCACCTTTTTGTAAATTAATATATATTTATTTAATATATCTTACCTATCAAAAAGAAAAGAAAAGAAAAACAGAAAGGAAAGTTTTTTTGACTACTTTAACCACTTCCTGAAGAATTAAATTTTTTTCTTTGTTGCTCAAACACTTACGTTTTGATATTTTTGAGCTATTAGAATCGAAGTTATCAGTACGGCTGATGAGCACTAAAAATGAACGGAGACTAGTTAAAGGACACGGGGAAATGAGACAATTCCACTGAGGGTGAAAGGGGATATCGAGGTTGTTTCTAGTGAACTGGACAAAGGGGATTAAAGGTTGCACTTCTTGGATGAAACACCCAAAATTCTATTGCTCCCGGCGAGTTAGACACTCAATAAAACCAGTTCAAGATTTATGACCACCATAAAATGTATTCAAAGCGAGAATAATTTGAAATGTCAAGAAATACTTTAAAAACAAAAAGAAGAAAAAAATTGAATCACAAGAAAAAAAGTTCGTTATATAAAAAATGCACTTCGCTATTGGGAGGTTATTTTACGAAGAAAATCGCGAAATGGTTCCAGGAAAAAGTTCGCTCTATAGAAAAATTCACAATATAGGGGTTCGACTGTATTTGACTATTTACAGTGCCTCCGTTAAAAATATGCATGTTGGTTTTGGCTTTCCGAAAGGGTTCCGATCCATTCCATGATTTTACATCAAATGTAAGCATGTTTTTCAACAAAGTTGCATTTATGGTAACTAGTTTCTTGATTCTTCCATACCAGAATCACTTTCTAAAGCGAAAATAGACTCATGTATAAAAGTTACAGATCATCATTCATCCGTTGTTCAATCGCAAATTCTGTAGCTTCATTTAATCGTGATATTTTTATTTATAATATTCAGCTTAATATAAGAAACATCTAACCAATTTTCTTTCATATAAGCCTTCATGGAAAGATGTCCTCGGATCGAAGATTGTCTTTTAGTTGCCATAAAATAGGTTGTAATGTGCTGACGCATAGTAAAAAATCCATTTCTTCAAGCAGAAAGAGCTACAAAGTGATAATTGCAGTTGTATCACATGATCGACCTGAAACAAAATTTCTTAAAACTGAATTTTCAGATTTAAACCGATTTTAAAGTCGTCAGACTACACTACGAAAGTCATTTGCAGGCTAGCACTGTAATGGTCTAACCCCTGGGGTCGCTTCCTTATCATCTTGTCGACCTAAAGCTGTAAAAAGGAACGATGAATGTGTGTGTGACCAAGACTATCCATGATAAATCTAATTAATTATTACCAAAGATAATATTCCAGAACAAGCAATCTATAAAGGGAACCCTTGGAGTGATACAAAGAAAGCAACAACCTTACGTGAATAAGCCCACGAAATCCGAATAGATTAACTTTTATCAAAATTCTATCTTAATACTTCTAGATTCACTAATTTATTCTAGTTGCTAAAATCCGTCCTTTAGTCACGATGCGTAATTCTAATTCTTAACGTAGTAATACTGCTTTCAGCGGCTCCGCTCCTTTTAATCTACGATTATTAAACTCTAACTTCATATACACTAACTAACTTCTCATGGTTTCTTCTTGAGAGGGATGGCTGTGAAATAACTCGATTGTGGTCCAAAGATTCCCAAAGAGGATCAGAAGTTGAAAAACGCTTAAAGCCCCGTCACAGTCCTTTCAGCTTATTTCCTTTCATCCAATAATACTTTATCTTAAAGGACATATACGAGCAATTTTTGAAGACTTTGTTCTTGAAAATATTATTTTTAAAGAAATGGAAAGTCGATTTTTTCTAAAAATACAGTAGTAGATACAAAACTTAATTTTCAATGTAATTTTACAAATGAATCACGAAAGTCATTTTTCTAAAAATACAGTAATGGCTGTGAAATCACTCGTTTTACTTAATTTATTAGATTGTTGCCCCTGTGTGTGTGTATTTTTTAAATCTTATTTCACAATTCTATTACTGTGCAATTACTTGCCATTAAGTGTGCAACCAACTGTGAGCCATTCCCAAAGAGGATCATTTCCTACGATTTTTCAATGGATTTGAAAAATATATCTCTTAAAGCCAAACTTCTAGTCACAGATGACTCGAAGTTATAGGCAATGCTTATTTTCTTTCATCCAATAATACTTTATCTTAAAGAATCAAGTAACGGGTTCCATATGACATATACGAGCAATATTTTGAAGACAAAAGTTTGTTTGGAACGCTAGGAAAAAAAATTTTTCAATATTTTTTAAAGTTTTTTGATGGCTTTCATTAGTTGAAACTTTAACTTGAATTTTGATACCAGATTTGGTATCCTCCGGGGAAAATTGATGTAAAAAATCGAACATTGTTCAGGGCACTTTGCTAAAAACGAGCAAAATGTTTTGCACGAAAAGCATTCCGTTACTGAAAAATATTATTTTTAATCAAAGAAATTGCAACTTGGAAACTCATTTGGATAATTTTGTGGTTGGTTGTAAGCCGAATAATTATTTTTCCTCCTAAATGAATTCGAGTTGGTCTGATTTTTTAGCAAAATATTTTAGTAAAAGAGGGTAAAAAACAAAAATTACAGTAAAACACAAGTAAAATAGATACAAAACTGCTAATTTTCAATGTCGCATGTGACATCACAAATAATCATCATTTCACGTAAAAACTCGCTGTTTACGGGTGTTTCGTAATTTATTAGATTGTTGCCCCGGAGAAATCAATGCACTGTCCACGTGTGTGTGATTTTTTCTTGCTGGAAATCTTATTTCAAAACTTGTTCCAAGAATATCAGGTAGCGTGGACCAGTCAGGTGACCAGGCAGAATGTAGGGTCTATTACGTGTTACATGTGGGTTCGCTGCTGCCCACGAATGGCTGTTATGGGTGTTGAAAATACCCTCTCTCGAAAAAAAGACGCCTCATCTGTGAACAACACGGATGCTTCAATTTGCACTTGCCCATTGGAAAGTGACGAGGTGCAACTGTTTAGTGAAATGGATGCTGTTGAACTGTGAGCCATCAGTTTATCATTAAACTGGGAGTGGTCTCTACCAAAAAATTTTTCTAAAAATGAACCGGTTATTTTGTAGGCGAAAACATAAAATAAAATTTTTTCGGCGTAAACAATGGCTCGAAATCTGTGGCCCGTGCGCCTCATATCTGCTTTCTCTGCGTTCGTGTACTCTGTCATCGAACAGCCATCTGTGTGCGATGGAAATAAAGCTTCCTAGCGGACTCCTTCTTATCGTTTCTGGCGGCTAATTCAACTCGCAACGGGAATTTTGCATATTCTGCCTTTAACACTCTCTCGCTAAAATTTTCGCCGAGAACCCTTCTCGCTTTATTCACTGCCACGACACTTGCAATTCCTGGGCTACGTATCAGGCTTTCGATGGTATTACTGCTTCAGGAAGGCATTTCGGACCACCTTTTTTATGTTATTCCGAGTCGTCTAGGTGTACTCGACCTCGTTGGTGGAAGAGTACACCTAGATGACTCGGATTATAGAAAGGTCGATCGATATTTTTTTTTACTTGTAAGCACCTCTGGTTTTAAATTTGGCAACAATGTCAAAATTTGTTTTGAACAAATTAGTCAGCAAGGGAATGCTTTTCGCGCAAACCACACCGAAATCCAACATTTTGCTCGTTTTTAGCACCATTTGTGCTTTAAGTGTCCTGAACAATGTTCGATTTTTTTTTACATCAATTTTCCCCGGAGGATACCAAATCTGGTATCAAAATTCAAGTTAAAGTTTTAACTTATGAAAGCCATCAAAAAACTTAAAAAATATTGAAATTTTTTTTTTTTTTCCCCTAGCGTTCCAAAGTCTAAAGCGCCCTCTAGCGATGTTTTAGCAGCAATATTGCTCAGAATTTTTTTTTATGAAATAATAAATAATAACAATAATTTTGACCAAATCCCAAAGCGTTTCGACAATTTTTCCCGTTTTTAAGACCAGTTGAAGTTTTGCACCCTAAATTTTGTCGGCGCGTGGAGCCTTAGGAAAGCATTTCACCCAGCATTGCCTATATACTTCGAGTCGTCTTGTTGTCCCCCTAAGAAGTTTGTAACATCTTAGCTGAAACACCCTGTATAATATATATATATATAAAATCAAAACATAAAAATACACAGATTGTTAGAACCAAAGATAACTGTACTAAATAGGAAGAAATAGGCACAGTAGTTCAATAACAAACTCCTGACCTTAGGAACCAAGATTGCAGGTTTAAACAAGTTTTCGGGCTAGCCAACCCTCACCTGTAGTTTGTCATACTACGTACCAAGAGGAAAGGAAAGAATAACATTTGGAAGAATTTAAACATTATAATAAAATCACTAAACTAGTAAAATATAATTATAAAATTATAGCCTACTAGTATTCACATTATAGATTTAAATTCGATGCAAGACGTAGATAGTAAGACTTACTTCGGGACTGTATCAACGGGTTATGTTTCCCGCCAAATACAAGAGAGGTAAAACAGTTAAGCATAAAGTTAAATTATGATAGAATAATATAAAGTTTATATATATATATATGAACTTGTCAAAAATCATAAATATATATTGATATAAATATTAGTGTAAAATATAAATGAATCCTAGAAATATTTAAATAATAGTATTGAATTATTAAACATGCGGCGCCATCTATTTAATAATTGTATAATTAGTTTTAAAAAACATAATGTCAGTTGGTTATTAATACAAACTGTATATCATTGAGAACTATTAGAAATATAATTGTAAAGAAAGTTAGCAGGATATCCATGTCCAATACATTGTTTACTAAATTTATTAATGTTTAAATAAATATTAGCTTTATCACTAAGAAAAAAATTATTACGATAAATATAGTTTAAAATAATATTTCTAAAGAGTGTTTTTTTCCAGGTATAGAAGTTTAAGTTGGCATTACTTTCCAAGATGGCGACCGATTTAACAGCTGTCAAGTGATTTATTCTCAGTTTGGTTTGGCAATTCATCAAAACGATCATCAAGCAAGGCGTAGATTCGTCGAATGGGCCCAAAACGAGATTGCCGTTGTTCCCGATTTTCATAAGCGAATTTTGTTTAGCGATGAAGCGCACTTCTGGTTGAATGGCTACGTCAACAAACAAAACTGCCGCATTTGGAGTGAAGCTAATCCACAAGTGTATGTCGAAACACCGTTACATCCAGAAAAACTGACTGTTTGGTGCGCTTTATGGGCTGGTGGAATCCTTCTTCAAAAACGATGAAGGCCACAACGTTACAGTCAATGGTGATCGGTATAGAGCCATGATTACTAACTTTTTCATTCCTGAATTGAACAATCATGATGTCCAGGAGCTGTGGTTCCAACAAGACGGCGCAACATGTCACACAGCTCGTGCCACAATCGATTTATTGAAAGACACGTTTGGTGACCGCCTAATTTCACGTTTTGGACCTGTGAATTGGCCTCCAAGATCTTGGGATTTAACACCGCTAGACTATTTTCTGTGGGGCTATGTAAAGTCATGGGTCTATGCGGATAAGCCACAAACGCTTGACCCTTTGGAAGACAACATTCGCCGTGTTATTGCCGATATACGGCCACAAATGTTGGAAAAAGTCATCGAAAATTGGACGTCCAGATTAGACTACATCCGAGCCAGCCGTGGCAGTCATATGCCAGAAATTATATTAAAAATGTAATGCCACAAGATTATCTTTCGAATAAAAGAAAATTCATGTCAATCGAATAATACATCGTTGTTTTATTGCAATTTAAAGTTCTATACCTCTTAAAAAAACACCCTTTATATATAGATATTGATAAATTTGAATTCCAGTAAGGCACTTTAAGAATGTTAAAATTAAATGCATCTCTTTTATCATAAATATCACTATGTTGTTTCAAATCCTTAATATACAATGTTACATCTAAGTAATTAGTTTTATATATATATAATTGGATTATTATTAATTTTAACTAAGTTGAGGTAAGCCGGATAAAAACTAATATTGGGATTTAAATTATCATTTTTACCAAAAATAATTAAATCATCAATATATCTAAAAATGTAATAGTCATTATTAATGATATAATTATATTCATAAAAGTGTAAATATAAATTAGCTAAACTATTGCTTGCTGGGCCTCCTTGTGGCAGGCCTTATTTTGTTTACATAATGAACCATTAAAATTAATGTAATTTTCTTTTAAGACAAAATCTATGAGAGTTTTGAATTTGTTAAAGTTAATATTAAGATTAAAAATACTGTGGTTTTCTAAAATTACTTTAATAATATCATTGATATCATTGGAATTGAAAAGATCTTCAAAGTCATAACTATGAACTGAATAAATATTTATATATATATAACCAGTGGCACACAGAGGAATATTTCAAGGGGGCCGAGATCGAAAGTTCACCATTCTTGTATCATGCTCCTTTTGATTTTGTCGATTTTCGGTAACAAAAAACAGTAAAAAACTAGTTTTTGAATAAATAATTAGCATTAATTAATAAAATTAATCATTAATATCAAGTAATTAATTAACTTTTACGTACTATATACTTAGAATTATAATCAATCGGAAAAAAAATCAAGGGCTTTGGGGAGGGGGGGTTGGGACCCCCAGGACCCCCCACCCCTTGTGTGCGCCACTGTATATAGCTCTTGCATATTTTTTAATAGCATCCAGTAACCTTTTCGTTATTTTTTTCCCTTTCATTTTATTGAACCAAATTGTTCAAGAAACGCGCGAATGCACAATAATTCTTTTTAATCGATGCAAAAAATGGGTGCAAATTTATTTAAGTTTGAATATTTTGTACGTTAAATATTTCAGAAATGTAATTCTTTAAAAACTTTTGGCATTGTAAAGCATTGCAGATTTAACGAAATATGGTAGATTATGGGTTGGGTTGAATGAAGTTTATCTTTAGTGTTTTATTTGTTTATTTACCTTAAAATCCGGCGTATAACGTGCACTTTAAACACACAAAAAAACACATCGAAATTTACAGGTGAGTGTTATACGCCGGTATATAAAAATGAAAACTTTAAAAATAAAACAAAAAGAGATGAGCATAAAAAAAATAAGACTTTTACATCCATCGAAATATGTTTATTTAAAAGAAATGACTTTCCGTACGAATTTAAAGGGTTGTAGTTTAAAAATACACTATTTTTATATAAGACTTGGAATAATACCTCGAGAAAATGACTGCAAAACATAAGATCACATTGCGCACTTACATTCCAGATTTCTTTGTACAAAAAGGGGTTTATACGGCGAATATACATAAAAATTAAAAATTGCAGCTTTAAAGTATAGGGGTGCGTTATACGTCAGATTTTACGGTATTTCAGGTTAAGTTATACGCTTGCGGATAACAAAAATCACAGCAGAAACAAGTAATTTAAAAAATAAAAATAAATTAAAGTCAATTCCTGCTTAGGTCAACAAAGAAAAATTTTATTTTAAGTAATTAAATTTCATTAATGAATTCATAATTGAAAAAACTGTATCAATATCAAATGTCATCCACAACAACTTTTAAAAAAATATATTTGAAGCCAAGAAAAAATTCGTTTGAAAAACTTACAGGAACCATCCGTTGGGTGTTAGTTCTAACTTCACCAGAAATAACACAGAATAAATTTTAAATTAAAAAAATTAATTAATTAATATTTGAAAAAAAACTGTATTAGCATCAAGTGTCATACACTACAATCTTTAAAAAATGTATTTGAAGTTCAGTGGATGAATAAAAAATATTATATATTAACGATTGAAAATTTGAACAAGATATATACACTCATGGACAAAAAAATAGCGCACCAAGAAATAATTGCGGGCTCGTAACGAAACTTGGCATAAAGGTACACGTCGGAGAGATATGCAAATGATTAGAAATGCAGCCTGATTGCACATTACGAATAGCCGGTAGAGGGCGTTTAACGTCGCTCTCCGTAGAGTATAAAACATGTAACCAAAGCTTGTTTGAGTGTGCTGAATCGTTTACAAAGGAAGAGATGAGGTAGACATGCCATTACACCATTTTCAAAGACAATATTAACAGCTGTCGCAGTTTGAGAGAGGAAGAATCACCGGCATGATGGAAGATGGGTGGTCTGCTAGGCGAATAGCTCGTCAATTAGGCCGCTCTGATTGTGTTATGACCAGTGAATCCGAGAGATGCCTTTTACACGAAGACCAAGCTCAGGACGCTCTCGACACACCAATCGTTTAAAAGGCCGCCACATCGTAAGGAATGCACACGTACAGCCAACAGCTTCGTCGGTGACTATACAGGCTTAGGTAGCACATTCACTAGGTCCCTGTGTCTCATGAAACCATACGATTGCGCTTGGCTAGAGGACATTTGGGATCGCTGCGCTCATTACGTGTGCTGCCTTTGACGCTCACATATCGAAGCCTCCGTTTGGAGTGGTGCCGCGCACGAGGAGACTGGACTGTAGCGGAATGGAACCAGGTCGTCTTTAGCGACGAATCTAGATTCAATATCAGCAGTGATGAAAATCGTGTTCGTGTGTGGAGACCCCGTGCTGAACGCCTCAATCCTGCCTTTGCTTTAAAGCCACACACTGCTCCCACAGCTGGTGTGATGGTATGAGGTGCCATTGCCAACAATACACGGTCACCCCTAGTATTGATTTGTGAAACCATGACAGCCCAGCCGTATGTCCATGACATCCTGCAACCACATGTGTTACCACTCATGCAACGGCTCCCAGGAGCCATTTTTCAGCAGGGCAATGCTCGGCCTTACACGGCAAGGGTGTCATAAGACTTTCCGCACATTTACTACCCTTTTACTACCAGATTTGTCTCCAATCGAGCATATCTGGGATCATTTGGGACAATGAGTTGGGCATCCCACGAGTTTGAACGAACTAGAGGCAAGGTTACAGCAGATATGGATCGAAATGTCTCAAGACATCATACAGAACTTGTATGCCTCAATGCTCGATCGTATCGCATCGAGCATTCGCGCTAGAGGGGGTTCAACAGGGTATTAAATCCTCCGTTCTTTTGCCTTTTTCTCTTAAATATAAATAATCCTTTTTCTTTGATTTTCTAATCATTTACTTATATCAAAGTAGTCATTACGTCTGTAAAATTTCGTTTTATTTTGACGACTCCTTCTTGGTGCGCTAATTTTTTATCCATGAATTTATATATATATATATATATATATATATATATATATATATAAACAGTCAGTTAAGAGCTAGTGACAAAAGCGATTACAACACGAATTCAGTATTAGCTAAACATAGGAAAGAAAGAAAGTTTTATTTAACTTAAAAATAGAGTTACTAAATCATCAAAATAAATTATTTTATGAGGTTTACCTGAAAGAAAATACGAATGTATAAACATATATTTTGGTGGGGTGAAACGAATGACACACATGAAAATATACTGAAATTCATTTTTTTAATATTTATAAACCATTGTACGGACTGAAGAAATAAAAAAAATAGCCTTCAAATTCGCAATTCCGAAACACTATTCACTGTGCTTTTAAATGAAATTCTTCATTTATTCGATTCACAGCTATCATATTTCATTTGTCAAATTTTTGACGCAAATAAAATCAAGCAATAGAGAATGTAGCTGTTCGGAACTATCTCTTCCACCATCTTCCTTTTATTAGTCACACAGTTAAAAGGGAGAAAATATACTCGTCTCATAAATTTCATCTTTTCTATTCTAATCCTAGTTTTAGAATCAGCGTTTCTGCATAATAATTCGAAAGAGTAAGATTGAATGAAACAAATGGAAGTTCCAGTTGTCATGGCAACCCATCGGGACGGGTCGATTCTGCGGTAGAGGGGAAAGCAAAAGACGTCGGCTGTATTGCCAGATACATGAAGTCATATTAGGTCTATACAAAAGCGACAGAGTGCAACGCGTCAATCTTTTTGAGTGGCTTTCTGAAATAAATAGAACTCTATCCAATCTTTTTTTATTCCATTATAAAAAAAAAGTTTTTTTTTCTTATTTGAAGTTGACAAAAAGTATTGCATCAGCCTTCTTTTCTTGAATCGATATAAGCTAATATTAGAAAATGTGTATATATATATATATTTAGAATAAAGTGCTTTCATATGAATATTAGAAATGGATTTTAAAATTCAGTACCGGAGATAAAATATTTTTTCCTGAAGTCTGGATTGTGACTTTTAAGTAAAGTGGCTCAATAAAATTGTAATATTGAAAGATTTAGTGCAAACCAAGTTAAAAAGAAGGGCCCATTTCTTCAGAATGCTTTTCTTTTCTTCGTTTTTGTTTCATTTAAAAAGGATGGAAATGTGATGTTCTAGCAGAAATAAAACAAAGTTAAAATAATTTCTTTTGTTGAAAATTATTTTTATAAATTTTACCTACATAAAAATTTATAGGAAAAGTTATTGAAGTTCTATAATGATTTTCGTTGTGAAAGCTTTTACTGTGTGATAAATTTTTACTTGGAAAAGTTGAAAAGTATTTCTCTATTTAAATGAATACTTGAAATTAAATTTTATAAATATAAATTTTAACGAATAATTACGACAGAAATTTTCCCTTAAATTTTCCTAACTAAAATTTTGAGACACTTAAAATTTAACCATATGGAAAAAATGAGATGTTTTATCTTATAATACATTTACACTGATATGTGTCTAGTATGTATGATCAAAATTTAACTATTTCAAAGAAACAAAAATCACTAAAAGTCGAATAAATACTAAAAAAAAAATCTATTAATTCGAAGCAGAATTGATGCTATATTTTATATAGTATGTTTGCTTAAATTCAGTAGATGAAACAGGTAGTTATTTCCCTCCCTTAATTTCAAATACCGTTCATCAATTAATATGTTCGAAAACTCTGTTCAATACCTTAAATTGTAGTCGAAACTCTTAGGAAATATAGTTCTCTTATACATATAGTAATAACAATAAATAAATGAAATGATGGACGAATTAAATGTCTTACAAAACAGAAAAAAAAACCCAAATTCAAAAATCAAGACCAAAAGTCCAAAATGTGAGAAAAGTCAATAGACCAAAATGGAAAACTGTTATGTTTTCCAAAGCTATTTCTGGCAGGGAAGTAGCCCCTATATATCGTTTTTATAAGTTACATGCTCAGAGAGAGAGAGAGACATCACACACACACATACAAGTTATGTGTTTTTCGAAGACTTTATTTGTTCGAACCTATTCCGTGTGTAGAAATGGGTTTGATATGCTTGCCCTGTTGCATAGTGTACAATCCTGAAAAATTGATTCGGACAAATAGCTTTGAAAGAAAGAAAAGCAATTTAATTACACAAAATTTTCTCCAAGATTAGTATTTGAAATAGGGGAATCGAAGAATTTAAAGATCTATATACTCATAAACAGTAACTGAAATAACATCTAACTTTAAAAAACAGAGACCACCAGACAATAAATTCCGGCCGAAAAAACCATTCGAAGGATTGCAACAACTACATTCTGTATCGTGAATTTAGCACTGAATTTTATTTATATTTTCCTACATGCATTATCTTTTATCACCTCTGAGAAACCACACTAGTATCGAATACTGTTTCACAAATATTTACTTATCATCGAAAAGAGAGAATTGAAATCATATCAAAGACAAATGTCTTGAAGTCTTACCGATGACGCACAATGAAGTAATTCAAGAATGATTGGAGATTAAAATGAATGGTTTCCCTATTTTAAAATACAGATCAATTATCAACGATTCATCATTAGTTAGAAGCCTTATATGGTCCACATACAGGAAATCCTGATTCTATTTTAATTTGACCGCGAAAAATGGGTTCTTATTTATGGTATAATTCTTCAGTTCCCCTGATTGCCAAATCAGGATAGTGAAACTGGATTTTTTGAAGGTTGACTATAAATGTAAATATTTGTTTTTGTTGTTGTTTCTAATGCCACCTGTCTGACGTAGTCAGATCGAGGCCCACGAAATTCATCGTGGCAAGGGGCTAGAAGTACGCCTGTCGTTGACCTTGAGCACCATATAGGTGACAGTACGATTTAGCTCGGCGAAATTCCCCGAAGAGACGATAGATGGCGACACCACCTATGTCCACCTCCACATGGCACTGAAGGGGAGGGAAACATTCTCCAGTTCCTGCGCTCGTCACTCAGCCCATAAGACTTCGGACCCACTGATTTAACGGGCACTTACTCCGTGTGTACTCGGAGGGTATTTGGGGGCATCAGGCATCGAACCCAGGCCTTCCGGTCTGGAGTCCGATGTTCTAACCACTAGGCTACCCACGTCCCTATTATGTGCACGTAATTACCCTCCATTTTTGATTTAGCACCTCATAATTATTCCCATTATTGATTACTATTCAATCTTGTATTATACACGCACACACATACCAGGTAGAATTCAAAAGTTCCTGTACTGAGCCTGTAACGTGAAAACTTTTTGCAGTAGAGCGACTACGATAACATTTTGTCACTGCATTTATTCCCCTTTTCTAAAAATGTTTTTCCAAAATCACGTGGTTGGTGGCTTGCAAAAGCGTCGTATTTTGTAGATGGATGCATTTAGTAGTCGGCGACTGAATGAAATCGCGTTTGTCGAGTAGAGAATAATATCAAGTTTTGTGTTGGCTCGGAAAAGAGTGCTACGATGACTTACAGAATGTTGTAGCATATTTAAGACAGTGATACATTATCACGAACGCAAGACTTTGAGTGGCATTGACGTTTCAGAGAGGGCAGGGAAAGTGTCAAAGACGGCGAATGCTCCTGATGTCCATAGATTTCCCACATCACTGAAAACATTTAAAAGTTTTCTGAGACGTTAAATAAAAACATGCTTCGAACAACTGCGGAATGAAAATGAAAACAACTGTTTTGCCACATCCTTCTTACTTCCTTGATTTCGCTCCCTGAAAATTCAGAATATTTCCTGAGCTGGCACGTCACTTGCAGAGACGTCAATTTCAATCTGCAGAGGAAGTTGAAAGCGCATCGCTGGATAAAATAAAGTACATGGCTCCAGAAAATTTTTGTTGAACTTTGCAAGCCAAGGCAAAGGTGTGCTGTTACTCAAGGGTCTGATTTCGAAGGAGCATGTGTTTCAGCAACTTAACTGGTAGTATTTTTTAAATTATAGACTCAGTCAGGGAACTTTTGAATTATACTATGTATACATTTACGTGGGTATGCATGCATATAAAATTTCTATACATTATATTTTATATGATTTTTCTTAGTATTATTTAGAAAAGGGAAGTTTTTGCTTAACCTTAAAATAGGTAAAAACCCACTTAAATACACCGTTTTATAAATTTTAAAGTTGTCCTCGGCAAGCATTGCTTATAATACTGCAGGATTCATCTTTTTAAGTTTGTAAAATCTCAATAACATTTTTTGTATCTTAATATTCAAGTAATTTCAGGTTATCAATCAGAATTTATTAAAAATCATACATATAAATAACTTGCTGTAATAAAGGGTGTTTTTTTAGAGGTATAGAACTTTAAATTGCAATAAAACAACGATGTATTATTCGATTGACATGAATTTTTTTTATTCGAAAGATAATCTTGTGGCATTACATTTTAAATATGATTTCTGGCATAGGACTGCCACGGCTGGCTCGGATGTAGTCCAATCTGGACGTCCCATTTTCGATGACTTTTTCCAACATTTGTGGCCGTATATCGGCACTAACACGGCGAATGTTGTCTTCCAAATGATAAAGCGTTTGTGGCTTATCCGCATAGACCAATGACTTTACATAGCCCCACAGAAAATAGTCTAGCGGTGTTAAATCACAAGATCTCGGAGGCCAATTCACAGGTCCAAAACGTGAAATTAGGCGGTCACCAAACGTGTCTTTCAATAAATCGATTGTGGCACGAGCTGTGTGACATGTTGCGCCGTCTTGTTGGAACCACAGCTCCTGGACATCCTGATTGTTCAATTCAGGAATGAAAAAGTTAGTAATCATGGCTCTCTACCGATCACCATTGAATGTAACGTTGTGGCCTTCATAGTTTTTGAAGAAGTACGGACCAATGATTCCACCAGCCCATAAAGCGCACCAAACAGTCAGTTTTTCTGGATGTAACGGTGGTTCGACATACACTTGTGGATTAGCTTCACTCCAAATGCGGTAGTTTTGTTTGTTGACGTAGCCATTCAATCAGAAGTGCGCTTCATCGCTAAACAAAATTCGCTTATGAAAATCGGGAACAACGGCAAACTTGTTTTGGTCCCATTCGACGAATCTACGCCTTGCTTGATCATATTTAAAATGTAATGCCACAAGATTATCTTTCGAATAAAAAAAAATTCATGTCAATCGAATAATACATCGTTGTTTTATTGCAATTTAAAGTTCTATACCTCTAAAAAAACACCCTTTAGTACAGGTGCTTTCCAGAGATTGATTATCAAAACGATAGAAAACAATTCTATCCGAAAATAGAACAATGTGTTTTATGAATTTTCTCATGAAAGTTATCCACGGTTCATTAGATAGACAATTTTATTGGAAAGATAATTAAAACTTAACACCTATATCAACCATTCAAAAGGCCGCTTAATCTCATCGCTAATGTACCTTTAGTTCAGCACCACCGATCCGTAAGACAAATTAATTCACTTTAATTAAAAAGGGGGAGAAATAACTTCAGTTTTCTTAAAGCTATCACAAAGAGAATTCTTCCACGAGATATGCTTCTACACAAAAGGAGACAATGACGAATTTTCAAATCCATATCTCAAGAGCAACAGAGGGAAAAATTTTACAGGAGGAGAAATATTCCTCCTCTTCAGAGCATCGCAGTTGAAATAACAGTTCGGAATTAAATGGACCGAAGGAAAATGCTGCCGTTTAAATGGATCCATATTGTGCATAAAACAACACAAAACGAACTCCTTAAATCGCATACTTTCGGAAATAATCCTCTTACAGCATTTTGCTTCTTATCTCCAAGAATAATAGCCAGGTCCGTTGTTTAAAGCCGAAATCCCCCCACCATTAAAATGAACGTGATCGAGCATAATATATTCCTCGCAAAAGCATGGACGCAATGGCTGCGAATAGGTAATTAATTTATAGCTAGCCGAGCGCTGTAAATCATAGTAAATCCCTCCCAAACAGATTCCGAAGGTATTCTAAATTTACAAAATTATATTATACCCCTTGACTGATAGCCCGGCGGGATTTATCAAAATGAGAAACTAGACGTTTATATTATTAATGGACGGCGATAATGCACGTTTAATGTTAGGATATTATTCCATCATTAAAAGCAGAGAGAGAGCTCTGGATGCTCCGGCGGAGGTATTACGCTCATCGTTCGTTAAAAGGATTTGATGCGCCCATGTGTTGCTCGTAAAGTCGCGAAATAGTCAGGGTAACGTCGCAACCCCCTGGATCGGTTTGGAAATTCGAGACGGGACCGTTAATTCGCTGACGATTAGGGAAATGCCTTTTGGCTGTGGGGTATGATTTCGATTTGGCTTTTAGGTTCGAATCGCGTCTTCGGATAAAATAACGTGCGGATGGGCGGGGGTGTTTCTGGTATGTGGTGTGTGTGCGCTTTCGACGAGATGGGAGATTTGGATTTTAAGTTGTTTTGAGTGCGGATTGGAGGGTGGTTAAATGAATTTGTCCGGAATCATGCGGACATCGTGTTTGGATGTATTTGTCGAAATTAATGAGACATTTTGCGCATTTTATCGGAGGGTTGAAAGTGGTATAATCAGTAGCGCACACAAGAATTTTTCAAGGGGAGGAAGGGGGGTCCGGGGTCGAAAGTTCGCCATTCTTGTATCATGCTCCTATTGATTTTGTCAATTTTCGGGAACAAACACAGTAAAAAACCAATTTTTGAATAAATAACTAGCATTAATTAATAAAATTATCATTAATAACAAGTAATTAATTAAATTTTACGCGCGCGTGCGCGTACTATGTACTTAGAATTATAATCAATCGGAAAAAAAATCAAGGGCTTTGGGGGGGTCCGGACCCCCAGGACCCCCCTTGTGTGCGCCACTGGATACAATACTTATTTTACTGATCTAGGACAGAATAGTTCGTTTAATAAACTTATTAAGATATTTTTCGTATTCTAAAGGATTTTTAATTTCCAAGACCTCATAAACGCTTGTAGAATAGCTCGATTATGGGATTCCAAAATATTTAATTATACTCGTGTGACCAGTAATAATACAATACATGTTTCTAAAATCTATATTTATTCCAAAATGTGCAAGGAATAAAGATTAAAGAATTAAAATTCACATTAATTCTTACATCGCAGCATTCAACAGAGGCAGACTGTGGATTGAACTGGCTACATTATAATATTCCAATTTTCGAACCTACGGTAACTGTCTCTGTGCCAATATTTTGTTATGTATCAAGTCTAACCTCCATTTAAAAGCTACAGTACAGGGTAAGTACAAAAGATGGACCTAATTTAAAAAAATCGTGTTATGAAACCTACTGCACACATCACAGTAAATGATATATGAATTTAAATAGAAACATACCAAGTTTTTTTTCTGTTACTAATCTTCGATGTATGACCCTTTTGTTATACGGAATACGTCCAATTTGTTATTCAGAACGTTCCGCACATTTTGTGGCATCACTCTATCACTGGTTTGTAATGCTGCCCAAATGCTTCCTCTTCTTCCTCTGTTATTTGTTTTTTCAATTGTAAATGATTCCACTTGAAATTTAATTTTTTTAAAAAAAATTTTCCTTGCCATTTTCTGGGACATCCCAAATTTACAGGTGACAACTCTCGTAGACTTCCGTGGACTTCGAGGAAAACTCTGTCTCGCCCTCTCCACTGCTTCTTCTGAGACGCTTGATCGGCCACTTCTTTTCTTTTTATACAAGTTGCCGGGTTTTTTTTTTAAATTGATGATGCGTGTCTCTTGTTGGTTAGTGCTTCTTTTCCGTAGCGATTTCTAAATGCACGTCGCATCGAAATGATTGAAAAAACCATGCATACTCTGAAACGCAAAAGCTCTTCTCTGTCACTGTCGCCATGTTTGGATTTCAATCACAGCGATCTTGAATCTGCTGTTGATCATTGGGAGAAAAAATTTGGTATGTTTCTCTTAACATTCATGTATCACTTATTGCAATACATGCAGTAGTTTCAAAAATATCATTTTTTAAAATCGGTTCCTTCATTTGTGCTCACCCTGTATATCTGTAAAATTAGAAGAAAAATTAATTTCCACTTGAGTAATTAAAGTACAATATTAATGCCAGAAATATTTTTCTCAATTCCATACGTTTTTTAAAGCTAAAATTGTAAAGTTCGTATTCCTATTGTTTATAAAATAAGCCGAATATCATTCGATACAGTTTAAATCGAGACAATTACGCCTAACGTTATTTGCCCCCTGGCGGATATAAATCATTTAATGATTCATTACAATCTGTCATCTGCCTATCATCCACATCCTGAGAATAGTGTCTAGTATAATGGGTAAATTATACAGTTTCGTATATTACAACGTATAGTTATACAAATGCTAAGAGTTATGTTTCAGTTACACATATCAAGTAATATAAAAAGAAAATTTAAATCAATTCCCCTACTTAGGTCAACAAAGAAAACAATTTTTAGTTACTTTTTATTATATAGTTACAATTAATATAAATATGTATATACATATGACAGAATCACAGTATTAAGCGGCGAAATAGAAAGCGATTTTCCTTTCTATATATCCCTTTCTATGTTACTTTTTATTCATTACTTAAATTAAATTAATGAATTAATATATGAAAATACAAAATTAACATCAAGTGTCATCCACTACAAGTTTAAAAAAATATATTTTAACTTGAGTGGATGAATAAAATGTATTTTATTACCGAATGAAAATTTAAACAAGATATATATGTATATATATATATATATATATATATATATATATATATATACATATATATATATATTCACACACATATATATATATATATATATTCACACATATATATATATATATATATGATATATATATATATTTTTTCACATATATATATATACATATATTCACATTCTTCATATATATGAAGAATGTGAACTAACAGTAGGAATTGAAAAAAACCAGTTTCTTTTTTTTAAAATTATTCCTATATTGTAATTAAATTTTCGTTATTTGTTTTATACTTAATATATTTTTTTTTTAATTTTATTTGCAAAACTTCTCAGGTTCCACATTGCATTACATGAGACTTACAGGTGTAAGTGGCAACAGCACATTATCTAGTTTAAAACAAAAATAAAAGTGCATTTGGGAAACAAATGTAAAATAAAAAGCAAGGGAGGAAACGCACAATAATAAAGAAAGGGGAAGTATTTACATATAAAATTTTAAAAACCTATACAGTAAACGAAATTTCGTATGACATTAAGGTTTTCGGTTCAATTGACTAACAAAGACAAAACTGGAGGCCAGGAAATACCTAAGCGTTTTAACTCCTTTTAAAAAAGTTTTCCTTTTTTTTTTCTAAAATATAGTTTACGATGCAACAAGACATGTTCCGCACTTTCAATATTCAGACAACTAGAATAAATATCCTTACCAATTAAATTAAACCTAGACAAATGGCTCTTAAAATTTCCATGTTCTGTAAGAATCTGCGATATCTTAAAATCAGTAAGGAATTTCGAATAATTTAGCGTTGATAAATTGTAAGAAAATTTTTTTTAGTCCACTCAGCTTTAGGAAAGGCCCGGCACCTAAATAACAGTTATTAATTAGTGTGTGTGTGATTAACAGTTCTTTCCCAAGCTAAATGCTTCCACTGGGACAACGACCCAGGTAAATTAATATATTTAACATGTAGAGAGTCAAAACACTTATTTCGTTTTATAAATTCAACTAGCTGTTACCTTTGGGTATTTCACGACGTTATCAGATTATACATTCTTTTTTTACCATGCTTTTTTTAGTTTCACCTGTATGTAATGGAATCTTTGAACTCGATTTTTACCCCTTTTAAAAGATCACATTAATTCAAAATTTTGCATACTTGTCAAGGACCTATGGCAATACAATAATTTCATAACTTTGCTTCATTGACCTGATCAGGATCATCGGGATTAGCGATTTCCCATTTCCAGATTTGGCAACTAATTTCAACTCCCATTTCCAGATTTGGCGATTAAAAGATTAAGTTACAACCCTAAAGTGAAAATGCTCATGGTTAATACAAATGCAACCAACAAACAATATGTGTTCTTTATGTGAAAGTTTTTTGCTTTTTATTTCAATTAACTATGAAAGTGGGTTTTTTTTAGTTTTTTTTAAACTATAATTTATTCAATTTATCGGTATCTAAGTTCTAGGCATTAAGCTTTCGATTG
Source organism: Trichonephila clavipes (assembly GCA_019973935.1). NCBI lineage: Eukaryota > Metazoa > Arthropoda > Arachnida > Araneae > Nephilidae > Trichonephila > Trichonephila clavipes. The sequence goes on along the minus strand of BMAU01016503.1, from coordinate 176,287 downwards.
TACAGAAAAATATTCCTATAGCCCTTGTCTCTTGATTTAAAAAGGATATGACTCGAGTTTCTAAGAAAGAAATGTATTTATATAGTTTAAGCCCCTGTACCCCCCTCCATGAAGTTGATTTTTTCACATCCCGATTTTAGCGGATTTCTACACAACAAATGACCAGAAAGAACCGGTGTTTTTTTAGTTATAAATCCTCCGTAACCCTCGCCAAGTGCACTGGGAATCGATTTCCACAAAAACCGTTCTCAGCGAATTTGTACTCAATGAAAACGTTCACCAAATGTCGTTTGTGTGTGTAGTATTTAAAAAATGGGACTCTCTTTTTGGCTATAAGGAGATTTTTGGTTGATTTTCGTAATTCTGGTCTTAGCGGATCTCGTCTCAACGAAAGAAATATGCCTGCAAAATTTCAAGTGTGTAGGTTTAATAGTTCCCGAGAACTCGTGAGGAGTAAGGTAGTGAGTGAGTCGCTTTTATCCTGTGCACAAAGAGATAATAATGTAACAGGGTTATAAAATGAAAAGCCCGGGCTGGGCAAGTTTGTTTCAGCCTTTCATAACGATATATAGGGTCGATAAATGAATGCCGATCTTGATTGGGAACAAAACACTGGGGGTTCCACGCCAGACTGGAAACCGGACCGGAGCCTCTGCTCATGCACCTCAGTGCTCAAAGTCACGAAAACTGAGATGGGCACAGTAGGTCTTGGCTTTAATGGGCTGTTGCGCCACTGAGTTTAGTTTTGTTTATAAAATATGTTATTGGTTACTACTGTTTTTATCATTTATTTAAAGTTGTAAAATTTATTGTTATTTTTTTGTTAATAAAATGTATTTTTAAGTAATGTAATTTCGTTGATGATGAGTTGCTTTTGAATCTTTCAAAACAGATTAAAATAATTGATTTTGTCTTCTAATAAAAACGGAAACTATTTCAATATTATATGAAGATCTAAAACAATGTATTAAGTATTTTAATGAATAGTAATTACGTATAATTTTATTAAAATGTCATCATAAAAACGTTTGGAATACAAATTTTATCTTTTCGACGTAATAAAAAAATAAAAAAATCTGTTGTCTTTTTTTAATTTTAGGTGCCACAAAATGTGTTATAAAATAAATATTTTATTTGCAGCTTTGTAAGATTTTAACTGAATTCAAATATTGTTTGTTTTAAAATGAAACACAAAAGAATAAATATTCAACGAAATAAAACATTAAAAAAACAGAACTTGTAACTCGATTGTATTAATTTCGTTATAGAGCAACAAAAATAGTTTTTTTTTTAAAAAGAATTACTTTTCAAAGCTTTTTTTGATGTTCTTTTAACTATTGAACATATGTTTTTTTATCATCTTTCATTAAAATGGATTCTCTTTTGTATAACCAAACGATAAATAAAGAATAATAAAAATACAAATTTAAGTCTTGATAAATGGAATTTTTATTCTTTTCTTATGACTAATACACAAACAAAATGTACATCTATGTTTGAGTAATTCTTTTTTCTTTTAATAAATATTTTATCTTCAAACATGATTATTTTTTGTGTCTAGACGAATTATTTACTCAATAACTGATTATTTCAGAACTTAATTTCCGAAGCAAATATGCAAAATTGATATTTAATTTAGAATTCAGGCTCGATAAAAATATCGCAGACAAAAGGGCTATCATTTTTTTCCCAATGTTCCATTTTAATTTTTACGAAGAGGCACTATATCTGAAACTTTTATTAAAGTTTAATGGCAAATTTATTTTACTTATGTAAGACTTTCAAAATTATATATTGAAAACTATAATTACTGTTCATGCATAATAAAAATTTCACATACTTTGTAATCTTTTGTTTTCCTTTTCGTTTCAGATAATAAAATAGAATAACTATACCTCGTCTCAGAATTCATTTCATATGCATATATATTAAAATTTAATTTATCTGTTGCTCAAAGAACCTTGAGGGGGGAATTTTTTTAAAAACAAAATGAGAATGAAATTGTTTTCCATTAAAATAATTACTGAATAGAATTGCATAAGACGAGGTTGATAGTTATAAAGGGCAAATGTAAAATTAAAAAATAATATATTCTGTAAAACAATTGAATTTTCTGTGATTTTGTTTACAACAACGTAAAAGATGTCATTTACATTCCATCATATAACTGCAAACTAATTAAATAAGTTAAATTTATAAGAAAAAGAACTCACTGTGCTTAGAGCATTAAATAATGTTTGTGAAAAATTCTACTTTATTTTCAAAGTAATTAATTTCATGTAATTGTGCATAATTTATAAGCACTAAAACTCAGAAGAGAAATGTTTTTTTAACATTATATCACTTCAAGTCAACAACAAATATAGAAAATGATATTTAGTGAAACATTTGTTGCCAGATGCTTTTAATTTAATATATGTCTACGACAAAAAAAAATGAACCACGAATTCTATCTAAAATGTAACATCCTTTAAATAAATTTTGTTAAAAAGAAAAAAAAAAGTATAACTGTTTAATAATGAACTACAATTTTACTTTGATGTTACATGTGTGTAGAGCTTATTTTTGAAGCATAATTTCATATTTTCGCATTGTTTACAAATACTGGTAATGTAATCGCCTAAAATAAGACAGTAGCAGTTGAAAGAATTTTCCGCTCTAGGTAAATAATATATGTATCGTATTCCTCTATATAAGATAAGAAATTCATTAAAATAAAAATATTAAATTAAATCAAGTTCTTCTATTTTTTGCAAAGTACTATAAGATTATGAATGTTAAATACATTTTCTTATAAACTAAGAAGATAATTAATTATTTACAACTCTTTTAAAGTTTTCTCAAAATGCATTCAGGGGAAATACGAACTCGATACAAAACAAAAACTCGTTTTCTTTCAATATTACGCAAACAATAATACATAAATAACAATACAGAAGTAATAATAATGATAAAATTTGGTAATAAGAGTTAATTTTCTATTCTGAAATTTTTAGAGAAGTTTTTTTTAATCTTCGGTTCTATCGTAAATAATGTAGCTGGACCTAAGAAAAAAAGGTTTTTGCGATTATTTTGAGAAATAACATTGCTAAATGTTTAAGTCGAATAAATATGTTTTGGATAGCTAAATTTTACAATTCCTTGGTCCAAAAGAGAAAAAAACATGAGCTTTCTTCAGACAGAAACTCGATTGATCACGAGAATAAGAAAGAGATACAGGGTATTTAAACATTCCGATCACAAAAAAAAGTGTCAAAAAAATCGTCTCATTTTTTTAAAAATTCAAAAAAATTGAAAAATTTGGTATTTTGTAAAGCACACACACATATAGATGTACTTATATAGATGTGTGAGTGTCATGTTCTGGCAAAATGAATTGTTAATCTGATTCTGGTCTGGTTTTTTTTGTTTTTGTCTCATGGAATTACTTTTTAGATTCAGGAAAAGGTGACAGTTTTAAAAATGACTTAAAGAATGTAAATTTCTTCTATAGAAGTCTTGTATGGTGGACTGGATTACAGGGCAAGACTAAACATTCACTCGGGGATTTTTTATTAATATTTTTTTAACTAATTGAAATTTAGGAATTTAAATGGTCAAAATGGATCAGTATTGGACTATTTCCTATATTGCGGTACTTTCGACATGTTTTTGCTTGCATGGGTTCATTAAAAGATAGCCTTACATTCGTGCTACATTTGTTTACAATTGTATTTTTAAAGTGTAGATATTATTTTTTTTATTTGTTGCTATTTTAATTAGTTAATTTAGACAAACAATGTGCTTACAGTTGGACAATAGATTATAAATGACACACCACGCCATTGTAACCCATAATTAAACAACAATCCTTTAGACAAAATATATTTCAGTTACTAATTAAAGTTCTTTTAATACTATTAAAAGAAATAAGAAAGATAAAAATATAGAAATTGAAGATTTTTTTTTCTGGTTTAAAAATAGAATGTTCGATATCTTTTTATATCTGTATTATGTTGGATATTTTTGTTTATTTTCAAAAGATTTCTTTTAAAGTTTTCTTTATAATAATAAGTAATTCCTTATAATACTAAAAGGTAGTATTCTATAGAATATTGTTATTCTAGTGCCATTTTGCTTTATAAGCAGCGCATGTAATTAAACAAACTTTATCTATGCTCACAAAGTTTACATAAACAAGTGTTTTAAGGGTAAAATCATGAATCTGCCACCTCTATATAATTCACTACGAGATTTTAATCTCTTTAAATATTCACTACTTTTTAACTATTACTATATACCAGGGGTGGCGAACCAGTGGCATGCGTGCCATCAATGGCACGCGACACAATGTGTTGGACCCGTGAGTGATCTAAATGTTTTGTATTTTATTTCAAAATAACGGAGTTCACTATGAAGTATTACGAACAAACGCGGCGGCACACTCGTTTGTTATTGTCTTGCCTTAGTTACGTCGTGGACTACAATTGCTTATGATGCAAAATTTGTCTACGCATAGCATAATCAATTTCGTAGACACGACAGTATTTTAAAGTTTATGTGTGTAATAGTTATATGATTTTTAACTGTTATTCAACATGGCTAGTTCAGAACAAAAAGTGCAAGGTAGTAAGTGTAGCAGAAAATTTCAAACTTGGTGAATCTAGAAATATGGCATTATTAGTAAAGGTGAGAAAGAGCGGAAAGTGTTATATGTTCTGGAACAGAGGCGTGAAGAACATCGTCTGTAAAACGGCATTTTGAAACAAATCACAAATCCTCTTGTCAAAAAAGTGAACCACAGCAAAAATAATTAATTGCTTGGAAACCGTTTGGCAGATGACTTCAAATCAGCATGCATTCTACTAAAAGTAACATCTTACAATCCTAATAAAGGGTGTTTTTTTAGAGGTATAGAACTTTAAATTGCAATAAAACAACGATGTATTATTCGATTGACATGAATTTTTTTTATTCGAAAGATAATCTTGTGGCATTACATTTTAAATATGATTTCTGGCATAGGACTGCCACGGCTGGCTCGGATGTAGTCCAATCTGGACGTCCAATTTTCGATGACTTTTTCCAACATTTGTGGCCGTATATCGGCAATAACACGGCGAATGGTGTCTTCCAAATGGTCAAGCGTTTGTGGCTTATCCGCATAGATCAATGACTTTACATAGCCCCACAGAAAATAGTCTAGCGGTGTTAAATCACAAGATCTTGGAGGCCAATTCACAGGTCCAAAACGTGAAATTAGGCGGTCACCAAACGTGTCTTTCAATAAATTGATTGTGGCACGAGCTGTGTGGCATGTTGCGCCGTCTTGTTGGAACCACAGCTCTTGAACATCATGATTGTTCAATTCAGGAATGAAAAAGTTAGTGATCATGGCTCTATACCGATCACCATTGACTGTAACGTTGTGGCCTTCAACGTTTTTCAAGAAGTACGGACCAATGATTCCACCTGCCCATAAAGCGCACCAAACAGTAAGTTTTTCTGGATGTAACGGTGTTTCGACATACACTTGTGGATTAGCTTCACTCCAAATGCGGCAGTTTTGTTTGTTGACGTAGCCATTCAACCAGAAGTGCGCTTCATCGCTAAACAAAATTCGATTATGAAAATCGGGAACAACGGCAATCTCGTTTTGGGCCCATTCGACGAATCTACGCCTTGCTTGATCATATTTAAAATGTAATGCCACAAGATTATCTTTCGAATAAAAAAAATTCATGTCAATCGAATAATACATCGTTATTTTATTGCAATTTAAAGTTCTATACCTCTAAAAAAACACCCTTTATAAGTCATTTGTCATCCACACAATCTTCACCAACAGAAGTCACATTGATGTTACTTTAATTGGAATTACACGTATATATATAACTAAAACATTTTTAACTATAACAGTGCAGAAGGTAATTTTTTCGCAATAAATAAAGAGTTTTGAGTAGTTAGTTTTTTTTCATTATTTTCACAATAATCACAAGTCAAAATTATTTGACGGCACGTCTGTACCTCATCTAACATTTCTTAAGAAAAAACGGCACGTTTATCCATAAATGTTCGCACCCCTGCTATACACTATTGTTTTACACTACTTATATTTTATGCTAATGCATGCATGCTATTACAATAATTACTTCAGTGTATGCATTGATAATTCTTGCAGTATAAAAAATATTTAATAATATGAATACTTGCATACATATGTGTGATGTAAACTGTTGAACATAAAGTAATACAGCTGCGTAGACCGAGGCTCGTATATTTAATGCTATCAGCTCCAAGGAGCAAAACACATCTTTAAGGTATCCGACTACGTTCTGAACTGTGATTTTAAAAAGGCGCACATAAATGAATAATTTTCATGTTATTTAGTGTCACTTAGATTAGAATACATATATAAAATTGTTTTAAGGACGTTTTGGAAAAAAAATTATGTAAATACAATACTTCGGCAAAAAATTAACTTAGAATAACCTTTTTTCAAAATGTCCTCCTTTTGAGAAAAATGCTTCTATTATATAATAATATGTTGCCTATAAATTGCTCAGACCGCTGTATAGAGGCTCAACTATTATATTTTTGAAAAATTCACATTACTTTCAGAGTTATCATCAATTGAAATAATTATCGGCGTTTTTTTCTTAAAATTTCTCCCCTTTGTTGTTGTAAAACATGGATAAACCCACTTCTATTTTATACATTTAAAAAATTGTAGTTGAACCTCTGTAGAGAGGTCTGAGCTATATGCATTATAGAAGCTATATAGAACATGTTTCACAAAAGGAGAACATTTTGAAAAAAGAATATTCTAAGTTGATTTTTTTGCCGAAATATTGTATATAAATAAATTTTTTTTGTCAAAATCTCCTTAAAACAATTTTATATATATATATTCTAATCTAAGTGACACTAAATATCATGAAAATTATCCATTTATGCGCTTTTTTAAAATCACTGTTCCGAACGTAGTCGGATACCTTAAGAGCAATAGAATTTTTTGTCGGAAAACAATCCTCAAAATACAAGATACAGCAGTAAATTTCGCACAATAAGTTCCAGAAGGTTTTCACACCTTCTGCAGCACGCAGACACAACTATTAGTGTCTAAAATTACAGGTGCGTCGTGTGTTTTAAAGATTATTCGTAAGCAATTTCTCGGTCGTAGGCAAGTGTACTCTTCAGCAGTTGAAGTAATATTGACTCAATTTTGGGCAAGCAACCACTTGTGTCTGTGCGGCTACCATCCAATGAACACGACATCGGTTATAACGTTTTAGACTTTTACGGTTATTTCGAAAAGCATCGATATGATCTCCAAGTCACCTAAAATAGTCGCCAAAAATTATGCCAACTTGGCTGTATCTGCAATAGTTCACCAAGTTTCCAATGAAATGTCATCATCGTGTAAGGTAGGGTCTTCAATATTTCCCCCGCTCAAGGCCCAAATTAATAAACTTAAAATTATCCGTGGGTCACATCAATAAATTTACCGTGATCCAAGGGCCCCACGACTGTCAAAAAATATTGTACTCAGGAAATTTGTATAAAAAAGGGAGGTTTGCCGTATCAGACTATAACTGATTCTATGGGAAGATATAGTTTTACAGATATGTATATATATATATTTATATATATATATATATATATATTATATATGTATATATATATATATATATATATATATATATATATATGTATATATATATATATTATATATGTATATATATAAATATATATATATATATATATATAAATATATATATATATAAATATATATATTATATATATATATATATAAATATATATATATATATATAATATATATATATATATATATATATATATATATATATATATATATATATATATATATATAATCCAAAATATAAAAATACACAGATAGTTATAGAAGCTAAGATGACTATACTAAATAGGAAGAAATAGGCACAGTAGTACAATAACAAACTCCTGGCCTTAGGAACCAGTATTGCAGGTTTAAACAAGTTTTAGGGCTAGCGATATAAAGGGTGTTTTTATTAGAGGTATAGAACTTTAAATTGCAATAAAACAACGATGTATTATTCGATTGACATGAATTTTTTTTATTCGAAAGATAATCTTGTGGCATTACATTTTAAATATGATTTCTGGCATAGGACTGCCACGGCTGACTCGGATGTAGTCCAATCTGGACGTCCAATTTTCGATGACTTTTTCCAACATTTGTGGCCGTAAATCGGCAATAACACGGCGAATGTTGTCTTCCAAATGGTCAAGCGTTTGTGGCTTATCCGCATAGACCAATGACTTTACATAGCCCCACAGAAAATAGTCTAGCGGTGTTAAATCACAAGATCTTGGAGGCCAATTCACAGGTCCAAAACGTGAAATTAGGCGGTCACCAAACGTGTCTTTCAATAAATTCATTGGAGCACGAGCTGTGTGACATGTTGCGCCGTCTTGTTGGAACCACAGCTCCTGGACATCATGATTGTTCAATTCAGGAATGAAAAAGTTAGTAATCATGGCTCTATACCGATCACCATTGACTGCAACGTTGTGGCCTTCATCGTTTTTGAAGAAGGATTCCACCTGCCCATAAAGCGCACCAAACAGTCAGTTTTTCTGGATGTAACGGTGTTTCGACATACACTTGTGTATTAGCTTCACTCCGAATGCGGCAGTTTTGTTTGTTGACGTAGCCATTCAACCAGAAGTGCGCTTCATCGCTAAACAAAATTCGGTTATGAAAATCGGGAACAACGGCAATCTCGTTTTGGGCCCATTCGACGAATCTACGCCTTGCTTGATGATCGTTTGGATGAATTGCCAAACCAACCTGAGAATAAATCACTTGACAGCTGTTAAATCGGTCGCTATCTTGGAAAGTAATGCCAACTTAAACTTCTATACCTGGAAAAAAAACACTCTTTATATATATATATATATATATATATATATATATATATATATATATATATATATATATATATATATATATATATATATATATATATATATATATATATATATATATATATATATATATATATATATATATATATATATACATATACATACATATAAAGATAAATACAGTGGTGGCAAAAAGTCCTGAACACACTAATTTTTTTGCGTAATTTTTGTATTTCACTTTATTTTTCGTTATGAAATTATCCACTATCTTAAATATTGTAATTGATTTTAATGTATTTTTACATGCTGATTTCAAATCTGTCTGTAGATTTCATCTAAAGTAAATAGTTTCATTGATATGTTGAAAAAACCTTGACAAGAAAGCACAAGGTCACTGTAAGAATGAGTGAGCGTGTTTTCCACCAATGAAATGCTCCGTTATTTCAACCAATCAGAGAGCAGTAACGATAAAGTGTTGAAAGAAAAAGGTGAAACGTGGTTTATTGTATTGAATGCAGTTGTGTGCTTGTGGAAAATAGTTTATTGTAAGCAATTTGAAGTGCGTTTGTGGAAAATATTGGAATTATGGCTAAATTTTCATATCTGCCTGATAATAAAAGGTACAAAATAATACATTTGAAGGAAGAAGGTTATTTTATGCGCCAAATTGCTGCTAAAGTACCATGTGGCCTTTCTACTGTTGTAAGAACTTTGAAAAGATTTTCTGAAACACAAATTTTATTGCGGACTGGGGGTGATCAGGACGACCAAGAAAAACATCTTTACGTGAAAGCAGGTTATTGACAGAATTTCACTTTCAAACAGAAAGCTTAATTCCTCACAAATTTTGAAACAATGGACTTTGACATCAAATGTGAGTGTGTGCCCAAGAACTGTTAGAGGAAGACTGCTGGAAATTGGGTTACGAGGCTGTAAAGCGCGTCCAAAACCATTACTGACTGAATTTCAACGCAAGAGGCGATTGACGTGGGCAAGGGAACATTCATTATTTCCACTATTAAAGACTGGGAAAAGGTAATATTTAGTGACGAGAGTCAGTTTTGTATTTCTGGCAACCAAAGTATTGCCTATGTAATACGACGCACTCATGAGGAATTCAGCCATCAGTGTCTGAAGCCCACAGTAAAGTACCCGACAGAAGTGATGGTATGGGGTTGCATGTCTTCTCATGGTGTTGGAAGACTTCACATCGTTAGCGGAACAGTGAAAGCCATGGATTACATTGAAATACTACAAAATAAATTGCTACCAACTGCGAGAGATCTTTTTGGGAATCAGTCATGGATTTTTCAGGACGATAACGCCTCTTGTCATCGTGCAAAGGTAGTCCAGAAATGGTTGAAAGACCATACTGTGAATAGCATGAACTGGTTAGGACAGTCTCCCGAAATTAATCCGATAGAAAACTTATGATTTAAAATTGGTTATGAAATTTCAAAGAAAAAATCTTCAAACAAACGTGAATTAAAAGAAGCTTTAATATTTCCCTTCAACCATATTGTCACAAAAGATCTTCTTTTGAAATTGGTGCATTTCATGCCAAAAAGATGTAGAGCCGTAATTAAAGCAAACGGCTGTCCCATAAAATATTGATTTTCTAACATGTGACAACAATGTAATTTTCAAAATGCTTATATATATATTAAATATACCGTATTTGTCAATTTTCGTGTTATTTTTTTTGCATATTATGTTATTCTATATTGTTTTATTCCGCACATATTTCACATTATTGTTTTCAGGCAGCTTTACTACAAAAATATTTTAGTCATTTAGAAACTAGTAGTAGATTGAAACCAGCATAAAAAATACATTAAAATCAATAACAATATTTAATAATAGTGTGATAATTTCACAACGAAAAATGAAGTCAAACACAAAAATTACGCTAAAAAATGAGTGTGTTCAGGATTTTTTGCCACCACTGTATATATATATATATATATATATATATATATATATATATATATATATATATATATACTATACTAGCCGTTACCCACCCGCTTTACTGGGTATTTCACGATGATGTATATATGTATACTGTTTACATATATATTATTGATATCTAGCATTAAGAATTTGATTGTATTGAAAAATATATTTATAGCTGTTACACTCTCGCCCCTTGATATAAAAAGAACATAAATTATAATATCTAATTTCTATTTATATCTAAAATAGAAGGAGAAAGATTTTTTTCGCTCACTTAACCTAATAATCAAGTAGATTTCCACCAAAGAAACTTTCAGTGGATATAATAAACATGCGTGCTAAATTTCAAGTCTAAATCTAACAGAGCAAAAACGGAATTTTTATCATCAATACCTCGTTGAGAGCAATCTTAGCGGATTCCAATTCAACAAAAGAAGCATGCAAACCAAATTTTATTATTGCAGTCTTAGCAGTTCGAAAACGGGAATTTTGTCTATCAATACGCTCCAATAACTCTCCCCGCTTCCCCCTGGAGTTGATTTACGTAAAATCCATTCTTATTGGAATTCTATTCAACTAAAGAAAAGTGCTCAACAAATTTCAAGTAAATGAGTTAAATTCAAAAACAGGAATTTTTCTATAACATGCCTTAATTTCTGACATCCCCACTCCTTTGGGGGTCAATTTTCCCAAAAATCTTTGTAAAAGGAACTTTATTCCATGAACGGAACATACCTTCTAATTTTCAAGCAGGTGTTTCTATTAGTTAAAAAGCGGAAATATTTATCTATTACGCCCCTTAATCCCCCTCAGTGACCCTTGGGGATCAATTTCCCCCAAAACTATTTTGTAGCGGATCTCTGCACCATGAAAGGAATTCGCTTACCAAATTTTAAGACTGTACGTCTAATAGTTTAAAAATGGAAATAATTATCTATAACGCCCCTTAAGCCCCCGAAACGCCACTTAGGAATCGATTTTCACAAAACCCATCTTATAGCGGATCTCTGCTCAATGAAGGGAATCAGCTTACTAAATTTCGAGATTTTGCGTCTAATAGTTTAAAAAAGGAGTTAATTGCCTATAACGCCACTTAATTCTTTACAACGCCACTTGAGAGACGATTTTCACAAAACCCAATCTTTAGGGGATCTGTACTCTATGAAAGGAAACCGCTTACCAAATTTCAAGACTGTACGTCTAATAGGTTAAAAATGGAAATAATTATGTATAACGCCCCTTAAGCGCCCTCAAAGCCCCTGGGAGGTCGATTTTCGTAAAAATCATTATGTAGGGAATCTCTACTTTATGAAAGAAATCTGTGTACCAAGTTTTTCACGACTGTACATCTAATGGTTTAGTAATGGAAATAATTATCTATAACGCCACTTAAACCCCAGTAACGCCCCTTGGGGTTTGAACTTTTCAAAATCCGTTCTTAGCTGACGTCTACTCCATGAAGGGAACCTCCCTACCAAATTTCAAGTCTGTAGGTTTAATAGTTCCGGAGATATCCTGATTAGTCAGTGAGTCAGTCAGTCAGTGAGTCGCTTTTCTCCTTTATATATATAGATATACATATATCGGTTTCAAAAAAAAGTTAAACGGAAATCGAATTAAAATATTTTGCAAACCTGTTAACCACCTTTTTATCCGAAAATTTCTGAGATTTTATGTAAAGTCAGATTTTTTATATTTAAAATGCAGTGAAACTTTTGAAAAATTTGTCATCTCCAGAACATTTTATCTCAAATGGATATCAAACACATCAGTGAAATATTTTAAATATAAAGAATAACAAAAAATGTCGTTTTCTGAGCAAAAGGCAGACAATGTTTTTTTTTTAATTGCTTTAAGTTCAAATAAGGGGACACTAAAATGCCTTCAGCGGACCATCCGTGGTCCATGGATCACGGATTGAAGACCCCTAATATAAGGGATGACATTGCTTGCGAATATCACAGTTTTTATCATAAAATAAATGCAACAGAAAGTAATATTAACACTAAGCATACAGCTTTCAATAATTTACACACCTTTTTAATATAAAATTAAGCATTAGTCACGTAAAATTTGTAATAAAATAATTCATCGAAACTGCACACAAAAACAATTGCATAATTTTCACCTTCAGCATCTTAAGCATTAAATCATCGAGCTGGAACAAACTTTCCCAACCCGTGTACGGCAGAATTAAAGAAGATACCTGTGAAGAAAGAAAAACAAAAAAGATACCCTTTTAAACCGACTGATTAATACCGCTATAAACTCCCCCATTCTATTTTTCCTGTTTTCCTCTGACACTTTATAACAAAGTAATTAATACAACGCAAAGAAAAATTAGAAATGTGTACCAGCAACAACACCAAAAGATGAAGGGAAAAAAGCATTCACTGCATTAAATACGAACTTGGAAGTTTGGTTTTCTAATTTGCATTTAGGCTGGCGTAATTGTTGGCAAACGACCTGAAACGTTTCCTCATGCCTTGTTACCTTCCACCGCCCCCTTTTCCTCCCCCTCTCAAACCCGACAACAGTTGAAATTTTAATTTTCTAGGGGAGAAAATAATTAACTGAGCAAAAATTACAAACTCCAGTGAAAAGCAAAATGTCGACCGGCGAGACGCGGTATCATTACGCATGTGAAAATAAATATCTCTTTTCCCCCGTTTCACACTTTTTGCTGTTTGGAAAAATCCCTAAATGCAAAATGAAAAATCCCTAAGCGTTCGTCAAAAAGGGAAAAGGGACGTCATTTTCACTTGAAGGGGAGGTGGAGGGGGTAATTGAAAAGGGACATTGTTAATTTATTCGCTAATTATGTAGCTTAAAAGTTATCATGTACAAATCTAAAAATGGTTTTAATGGCAATTAATCTTATTGTTTATATAAGAACAAAATGCATTTATTTTAAAGAAATAAATAATTTGCTTACTATTTTGAAAAGAAATTAGCCATAGGAAAATTTTATCGTTCTACTATTATATGGAATTAACACTCAACTTAAGTCAACATTGGCAACAAACTTAATGTAATCTGTTCTATTTTAGGAATAGACTCTTCTAAGCCATTTTGTTTTTCTTTTAATATCTTCTCTCGATTGCTTTTGAAAAAAAGATTATTCATATAAAATATTATATATTTTTGGCTTATTCATAAAAATAATGAATGTTCAAAGGTGATAAATTTTAAAAAACAAGATTTTCCCTCATGGATGTGTTAAATCAAATATTTAACACATTTAGTAGAGTTTTGTAGTAACATCAATTATAAATTAGTACTGTTTGTTTATATATATATAAAATAATTTTTTTAATGTTCAAAGCAATTCAGAACTAGAACATACCTATTCGGAATACTTCCTTTAAAATGCATACATATATAGTAGATATATATATATATCACTCGTAAATTTTTAAAATATTCTGATTTATATAAACATGTGGCAACACTCAAGAATTTATATCATTTTATCGTTCAAAATTTCTATTTAATGAGAGAAGACATTTCTCCTGGTTCATTTTATAAAATGTCGATTTTAAATAAGAAGATTTTTTTATGCAATGACATTTCTGCTGCAGCCACAATTTTTGCTTTGCGTTATATAAAATATTTAGTTCTATTTAAATTTCTTTTCTTTGTTTTAAATCAATTTTTATAGACTGTTTAATTTATACACTAGTTATAGATATTACTTAGGTTGAAAATCTTCCACATTATTTTATCGTCTGCTTTAATTCTTTATAATTCATGGAATTTATATAATACGGAATATGTTTATCTGATTACTTATAATTTATTTGCTGATATATAATCGTCTGTCGTTAAAGTTATGTTGTTTAAGATTGGCATCGTTTGTAATTATTCTAAATATGTTTTTTTCACTTGGAAAAAATAATCGTAATGTACAATCGAAGCTGGTTGAACATAATTCGTAATTAATTTTTATATAATTTTTTAGATATTATTTGTCATTTGGAGGATACTCTTGATTTTTCTCTAGCTCGGACGCTGACCAGTGAGGTTGAACTGCAAACGCTCTCCCTCTGCTACTACGACCGACCGCCACGTGGCATATTGATTCGGCAGTATCTTGTTATTTTCCCTCCCCATATTGATAGTGCATCTATTATCTACAGCCCTTGTCAGGGCTAACCTGCTTGAGCAGACACTGTAATTCTCCCCTATTTTTGACCTGATAACAAATGGAAATGGATAATCGAAACGAACCCACGGATATGGACTTAATCGACTCGCCCAGACGAACACCAACTCCTCCACCTCTTTCGGCATGTGAGCAGATTTTACAAACCAAAGCCCAGCTGCAAAGATGGAGACTTTCAAAAGTTCAAGCTGGCCTGCATCGCTGAACTTCAAGCCATGCCCGATCACCACCCGGATGAGCCTTTCTACAGACGTGCCGTTTCGGAGCTTCAAGAAGTTGAAGAAACAATTAACTTGGCGGTAAGTGATTTAGCCTCATTTCCTCCTTGTGTTTCCCCTGGCTGCCCTCATCATGATTCAGGATTGAAAATTCTTACGCCTAAAAACTCCCCAGATGTAACTCCTACTAAAAGAGTATTAAACCTTAATAGTAACAGGATTTCCAATAAACGAAAAGAAGAATCGGACTTTGAATATCCTCCTCTAAGGAAGACAACTAAAAAGCAAATTTTAAATATTCCAAATGATAGCATTTCGATTTCCCCAAATAGATTTTCCTTACCTAGTGATAGCAATATAGAAGAAATCACAGGTTCTCAAAACGCTATTCCCGTTGTTACTCCCAAACCCCCATCGGCCACTGGCCCTACCCCTTCCGGCAATCAAAACCCCGTTAGTACGCTTCCCCTCCAGTCATGCTTAGAATCACTGAAACTGTCAGAAGTCAAATGAAAATTATTAATGAAAAGTTCCCTAAGATAAGATCCCGTACAACCGGAGAATTTATTAAACTTTATACCGATAACTTAGAACAATTTCATGAACTGTTAACTTTTGCTAAAAAAACTAAATTCCAATTTTATGAAATTAAACCCAAAACGAGCGCCCCATCAAGGTTGTACTGAAAGGACTGCCCCGCAACTTCAAGGTCGAAGAAATTCAAGCCGACTTAGAAGAACTAGGCTTTACCCCTGAAAAAGTAAATCAGCTAATAGGCCGCCGTAGTAAACAACCTATCCCGGTATTTCTGGTGACTCTCCCAAGAAGTATTGAGAATTTAAAAATCTTCCACTTAAAAACCCTAAGTTACTTAAGCATTCGTGTGGAAGGTTACAACGGAAAAGGTGTCACGCAATGCTACACGTGTAACCACTTCCATCATAATTCAGAGAACTGTCATCTAAACCCCCGCTGCTTAAAAATGTGGTGAGGGACATATTACGCGTGAATGCCCAATAACCGAAAGGCTAGAAACTGCCTACTGTATCAACTGCGAAATGTACGGCCACATGGCTAACTGGAGAGGATGCCCCTGTTTCCCAAAGCCCCCTAAGGGCACTGCCCTGAATAATCGTAATTCGTATACTAATGTATACAATAGTATTATAAGACCCAATGTATCCTATGCTCAAGCCGCAAATCCAAATAAAATTTCAACCAACTTTAACTCCCAAAATAAACAACCGATGGCACCAAAAGGACCTGTGAATTCTGCTCAAATTGAGGCCAATAGAAATCCCTCTGCAAATAACAGATCCATTCCAAATTTTAATAACAAGTCTAATAATAACTTTAACGGATATAACTTTAACGGAAATATTTTTAATAATAATAATTTTAACTTGCAAGCGACCCTACAAATGACTATGCAATGTTTGTGCCAACTTTCTCAATTTACCCAAGCCATAGCTACTTCAAATCCTAATTTCATGAATAACTTTAACCAAGTGCAAAGAGCAAACAATAACCCAAATCAAATGTACGCCTTATTAGAGGCCTCTTGTAACAATAATAATGGTTAAGTCCCCCATTGGCCTCAATTTGTGTTCTTGGAACGCAAACGGACTGCTTAGACGTAGAGTAGAGCTACGAATTTTTATAGAGAAGCACTCTCCCGATATTTTTCTCATACAGGAAACTCATCTGAGACCTTCGCACACTTTTACAATAGCAAATTACACTTGCTACAGAAATGATAGGATCACTAACGCAACGGCCGCCGGCGGAACTCTTATTCTTATCAAAAATCTCTTAAACATTACTGTCTCCCCACCCCACCTATGCAAGCTATTGAAGCGACTAACATTATTCTAACTCCCCTCGACCATGACCCCGTTTCTATTGTCTCTGTTTACATTCCCCCTTCCTCTGACGATAACTTATTTACAATAGATTTAGAATATTTTCTCCAAACGAGTAGTCATTGTGTCGTCTTCGGCGATTTCAATGCTACTCATAGCGCTTGGAATTGCAATGTAAACTCAAACAGAGGCAAGCATCTTTTTAATTTTGCCAATATCTTAAATCTGCACATAGCTTTTCCTGACTCTCCCACAAGATTTGGCCATAACTCAGCTAATACAATAGACTTTGCTTTAATCAAAAACTTTTACTACCCTTATACTATTAAATCTATTAATGATCTATATTCTGACCACAACCCTGTTTTCCTAAATTTCGATTTTAAACTTAAAGTGGAATCCTCAAATCCTAGAGCAATTACCACCAACTGGAAGGATTTTAGAATTAATTTAAATAATAACTTCTCTCTTTTTAACTACTATCCGAATAATATTAATAATACCAACGATCTTGAAACCAAAATTACAGAGTTCACTGAAGCGGTCGTCGCTACCCATAGCCACGCCTCCCAGCCAATAGTGAACGCTCACCGAAACTACACTCCAAATCACATTAATCAACTTATTAAGCATAAAAACAACCTACGTAAACGATATCAGCAGACTTTAAATCCTTTTTATAAAACTTTATGCAATAGAGCTCAAGCCAACCTCAAAAAAGAACTTAAAATATATAGTAATGATACTTGGAATGCTAGACTAGAAGCTCTAAATACAACTGACAATAGCCTCTGGGAGGCACAGCGGTTCTTAAAAATAAAAGATCTCAAATTCCTACGTTGAACTGTGCTACTGGTATGGCCGTCACTGATCCGCAGAAGGCTAACCTCCTTGCTAATACGATTAAAAATAACTTCATTGAAAATAACCGCATGCAGGACAACTACGATCAGGATGACGAGGTTGTCACCTCTGCTGTGAATACCTTTCTCTCTTCCCCCTTCTACTCAAATTGAACCTGTCATGCCTGATGAAATTATTAACTTCATTAAAAATACTAGCTCTAAAAAGGCCCCCGGTAAAGATACTATCACAAATAAAATGCTAAAAAATTTTCCTATCAAATTAATCCTCATACTAACTATTCTTGTCAATAAAATTCTTAAATTTCATCACTTTCCTAGTAACTGGAAAGAAGCTATCATTTTCCCTATTATTAAACCTGGTACAAATAAAAATCTTCCTAATTCATATAGACCTATTTCTCTCCTTTCAACTTTAAGTAAATTAACTGAGTACATTATTCTTAATAGACTTAAAAAATTCATTAATGATAATAGCCTAATTAACCCTAATCAATATGGATTTACAAATAAACTATCTACCCTTCATCCTCTTCTCAGACTAACAGAAAGTATTTCGGAAGGTTTCCAAAAAAGAAGAGCACGGGAGTGGTCTTTCTGGATATCCAGAAAGCCTTCGACCGTGTTTGGATTTTAGGACTCACTTTCAAACTAATTACTTACGATATTCCTTCTCCCCTCATTCACCTCATCCACTCGTATTCACTAACAGATCCTTTCGGATCAGAGTAAATGAATCATTATCTAACTCTCATTCCATCTCTGCAGGGTGTCCTCAGGGCTCATTGCTCGGGCCCCTGTTGTTCAATCTCTATATAAATGACATTCCCAGCTACTCACTAACAAATATTAGTCTCTATGCGGATGATACGGCCATTAATGCCACGTACAAAAACTTAAAGACTGTTACCTTTGCCATTAACAAACACCTCAAGCTGCTAGAAAATTATTACGACAGATGGAAAATTAGTATCAATGTAGAAAAATCTTGTGCCGTCATCTTTACCAAAAAGCGCACCATTCCTCCCCCTCTCATAATGTTCAATAAACAAATTCCCTGGTCTCAGAATACCAAATATCTTGGCGTTATTTTTGACTCGCACTTAACTTGAAACAACACATATTACACGTTCGCGATAAGTTCCGAAAAACAATGTTTAAATTTTTTCCCCTAATTTCCCGGAACTCACATTTAAGTAGAGATAACAAAGTGCTTCTTTATACAGCCGTTATGCGTCCAATACTCGCTTATGCCTGTCCAGTATGGGGTTATGCTGCTAAAACCAATATTAATATTTTAAATACTCTGCAGAATTCATATATTAGAATGATTGTAAATGCCTGCCGCTACATGAAAAATGATCGCATAAATAAAGCTCTTAAAATCACTAGTTTTAAAGCACATATTCAAAAATTAGCTATAAATTTTTTTTTCGATAATTTGCCAAATACTAATAATGTAAATATGTTAAATCTAAACGATTACAACTGTAACGATAATACTAAAAGGCCAAGAAGAATCCTTTGGATTCTTACAATCCGCCTTAGCTTTTTATCCCTGCAATAATTTTTTAATTATTGCACCCTAGTAAATTTTTAAAATTTTTTATTATTTTTCTTTCAATATTTATTTAATCTCCACACCCAACTGGACAAGTATATATTTTTAACTTTTACCCCCATGGGCAGCCAGCCTGAGGCTAAATTCACTTCTACCTCCAATTCACTGAGAGAGCAGTCCTAAGCTCTCAGCACCGTATAAAACTTTAACTCCAAGTAGTCATCTCTAAGCCCCTCCTCCCGGATTCCATCACCACAGCCAAATCGCCGACATGTCACTCCGCAGACTGAAAAAAACCAACGAAGTCAAGTCCTGCATCACAGACATCATGATATGGGATTGAGGACTGTTTATCAGTCCAGGTACCCAAAAATAGACTGTCATCCACTGTCATCCACTGTCATTTGGAGATATTTTTAATCATTTGAAAGATTATAAGAATAAAAAACGTCCGTGGAATAAACTTTAGCTACTATTTACCACATTTTCAAATGTTGCAAGAAGCTTTAAAGTCGATAGTTTATCCAAAAACAGTGTTTGACGGGCGCTCAAAAACCAAGGTATTGTTAGTTTTTTTTTATTGAAATGATAATGTATATACATTATGAATTTATAACATGCAATTGACCTAACCATAAATAAAGATTATTATTTGAATATTTTGCGCCATATGAGTGAATCGAAGTTCGATTTCAGTAAAAATATGCCCTTTTTTGTCGCCAAACCTTGGTTATTAGTAACTAAATTTTTATGTTTTGTTTTGTGTGAGTATTTCTATATTTGTTTTCTAACATACAAAACTGCAAATTTGTATTTAAAATAAAACTTATTATTCTATTTTATATTTATACTGTATATTGATTATAACGTAACTTTGATTGAACCCGTAAGAAAGTTTGAGGCTTCTTTGCCAGTTGTTTGTGTTTCCACGGTGACTACCCGAGTATTTTCGATTACTCTTTAGCAAATTTCCTGAAGTTAACTGAATCGGAAGTGGTGTAAGGTTTCCTTTAAGGCTTCTCGCCGTTTTCATCCGGGGTTACTTAATTGATGCATTGTAGGGATTGTTTGAGTGATAAGGCAATAAATTTCCCTAAAAAATAGCTCTTTTCGGCCATCTTAAAAATTATAGATCATTTTCTTCATAATTTAAAAATATCGTGGATTCTTAATGATCTTGAATATGTTCAACTAAATCGGAGTATTTGCTTATTAATCCTAAATAGAAAAGGTCACCTAATTACTGGAAAATACGATTATGCAATCTTCATAACAAATAAATAAAATAACATAGTAAGCTGCATCATAACGTTATATAGCTGAAAAATGCTAACAAAGTATAGATTAATGCTCACAAAGTAACTATAATAGCTAACATTTTATCCTTTTCTAAAGTTGGTGGGAGTATCAGGATTTTTTTCAATCTTGCTAAGAACTGATCGATTATATGTTTATTAACGTTGATTTTCGAAGCTATACTAGGGCTATTGGTGACGGATTTGATAATTTTAAACTTCAGTTAAGTGGCGAGGATGATACCAGGGCTGTCCCCCTCCTCTCCAAACTTTCTCACTGCGCAATCGTGAGGACTTTTAACTCTACAGATTTAACGTGAATCAGCCCATTTATATGGAAGATCTTCAGTGGTGTTAGAAGTTGAACACACGGCACTACGTAAAAAGTGCCGTCCACAAAATCTCGACCATGACACTCTGTAACCATAGCCCTCTTCTATTTGACGCTTTAACTTAATGCATCATAGAAAAATCTTGATTCCAGAAACTCAAGCACTTTAAAAGGAATTCGCATAAAAATATAGAGGTTACTTTTTTTTATGCAAAGAAATTTCATTTCTAATATGTTTTTAAATTCTCTGTGTTATTTATTGTATTGAGCAAACATATATCACTTAGGAATTAACAAAAATGTGTTGTAGTTCACATTACAAAATGTTGCATGTCAAACTATATTGGAACTTAAAATTTCTATCTGAGTACATGAAAGAAAAAGGTGACACTCACTCACACATTACGAGATCTCGTTAGCTATTAGACTTACAGACTTTAAATTTGGAAGGCACGTTTCTTGCTTTGAATAGAAATCCGCTAAGAACGGGTACTGCGAAAATTGACTACCTAGGAGAATTGAAGAAATGGTATGGTAAAAAAGTCCAGTTTTTGTACCTATTAAACCTCTTATAGCATTGAAATTTGTCAGTCATGTTTATTCACTAAATACATATCCACTGAGAACGGTTTTGATGAAATTGACTAAGAGGAATGGTGGGGCAGACATGATAATTAAAATTTTCCGTTTTTTAGACTTGTAAACAAACTTTGAAATTTGGCAGGTATGCTTACTCCATTGAAAGGAGGCCCACTAAGAACGGATTTTGAAGAAATCGACTTCCAAGAATAATTGTGGGGGCGTTATAGACAACAATTCCCATTTCAGAAATATTAGACTTGCACACTTGAAATTTGACATGTTTGCATATTTCGTTGAATAGGGACCCACTAAGAGCAGGTTTTTGGAAACCGATTTACAAGAGGGCATTATAGACAAAAATTCTCCTTTTAGTCCTGCAGACTTAAAATTTGGCGGGCATTTACCTTTTGTTTCGAGTAGAGATCCGCTGTGTTTACAAGTTTTACAACTTCCAAGGGGGATTACGGGTGCGTTATACAGGAAAATTCCCATTTTTTAACCTATTAGATTTACGGACTTTAAATTTGGCAAATATGTTTATTTCATTGAGTAGAGATCCACTAAGGGACAATGAGTACATCGTCTCCACAGTGGAGTAAAAGATAATATTTAGATTTGTTATGAATAAATACACCTTAAATAGACTGATAAATGAAGGGAATTTTTTTATTTGTTTTACTTCTCTTTTTCATTTTATGAATTTTTCTTTCATAGAATTTAATTTGCAAGTTACTTTAAATACACATGACAAAAAAAAATTAGCGCACCAAGAAGGAATCCTCAAAATGAAAAGAAATTTTACATACGTAATGACTACTTTAATATAAGTAAATGATTAGAAAATCAAAGAAAAATGATCATTTATTTCAGAGAAAAAGGCAAAAGAACGGAGGGTTTAATACCCTGTTGAACCCCCTCAGCGTGAATGCACGATGCGATACGATCGAGCATTGATGCATACAAGTTCTGTATAATGTCTTGAGGCATTTCGTTCCATACTGGCTGTAACTTTGCCTCTAGTTCGTTCAAACTAGTGGAATGCCCAACTCATTGTCCCAAATGATCCCAGATATGCTCGATTGGAGACAAATCTGGTAGTAAAAGGGTAGTAAAAGTGCGGAGACAGTCTTATGACACCCTTGCCGTGTAAGGCCGAGCATTGCCCTGCTGAAAAATGGCTCCTGGGAGCCGTTGCTTGAGTGGTAACAAATGTGGTTGTAGGATGTCATGGACATATCGCTGGGCTGTCATGGTGCCACAAATCAATACTAGGGGTGACCGTGTATTGTTGGCAATGGCACCTCATACCATCACACCAGCTGTGGGAGCGGTGTGTGGCTGTAAAGCAAAGGCAGGATTGAGGCGTTCAGCACGGGGTCTCCATACACGAACACGATTGTCATCACTGCTGAGATTGAATCTAGATTCGTCGCTAAAGACGACCTGGTTCCATTCCGCTGCAGTCCAGTCTCCTAGTGCGCGGCACCACTCCAAACGGAGGCTTCGATATGTGGGCGTCAAAGGCAGCACACGTAATGGGCGCAGCGATCCCAAATGTCCCCCAGCCAAGAGCATTCGTATGGTTTGATGAGACACAGGGCCCTAGTGAATGTGCTACTTGCGCCTGGATAGTCACCGATGAAGTAGTTGGCTGTACGCATGCATTCCTTACGTTGTGGCAGTCTTCTCAACGACTGGTCTGTCGAAAGCGTCCTGAGCCTGGTCTTCGCGTAAATGACATCTCTCGGATCCACTGGTCCCAATACCTCCTCACAGCACAATCAGAGTGGCCTAACTGACGAGTTACTCGCCTAGCTGACCACCCAGCTTCCATCATGCCGATGATTCTCACCCTCTCAAACTACGACAGGTGCTCATATTGTCTTCGAAAACGGTGTAATGGCCTCATCTCTTCCTTTGTATACGATTCAGCACACTCAAACTAGCTTTTGGTTACCTTTTTTATACTCCACGGAGAACGACGTTAAACGCCTTCTACCGGCTATACGTAATGCGCAATCACGCTGCATTTCGAATCATTTGCTTATCTCCCCGACATGTACCTTCACGCCAAGTTACGTTACGATCTCGCAATCATTTCTTTCTTCTCGCAATTATTTTTTTGTCCATGAGTGTATTTAAAATATTTATTAAGTTTTGACCTCTTTAAAATTTTTGTTTATATTTTTCTATCTCGATTGATATATTTTTCATTTCATCCCTGCGAAAAGCGGGTATACCTGCAATGTTTTACATTGGCATGAATTCTTTCCACGTTTTGTGACTAATCAATGTGAATAAAATCTTTACGAAGTAAGGAAAACTGCAGTACAGGAGAGTATTTAATTTAGGGAAGAAAATACTCATGTTAGTTTTGTATTTATCGCTCTTTTTATTACATTGTTTCTTACAAAACAAGTTCACATTTTTTTATAGTTTAAAAATCTTTTCTCTTTCAATACCTACTATTAATCCACGCTTTCCTTACATATATTTACTTATCTTTTTCACATTTTCAATCGTTAATAAAATACTTTTTATTCCTCCACTTAAATTCAAACACATTTTTTAAAATTTGTAATGGATGACACTTGACGTTAATACATTTTTTAAATGTTAATTCTTTAATTTAATTGAAATAAAAAATAACAAAAGGTAATAGTCCAACAACATGTATAAAAAGGAAAATCGATCATTGTGTCCCTGTAGCGCAATGGATAGCGCGTTGGGTCCTAAGGTCGTGGGTTCGAATTTCACCTGGGATGGCCTGATTTCAGAGAATGTGAATTGTTTTTACTGTACTATTTTATTGGAATAAATAATTGTTGTCGTGTGTTTTTATCTTGAATACATATGAAGTACGAGTGGAAGAACAGAAACATGCAATACTAACAGAAGAATATAGACATTTATTACAAATGATGATCCCAGAGTATAACAGAAGGGGTGCGCTGCTTTCCATTCGAGATGGGAATTCATTACAGGTGAATGTCCGACTTCTTTTCCAGAAGGAGATACAACCAAGTCTTACTCTTGATTCGAACCCACTCGGTTACAAGTTGAGGGTCATATCCACCTTACTGGCTGGGTAGCATTGGAATAATTAAATTTATTTAATGAATAAATAGTAAGAAACAAAAATAATAGTCCAACACCCTATATAGAAATGAAAATGAAAAATTGCAAGGAAAATCGCTTGCTCTATTTTGCCACTTAATATTGTGACTCTATCAAATACATATCTTACATATTTATATTAATTGTAATTATTTAATAAAAAGTAACGAAAACGAATTTTTCTCTGTTGACATATAAGTTAGAATTGACTTTAATTATATATATATATCCTAGAAATATTTAAATAATATTATTGATTTATTAAACATGTGGTGCCATCTATTTAATTATTGTATAATTAGTTAAAAAAACATAATGTCAATAAGTTATTAATACTAATTGTACATCATTAAGAACTATTAGAAGTATAATTGTAAAGAAAGTTAGCAGGATATCCATGTCCAATACATTGTTTAATAAAGTTATTAATGTTTAAATGAATATTAGCTTCATCACTAGCTAAAACATTATTACGATAAATATAGTTAAAAATAATATTTCTATATATAGATATTGATAAATTTGAGAATTCCAGTAAGGCACTTTAAGGATGTTAAAATTAAAGGCATCTCTTTTATCATAAATATTACTATGTAATTTCAAATCCTTAATATGCAATGTTACATCTAAGTAATTAGTTTTAATTGGATTATCATTTATTTTAACTAAGTTTAAGTAAGCCGAATAAAAACTATTAATGGGATTTAAATTATCATTTTTACCAAAAATAATTAAATCATCAATATATCTAAAAATGTAATAGTCATTATTAATAATATAATTATATTCAGAAAAGTGTAAATATTAATTAGCCAAACTATTGCTTGCTGGGCCTCCTTGTGGCAGGCCTTTATTTTGTTTATATAATGAACCATTAAAATTAATATAATTTTCTTTTAAGACAAAATCTATGAGAGTTTTAAAATTTGTTAAAATTAATATTAAGATCATAAATACTGTGGTTATTTAAAATTACTTTAATAATATCATTGATATCAATGGAATTGAAAAGATCTTCAAAGTCATAACTATGAACTGAATAAATATTTTTATTTTTTAAAAAATATATATATATCATTACTATTTTTAATTATAGCTTTATTACATTGCTGATTAATAAAGTTTTGTATAATATTATGAAGTAATTTACCTGCAGTAGTAATATATGTTTTAAAACCATTTGCAACAGTTCTAAATTTTTTTTTTTTTTTTTTTTTTTTTATTGAAAACAATTTTAAAATCCCCGTGCACCACAAAGTATCACACGGGGCTTACAGAAGTAAGTCTTAAACACACATTCAAGGGAAATAAACAATTAAAAAAAAGAAGTTAAGAAGGATTACAAACAGTTGCAACAAATTTACAGAAATTATTGAAAGCACTTCTGGTGGAAAGAAATTGGTGAAAAAGTTCTAAATTTAACATGATTTTTATGGAATTTTGGTGTTAAAAATATATATGGATACTTAATTTTAGGAACACAAAAACCTAATTTTTTATAAAAAGCAATAATACGATTACTAATTTGATTATGTGACAAATCTTATTTTTTAAAGGATTCATTATTTAAAAAGTGTTCATTAAGCATATTATAATAAAAATACTTACAAATCACAGCATGGTTACCAGGTACTTTATCAATGTATAAACTATGATAAAATTCTTTTGTAATTCATAAATTTTCTGCTTTATATCTTTAAAAGTAAATTCATACTGAAAATGGTAGCTAAATTTCATAAGGTTTTTTAAAATATTGTACTTATACTCATTAAATGCCTCTATAGGTAGTCCATATTTAATTGCAGATTTTGTAATAAAATTATCTATATCTTTATTAATTTGTGTTTTAACAGTATTGTTGTTATTAGAAACAGTTATTCTCTGAAACTAGTGCCTTTACTCATTATATCTTTTAAAATTTTGTCATTGATTATGTCTAATTTGCCAGTAACTACATGTTTATGATGACCGTCAATAAAATCATTTTATAGTTCTTACATATACAATCTTCTATGTTAATAGAAGGCGAACTATTATTGTAATTAAAGATAAATCTGCCCATCGTTTTGTGTTATATTTAAATGCTTTCTTAACAAACACATTTCTAACAGGAAAAAGTGACAATCTTAAGGCATCCGACTACTTGCGACAACTTTTTTTTGAAAAAATGGAAATATGAGGATTTTTTTGTGATTTTTAGATTTATTTAGTAAATTTTAAGGAAAAAATCTTAAAATTGAAAGCAGAAAAAAATTTATTATTATTAAAATGGGAAAAAACTGGTAAAAATGTACAAAAAATTACATAAACGGGGCCCGCTCTGTACAACATTTTTTTGAGAAAATTCTCAATTTTTCAATTTTGATGTGTTACTTTATTATTCGTGTTTGAAATGACCTTCAGGATAAGAGATATTTCAATTTTTACAAAACCTAGAGCACTTTATCTTAGTGATTATACGAAATTGCTTAAAAAGAAAGTGATTATATCCACATAAAGGACTGTAAATTTTAAAATAAAGCAGCGATTGATAAATCTGAAGATCAAAACACTTCTACCGTTATACATAACATACTCAAAAAATTTCAGCAAATTATTTTCAAAACTTTTTGAGCAATCGCTGTCCCCGTTTGAACTTTTCGCAAAAAACACATTTCGAGTAAAACGCATTTTAAAGTTTGTCATCTTGTGTAAAGTTATGGCATCTGCTTTTACTAAAACACTTGTAATTTTTGTTCTAGTGAATGGAAAATAAAAAACTTGGTATTTTTATTGAGCTTATACGATGGCCTATAAAATAAAATCATAAACAAAATTTGTCAATTTTTGAAAAAAATCATGATTTTAGGGTAGTCGGATACCATACATGGGAAAAATTAATTTTGTCAAAAGTTTTATTCAGGAATAATAAAGTGCAGTACTCTCTCTGTAACAGGTTCATTAATTTACTCAACATTTATTTTAAATTTATTAACCAGATAATTATAAATGTCTTTAATAATGTGTACTGCATGACACACAAACCTTTAAGGAATCATCATTTAAGGTTTCATTTAACAATACAATTTCATTTTTATTAAGACCAAACATGAAGTATTTGATCTTCTTGATATTAAAGTTTTTTTCAAAATCACATCAATTATAACTTTAATATTGTCATTTAAAGATTTTTTAGCTCTATTTTTACTTTTAGTTCTTTTACTTCTAGATTTTCTTTTAGAATTATTATTTAAATTGTTAACATTATAAAAAAATTCTTTATTATTACCCTGTAATAGTATTTGCAAAGTATTTTTATAGCAAAATAAATAAAATTAAGGCCATATGGATTTATTGCATTAAAACTCCTAATAAAGTGATTTTCCCACCATAATCTGTGCTTAGTATTTGGAATAATTTTAATGATAGACATATCAACATTTTTGAAATCATGCATGTGAAAGTGTCTAAGTTCAATTTTATTAGAATTATTGGAATTATTAAAGTATTCAACATCATGTCTGTGTTAATTAATCCTGATGTTAATAGTATTAGAGGTCTGTCCAATATATTTATACTGAAAAACTTTACAATTTAAAAGATAAATGCAATTAAATGTTTTACATAGGTTAAATTTAGATTCACAATCCTATTGATCCTGATTTAACATAGTACAAGTCTTACATCTACTATCTCTACATTTATTGAATTTTAACTTAAGACTATCATAAGATTGAATGTTTTCATAATTGTAAGAAGGTAATTTATCTTTATTTTTCCATGTAAAGCAGGACTCTTAATGTAACTTTTATTAATATTTTGTGTAATGTAATTACTAGAATCTAACATATTTTGTTTAATATGATTATTATGACTATTAATGAACTTTTTGTTCCAAAAAATTCTTGTCTTGAATTGTTTAATATTAGCATTACTATTACAATCATTAAATTGTTTAACAGAAATTGATTCCTTTCCCAAATTGTCATTAGAGAATGAGTTATAAAAATCCTTCATCCTAATAACTTAACAAGTCAAAATAGTCATATATTTTTGTATTTAAACCAGAAGTTGATACCAAGTCAAAAGAGAGAGTGTGTGCCAAAGCAAAACAAAAACAAGTTAATTTTTAAAAAAACAAACTTGAAAGTAATCTCTCAAAGGCAAGAGAGACCATTATTCTCCACTAATATTTATATCAATATATATTTATGATTTTTTAAATATATATATATATATATATATATATATATATATATTATTCTATCATAATTTAACTTTATGCGGAACTGTTTTTCCTCTCTTGTATTTGGTGGGAAACATAACCAGTTGTTACACTCCCGAATAAGTCTTACTATCAACGTTTTGCATCGAATTTAAATCTATACTGTGAATACTAGTAGGCTATAATTTTATAATTATATTTTATTAGTTTAGTGATTTTATTATAATATTTAAATTCCTCCAAATGTTATTCTTTTCTTTCCTCTTGGTACGTAGTATGACAAACTACAGGTGAAGGTTGGCTAGCCCTAAAACTTGTTTAAATCTTCAATCCTGGTTCCTAAAACCAGGAGTTTGTTATTCTACTACTGTACCTATTTCTTCCTATTTAGTATAGTTATCTTAGATTCTATAACTATCTGTATATTTCTATATTTTGGATTATATATATATATATATATATATATAATCCAATTTTGGCTGCTTTGCGCCTATCTATGTATAAATCTATTTATTTACTAATGAGTTTGTTCAGTTATGTATGTAGTCAATATAGAGTATGTTTGCTTATAGCGAATTTTGAAATCGCCATTAGATTCAAAATCTTGTCTATGAATGTTTTTCTTTCTTTTTCTCTTTTTTATTAAGTTTAATTTGGCTTTGTTCTTTTTCCTTGTGTGTTTTTCTTGTTTATATAAAAATATTATGCCAACTTCTGATTTTGTGCCTATAAAGTAATTGTGGATATGTTATCTATGAGTGGATTAGATTTTTTTGGAATTATTGCTCATTATTTCACTTTATATTAATGTGATTGAAAAAACTTTTGCTAATGATATTTTATTTGGGTCCTTTCAATGTACCTTTAACTTTTAAAATAACTATGAATTTGAAAAATAACAAGTTTTATGCGACTGGCAATTTGTTATACTAGGGTATGACATTGCTCGGTGGTACAGTATAATGGTATCTGTACCATCGTCATCCATTTACCATTTTATGTGACCTTATATAGAAATTTTGTATATATTTGGGTATGGCTTTAGTTGGTTGTGGAGATGGGCACAAAGGTTCTGAGTTGGCATATAAAAAAACTATAAATTTTTAAAAAATACAAAAAAATGTGTGAATTGTTTTGATAATCAGAATTTTTTTGCTTTCCCTTCTGTATCTAAACATTGTCGTGTTAGAATTTTTAAAACTCGAATTTTTTGAACTCTAAATATAAGAATTTATCTCGTACAACAAAACGAAATATTCATTTTTCCAATAGTATTGATGGAAATCAAAGAGATAATGATTTTGATAACATATTAGAAACTAGGTTTTTCAGAGATATTCATGCTTTAAAACTAAAATTTAGATCTTGCACTGATAAAAGATGCAAGGCGTGTGGCATGATGAGTGGGGAACAGTTGGATATGGATGCAGGTTATTTATTTTGTAAGACTTTTAACTGTGTTTACAAAATGACATGCAACATATGTAAATTTGCTTACATAGGTCAGACCTCTAATACTATCAATATTAGATTGAACCAGCATAGGTCTGATACAAGGAAATTTGATTGCAACAAAACCAGGCTAAGATTGAGATAGGACACTTTCATAAACATGGATTCAATAACATAACTGTACATATACTTAGAATAGTGCCAAATATTAAACAAAGATTATGGTTCGAAAATTTTTTATACATTCATTTAGATCATATTATCCTTATGGTTTGAATGTTATATGGAAAGGTGAAAATGTCTTATTAACTTTTAAACAAAAATCCGAAAATGCATTATATCTTCCGAATTTTAATAAATTGATTGATAATAGTAATAATATTCGTTTAGCGAGAATTTCAAAAGCTAAACGCAGAAAAAGAGTTACTAGAGATATGTCAACCCTCAAGAATTCTATGTTAGAATTAGCTGCTAAATTTGATGATAACTACAACACAGGCTTAATTAAATCGTTTATGTTTGGCTTGAATAAAACTGAAATTAAAACTATGACAGATATTTTAAGCAGATATAAATTTCGAGATTCTCATGGTATGCATATGATTCGAGACCTTAATAACTATTTAGTACAAAAAATGAATATTAAATTAGATGCAAGTGAAAATTACTCTATAGAATATTGTACATTATTATTTATGAATAAATCCTTTAACAAAATTAATTTTTCAAGTATATTTCAAAAATATCAATCCTTTTTTCCTATTAAAAATATTATTATTAAAAAGGCTTTCAAATACAACAAGAAATTTGGTAGATTTATATTTAATTATAATCAAATCTCGGAGCTCCTAAGTTCTGATTCATGTAGATGCAATCTATATCGAGACTATATTGATGATTATCATCAGCACGTTGTCACAGGAGACCTTAGCATCGTGAAAGATGATTTGTTAAGAAATTTTATGGAAAAAGGTACCGGTTTTAGACTGATGATCACAAAAATAAATCTAACGTTATGAAACAAATCATAAAAGATTTAGATAAATTCTACCTTAAAATGGCAATTAAATACGGAATGCCGATTGAAGCATTCAATCAATTTAGATCTTATATAGCAACAGAAATTCGGGAATTAGATTTTACTGTTGAAAATGAAATTATGTATAAAGATCTTAAATCATCAATAGTAAATATCCAAAATGACTTCGTTATTACATATGTTGATAAGGTCTCTGCTAATTATGCCATAATTTGTAAATATTTTTACAGTAAAATATTAAGTAACCACATTTTAAATAATAATTCATTTCAAAAATCAATTCACAATAATAGAGAAGATGATAATCGTCTTTTAGCTTTGAACAAAAGACTGAATATTCATCTAAATAATATTAAATATCCAAGTATTTTTTAACACCAAAATTTCATAAAAGCCCTATAAAATTCCGTAGTATCACTAATGGATACAATACTTATATCACGAAGTCTGGGAAGATCTTACAATCTCTTCTTCAAAATCTAATTGATAATTTACAAAACACGGCAATTATTAAAAATAGCTTAGAGATTGCTAGAGTTACTAAGGATATGTTGATTTTTTCTATGCATGGTTTTGATTTCGAGGACCTTTTTAATTCTATAGATATTGACGATATGATTAAGGTTCTTCAGTTAATTTATGATAAATATGAATTATATACTTCAATGAAAAAAAAAAAATTTGATATTCTTGTTAACCTTGTTTTAAAAGAACATTTCATTACATTTGATCATAATCTTTATAAACAGATCAAAGGATTACCTCAGGGTGGCCCAGCTAGTAATTGTTTAGCGAACCTATATTTACATTTTTTGAAATAGATCATGTTGTAAATGATTCTTACTTAATTTATCGTTATATAGATGATATAATAATTTTTGGTAAAAATAGTGAATACAAACCAAATATTACGTTCTACCCTGATTATCTCAAGCTCCTTAAAACTAACTTCAACTCTAATAGGGTGGAATTCTTGGATTTAGACTTGCATCTTATTAACAATAATGTAGTCAGTAACATTTTTGACAAAAGAGATTCGTTTAAGTTCCATATAATTAAAATTCCCGTATGGAACAGTAATTTTCATATATCAATTTACAGAAATATCATTTTGAATTTTTATTTAGAAATGATAACTTAACTACCCACAAAATAGATAAATACAATAATATAAAAAAAAAATTTTTTTTCAATGTTGTTTGGATCATGAATACCCTTTTAATTTCTTGAGATCTTATATTCATCATAAATACATTAACCGTCTTGCTACTTCGAATTCCAAATCCACCACACAACAATAGGTTTTCAAAGTCAGCATGTTAGTGGTCTTGCTGTGAAGATTATATCATAACACTCATATCACAGTTTACATTTTTTCCACACACATCTTAAACATCTTACACATTGTTGACAACCAACCAAATTAAATCCTAGCAAATTTACATTTTTGACAATCAACCAATTCAAATTTTACCATATTTGATTGTCGTCATTTTATACTTGTCTTTGCTGGCTGGTTTAAAAATCAGCTCAAAAGATGTGTTTATGTTTTTTCGAATTTTTTAACTTGGTGAATAATTGACTTTCATTAATGGCAAGATGCTTGTTTCTCTTCGTAAAAGCTTTGTGAGTAAAGAAATTTTGTTAAATTATTTTTTGAAAGATACTTTTCTTATGTAATTGTTCTAGTATTTTTCTATTTTTCTTACATAATTATTTTGTGATTTTGTGATTTTTCTGCATTAAGAGTTTGAGAGTTTGTTACATAATAGTAGTGATTGGTTTTATCATGCTCTCTGAGTTATACTTTCTCTGAAGTTTTGTTTATTTTATTTTATTTGGTTTTCCTACCGAGTTGCAAAGGGGAAGGTTGGCGCCTTCAAACTAGTTTAACCCCACTGATTCGGTCCTAAGTCCGAAATTGCTTTCTGACTCGCTAGGTTCTTCTTTTTTGTAGTTCTTTTATTTCTCTATAATTTTGTTCTTCATGTTCAGCTTTTATATTTTTATTACGCTATTTCTTGTTATGTTCTTTATCTATTATTTCTTGTTTTTGTTAAATAATACATATTTCTTTTATATATATATATATATATATATATATATATATATATATATATATATATATATATATATATATATATATATATATTATATTGTTGTATTGACTTTCATAAATTTATGTTCAACCTTTTCAGAATTTTGACTTTTCGAAACTAAGAAAAATAACAATCTTAGTTCCAAAATAAAATTTCTTTATAACTCAAAGCTAAAATGTAATTCAATATTTTTAAGACATTGTACTTGCAATAATAATTAAAGAAGATGTTTAACAATGGCTATAAGTGAAACCTGAAATATCAATTAATACAGTGCTTCTCAAACTTTCAGTACTGGTGACCCAATTTTCAATCATAATGTTTATTGCGCCCCCCTTATACAATAATAATGTACTGAATGCAATACAAATGCACTTTGAGAGACTCTAAAACTACAATACGATCTTAATTATAAACTGTACATCTTCACAAGATAACTGTTAAATTTTGTATACGTGTTACTTTTAAGTAATATATATTTTAAGTAAATTACTTTTAAGTAATAGGGTAATTATTATGCTATTTTTCTTTCTCTAATTTTTAAATCAAAACAGATTGCAAAATGATATTTAATCAAAGATTTATTCCCTTCATCGTCCATTTCTATAGGTACAAATATCATTGGAAAAATAGTGTAGTCTATGTTGCTCTCTGTCATATTCATCACATTTGGTAAAAATTCTGGTGAACGTTTGCATGAGTCTGGCCAACCTATCGGACGTTTGCGCAAAAAATGTAAAAAAAACTATACCTGGTGCAATTCCATTCAGTTTTGGTCGAGTCGATACTTCTATAGCTACAGAATCTGTCTTGAATGTACATTTTATAATTTACACGTTAGTTGTAAATCACGATATTAAGTATTTACGGCAGTAGATTAAAACAAAATCATAGATATATTTTTAACTCGTAGAGAACATTCGATGATAATAAAGTATCAACAAGTACACTGAAGAGCATGGTTCCGAAAATTAAATCAAGGATATATTCTAAATAATACTTAAATTTTCGATTTACTATTACTATTACTGAAAAACCCTGGGTAAAACTTGCATGTGTACTTACTATGGGTTAAAACTTACAAATCTGAAGAACAACACGCGGAAGTTGTTTTTAAAACCGTAGAAAATCATTTAGTCATGTTGGCATGGAATTTTAAAAAGTATTTTCTTGCTGAGGACAACTTGATAGCAAGTTACGAGTGGGTTGGGGATTCATTTCACAATACTTCAGAAGGGCTCTCAACTACCGAAGAAGAAATCTTCACATCCAGTGGCATAGTTAAAGGCAATTTTGAAATAAATAGCCCTTTGAATTCTGAGCAGAGGTGGAAGATGAATTGTCTGCATTGAAAACAAAAGCATTTAGTATACTATTATCATTTTCAACATCCTACCTTTGTGAAACCGGATTTTCTGCTCTGGCTGTTTTGAAGTCAAAATATAAATCTCAGCTAAATATAGAAAAAGAACTCAGAGGGTCAATTTCTAATACTAAGCCTTCCTTTGAAAAACTTTGCTCTGCAAGACAAGCACATGGAAATCACTAATAATTATTAAACTTGTTCTTATACTGGCTGAAGTACCCACTCTTCACACGAATTTTTTTTTAAAAAAATAATAATACATTATTCTGGATATAATAGCTTAATTGTAAGGAGATTAAAACCAAGTACATGACATTGTATACAAAAATGTAAAATTATTTTTTGAAATGAATGCTCATATTATAAATAGTTTTGAACGAACTGTAATTTTAAGCCTCACAGAATTAGCATTTAGAATTAATGTTAAATAATGAAAAAGAATGTAAAATTCCAATAAAGAATAATTGTGTTATTTTTAATATTTAAAACGAGAAAACTTCAAAATGTTTTCGCCCGGGATAAAGTGTGCACTCGATGCTAACGTTAATGTTCCCGCGGAGTGACTCCCCTAATCCTTTTTTTTTATAATTATTTTTGCTATATACAATAAAAATCCCAATTTCAGTGGATAATTTAAGTAAGAGAAAATATACTTACCTATTTCAAGGATTTTACAATTTGTCTTCGAAAATTTGAGAAGAAATCCAGTAAAAGTGAACTAAATTGTTTCAAATCTGCGTGACTTTCACAGACACTTTTCGCTAACATTATATTCAGTGTATTCAATATAAAATATGGATATTAGTTCTAAAAAAGAATTGTGTTCAACATTTTTCATTATGCATTATATGTTTCAGAATACACATAAAAATAAATCTTGGCCAAATAATTCTTAAAAGTGCTCAATATGCTTATCCATATATCATAAAACTCTTTCCCATGGAAAAAGGCGAAACAGAAATATATATATATATACACTAGTTGTACCCTGCCACATGTTGCTGCGGCTCAGTCTTGTTAAACAGGAAGCACATGTTTTCAGTATGTTAAAACATTTGCATTGCAGGTATGATCTTTTATAAAAAAATTTATAAATACATATACGCAAAACTTTCCTTAACTGATATCATTTATAATTTGTGAACCAATTGCTTGAAGTTATTACGGCTTATTTTTGTCCTTATGTTATGAACCTAAATTTATTTACATTGTCTTTAAAATGGAGACCTCAAGTTTGAAGATAAATTTTCAATGGCTCTACTCTGGATTCCTTGAGGGCAATGGGTTGGTTTTACAATGTTTATGGATATTTCTATTAAATCAGATGTGTGTTCACAAATGCACATTTATCCAAACAAAGTCATTTGGAAACATGAATTGTATTTTCTGATGTTATGTAGGAAATGTTTTGATTCTGCAGTATATCATAGCAAAATTTTTAATGGCTCTGTGGTTTTCTGAGTTAAGGCAGTTTAATTTTTTCAGGGGTACAAAACATTTCTTTTGTTTCTCACTTAAATTTCAGAGCATTGCAATAAGGATACACGTCCATCATTGTGCTGATAAAAACATGCTGCCTGAACCTAGAATCTTCCCAAGGGTTGAACCGGAATGCAAGGTGACTGTTATTGTGTGACTGCTCGCCACTAAGTCATGTTTGATGCAGATGTGCTGTTTCTGGTTGACATCTTTCTAATGTTGTAAAACACGAATGATGTGCACGCAAATGTGCCTCCTCAAGTCTGGCTGCATGTTGCTCTGCTGCACCCTCAGCATGTATTTGTCTGTTTTTCTCGTTTGCTGATATCCATTCTTTCTCAGTTTGATGTGTAATTATACTCATTGTAGTACTTTTGCCTTGCAGGTATGGCGACCTAAGTTTGATTTCCCGCAAGGCATTATTTTTATGTAGTGAAGCCAATTGACTGCACTTAAAAATAAAAAAAATTTAAACAAATCATATAAAATTTCTTAAAAACTTAAAACTGCACTTAAAAAAAAGAAAATTCAAACAAAAACATATAAAATTTCAAAACGTTAAATAAAAAGAAAAATCAGTTACAAAAAGAAGAGGAAAAAATAAAAAAATGCTAATGAAATACTTAACTTCAAACGTGCATCAATTGACACAGCTCAAATCCAACGCAATGAGAGGCTGTGAAGGTATTTTTAATCAAATACTCCAGGGAAATTCCAATATAAACATGGATTTTGCAGCAGAAATCTACTACAAAGTGTTGATAATGATGGAGTATTTTTGCAATTGACAATTCGATGTTAGCATTAGCAATTGTTATCCACAAAGTTAAAGGTCTATCTTTAAAACAGAGTGGCTTATATCTAGACACAGACTGCTTTTCACATGGACAATTATTTGTTATCTGTGTACTTAAATATTAACATCACCGCAGCCAAATTACCACCATGCAAATCACAACATTTTCCATTCAAATCTCATTTCTTTTTTCATAAAAAAAAAATGTTACAATCTTTGTGGTTTAGATATTAAGGTGTGATACATGTGGCACCAATTTTGTTATGGTGATGCTAATACATAACTACTGCTGTGTGTTACAGAGCAGCAGTCACCAATCGGTGATACGTGAGAAATTTTGGATGGTATGCAGAAAAATTGGGACATTATTTATACTTCTAAGAAGATTCCGTTTAAAAAAGATGAACAACAAAATAACGTATTATGGAACATGGATTATACTTTAGTAAAAGCTTTTAGTCACCGAAATTACTAAGCGAAAAAACAAACAATCAAAATTTCTGAGGATAGCAATTTTTGGTAACCTCAACCAATTTTTGGAAAATTGGTGGCAAAACACTTCAGTCTGTTGATTGTTATTGCTTTTCATGAAGCTTATTTTCAGGGGTATGGAAGATTAAATAAAGGAGTAAACATAGCTATAGTGGTCCGCCACATAGAGAGGTCAATCCTTTTAGTGGACCACAAATTATAAAGTAATACATTAAGTGGTTCATGAAGTGTTGAAAAAGGGCAACTACTGCTCTGAAGTAGACACAGCAGATAATTTCTTTATCTATACAGACAATGAAGCAAGACAAAATGTATACCCATAAGCATTCTAAAATTAACCCTATGACCCCAAGAAGAGTCATTTTAAATTTATTTTCAAACTTGGCACCTCCCCTATGGAGACAATGCAAATAATTTTAGATTCAAAGCATGACAAAAAAACACACAATAACTTGGGAGTATTCTGTTAATAAATTACAAATGAAATCTGTTTAGAAAAGTTTTGTTTACGTATATTTCCACATTTTTTTATTAAAAAAATCATACATCAAGTGCAAGCGATTAAAGATATTAGAAATGTGTGCTTTCTCTTTTCTTTCTTTTTAAGCAGACTGAGCCACAGGAAAACGTGGTCGGGTAGAGCTAGCTATAACAAACTTAAATGATAAAAAGCTATTAAAAACCAACTATTAATAACAAATTATCAATATTTTGATGAAATCACCAAAAAAAGTAGCAAATAAAAGTACTCGGGTACTGTTGCAACTATAATAACCCTGATTTTTTGTTTGCGTTATACACGGTGAATTGGCAATTAAGTGCTAATGTTGCCTATATGGTTACAATAATACATAAATATCAAAACAAACACAAAATATACATCAGAAAATCTTAATTTCCCCATTTTTATTTCACAGTAACACCAAATAAAATTTTGAAGTTACACAAAATAGATATTTTGTGAGTCTAATGTTATTGCTCCAACTATTAGAAATTTCAATAATTATTTCGTGGAAAAATTCACTGTCAAGGCCAAAAAGGTATTATTATTGTGCACAAACAGGCATAAAATGCTTTTCCCTTGTTAAATGCATATT
The DNA here is from genome assembly GCA_019973935.1 of Trichonephila clavipes. NCBI lineage: Eukaryota > Metazoa > Arthropoda > Arachnida > Araneae > Nephilidae > Trichonephila > Trichonephila clavipes. The sequence continues at coordinate 137,400 of BMAU01016503.1, read as the reverse complement.
GCAACATTTGGCGATATCTTTTGATTTTAGGTAAATGGCCGACTAAAAAAAGTAATAAAAAATAAAAATTATATATTAATTTTATTTAGATTCATTGGAGAAAGGTAAAATAGGCGGAAGATTTTAATCGGTATGCTACTCGTTTGTGGAGAGATTTTGAAATCATGCCAAACAGATCCATAGTGTACAGAATTAAAATTAGTATTTTATATATAAAAATTATCCAAAGTAAATATTCTGAGCTTAAAAATAAATTGAAAAATGATATACAATACTAACACTAATTGACATAAAAAGAGCTGAACTATCTTTATCAACGCAAAAGTATAATTTGAAAAAATAATTACAATCTTACGACCACCTGCTTCCTCAACATGTATTTGAGCCATCTGTCTGTTTTGCTCATTCACTGATGCCTACTCTAATTTGATGAGCAACTACCCCTCGCACTACGTTTGCTTGGTCAGTATGATGACCTAAGTTCGAGTTTCTGCAATACAATTTTATGTACTGAAGCCGATTGACTGCAGTTAAAATGAAGGTTTAAATAAAAAAAATATGCAATTACAAAACAGCTCTGAGTGATCCTTGTATCCGAATTTCTTTGGGGCTCTTTTTCAGATATGTTAGTGGAACTGTAAGAACATTCGTTGGGACCCCTGCATCATTGATACAGCGGTAGCTCTACGTCCCTCACAAAAGCAAACCATAATAACTTCAAGTATTTTTTTAAAAAATTACTAATGGAATCTGTTTAAGAAGGTTATAATCTTATAAAGCAATCAAAAACAAAATAAGGTGCAATATTTTGATGACTCAAAATCAGAAAACTTAGTTTTACCATTTGTATACCATTAGTAACATCAAATGAAAGGTACTTACGTATTATCGCAACCTATTGGCGATATTGTATAAAACGAAGCACATGATTGCCGATTCCACACGTACAACATCTGCGAAAATGGAATGCCCTTTTTTGAGAGTTATCATGAAAGTTGACGGTTGTTGCGATAATACGTAAGAATCAAATGAAATTTAAAAAGTTGTCTGAAACACAGAGAAAAAACATTCTTATTAAAACTCCGTCAGTTAATTTCATCAAATTAAAATGTCTCCAAGTGGAAAAAAAAAATTTTTTTCCTAACATTGAATGTGTGTGTGTTATATCGCGGCATTTGGCTACGTCTTTCTATAGGAGGTAAATGGTTTACGGAAACTATTTGGTAGAAAAATAAGTAGCGTACAGAAGTCAATTATGTGAATTTCATTTTCGCTTAATAAAGTGAAATAAATTTAGCTTAAAATTACAGAAAAGAAACACGATGTAGAATATAAGCAAAGTCGTAAACATGCCGTGATAATGCTATCCGATTGTTGCCAAAACTACAAAACAAAATTTCAGTTGTTGAAAGAATAATTTTTTAAAAAAAGATTTATTCGAAAAATAATCCCAATTACGTATGAAAGAACAAAAAAATAGATAAATATGACAACCAATAAACATAACCATAGTAGAGTTATACAATAATTTGGAAATATCTATGCGTTAAGTTAAAATTTTCGCATTCAGAGCGAATTGTGACAACGTATGACGTCATAACACCAAAGAATCACTTAAAAATTAAATTTAAAAAAATTTAGAGTTAATTTCGAAATAAAAAGTACATAAGAACCTGACCGGAGTCAAATGCAACGTTGTGTCAATATTTCAGATAAATCCATGCAGAATTTTTTGAGTTATGCGAGCATACACAAACCAATACAACATTTATATATATATATATATATATATATTTTACAGCTTCCCTTTAAAAGAAGGATGGAGATATAACCATACTAGTAAGTTCGAAGGTCAGCTAAAGTAATATTTTTGGTTAAAAGAGACGTAATATAAAAAAATCTCTCATCGCGGGATTACAGCAAAGCAAACAAAATATTTTTTTAATTTGGTTATAGGATCAAAGATAGCTAATGAGCGTTTGAAGCAGAATCTTTTATTTTTGGTGACGTAATTTTGCCAAATGATAAACATAAATCATTTCAGTGTGAAAATCTGTATTTTCTTATTATGTCAGAAAGTATTTTGTTATATATATATGCTTAGTTCCAGTCAATTAATTTTTTAACCTTTTATTTTCGATATGATCGTGCCCCCTAGGGGGCACGCCCCACAGTTTGAGAAACACTGAATGAATAAAAATGTATAAATAAGAGTACGTGAAAGAAATTATGTGTCGTGTTTTGTTCTTAAACAGAAAAATAAGCTAATTAAAGATTCATATAAATTTTTATGGGTGAAAAAGCCTTTCTATTTCTTCCAAGTGAAATTATATTGAAAAATATTTATTTTTTCATATTTAACTTTGATAAAAATTTTTCCTGGACGAAGGGATTTAGAACATACCAGAGGGACAATCTTTATTTTAAATTCCTTTTAATCAATTTGAAAAGGTGTTAACACCAATTTAAATAATAATCATAAATGCACAAATATTTAGTTTTAATTAAAACAAGCACACATAAAAAACCACACACACAGGGTTTTCTTAAGATAATTTAATATTGTCAATGTGCCAATTTAAATTTTAGTTGGTTTTTCCTCAAATGAGCTTTTCTTTTTTCCCTGAAGCTCCGAAAATTCCCTACCGATTCCCCCAAATCAAAATGAAAACACACAGAGAGAAAAAAAAACTACTACTTCAACTACCATGATCCTATTTTATCTGGCAACTGAGTAGCAAATAGAATTCTGCTCCCGCTACCAGAAAAAAAATGCAGCTGAATAAATAAAAGAATAAAAGCATAAAGAAACAAATTCAAGCTGACTTTTAAGAGTTATGCAAGTAATTTTTTAAAAAGAACGTTTTATTAATTACTCGCTTCAGCTTATTAAAAGTAAAGAATTCTTATAAGAATCTTGATTAATTGTGGCAATAAGGCATAGAATGTTGGAAAATTACTTTCGAGTTCCAAAAATTTCTTTCAAAATTTTCGAGGGAGATGTTTTCTTTGTTAACATGTTGTAACTTATTCAAGCTGCTGCTTCTTTTTTTTTCGCCGTTACTTAACAAAAGATTCTGGAATGTTATTTGTCGCCACATTAAAAATTAAATGAGATATTTTTGAGTTAAAAAATAAAAGAAAAGAAAATTCCAACACCAGATGAATACTTGTGGTGTATATTTAACTGTGAGTTAAACAAAAAACGGCCCTGTGCTTATTTTTGATTTGACCAAAATGTCGCATTTAATGAGACAAATACGTTTCTAGAAAATTGGATTTTCTTAAAACGCTCTGTTACTGCATGTTTTTTACCCCTCTGTCTTTGGTTACGTGACGGTTGAGGCGTGGTGCGAGTTCCCTTTTTATAATTTTTTCCCCTTTCTTGGGGAATATAAAGAATTAAAATTAATATGTGTAATCCTGCAAAGCATAAAATGTATCAAGATTTATTCCTGGAAGTTTTTGAAATGAAAAATGTTCATTCCTTTTTCTGTTTTTTCTTGCTTGCATTCATTCGTTATGATATTAATAAGTAAAGAACAGATTTATTTTATGCCCCGCAAGAAAAAAAGAACGTTTGTTCGAATTTTCGAATGTTTATCCTATTTGTTTTTATGAATTTTAAATTATTTTTGTGAAATGATATTTATTTGTTTTTAAAATTAAACTTTTTGATTGCTTTTTCAGTAGAAATAATTCATTATTCTGAAAAATTTCAAGTGAATAAAATGAAATCAATTTTTCCCCAGTCGTTGAATTTTAAAAAAGAAAAAAAAACTATTTTTCATAATTAACTTTTGTTATAATTCACCATGTGCATATCCCAAAATCAAAACCTTGACTACATTAGAATATATTTGGCGTTACTTGTAATTATAATACTAGATTTTTTTTGTTTTTAATTTTTTTTCTTTTTTCAATTAAATTTTCAAATTTCTTATTAACAGGATAACATAAATTTTAACTTAATTAACACAATTTTACACTTTTAAGGGTCCGGAGTATACACTTGTATACAAAAGTTAAAAAAACAAACACATTTTCGCGGATTTTTCAACAAATACTTGACAAATTCAAGTGAAATTTGGTACAAAATACTTAAATATGTATTACTTAAAATATGATAATAAAAAATTTATGAATTTACTTATGATCCTATTTATGCTCATTAAAACATGATAATCTAAAAATAATGTAGCAAAATGGCCCTGATGGAGTGATACAGCAATATGTATCTAAAAGTCTCATAACGAACTATCAAGCTGTTTACTCGGCTGTTTATCAGGTCTTGGAACAATAAATTCTATCTTCCGCTAAGACGTTTTTTAGTTCCTGGAACGTTCTGGGAATGGGCTTGTGAGCAGCAATTGCTCTGTCACAAATATCCCAAACATGTTCCATGCAATTCAGGTCTGAAGATCTAGTTGACCACTCGATCTTCTGAATATTCTCAATTCGAGGAATTCGTTGACCAGTCACTGATTCGTTAAATATGTGCAAGCATTATCATCTATTAAAAAGAAACGGGTGACAACGACCTCACTCAAGGCTGTCAAGGTACTTCCATGATAAAAAGGAAATTCTTTGTGGGTGGCATTCAACGTAACGCCCGCTCAGACCATAACCCCACCATATCCACATTGGTCCATTTCTACGATATCGGATGGATTGTTCCAAGTCTCTGGTTCTCTCTATATATGAACACGTCGAGAATCATTGTTCAGACTGAATCTGGACTCACACACATCAGATGAGGAGGACACACATCCACTGCTCACGTGTCCAAGGATGAGGCTGCCTGATCCATATCAGGTGGGATCTCCAACGATCTTGAATGAGTGAGATACAGTCTCCATCTGTCTATTGGTATAAAACCATGTCTCATTAAGGGTACAGTAAATAGAATACCACGAAACTGAGCTACGAGAAGCAGCGAAGAGCTCACTTTCGAGTTGAGTTGCTGTAATTCCCCTAAAAATGTCAAGTAGCGGTGATCCTGGCTTATAGTAGCTCTTGTACACCCTGTAACTGATCTCGATATTGTTCCAGTCTCTTGGTACTTGTTCTACAATCAGAAATCTGTTTTTCGAGAAACGTTGAGGCGTCTTGTTACCTTCTCATGGACAAGTGCCTTTTTCCAATTTTCCAACGGCTCTTTAGCGTAATCCATCATCCAAAAGGTTGTTCTTGGGCCATTATTTGCCACAATTTCAAAAAGGATTGTAAGCCTTTAGAGAGAAACAAGAGCAAAACTGAAATCGGCCAGAGTAGTGCCTGAAGTACCTGTGTAAACAGTTTTTTTTAAATATGCATAGGTGAAAAAGAGAGATAGAAAATTGGAATGAAAACATAATTGTAGATGTCAGGAACTTGAAAATCTTAATGCCAGGTATTTTTGTTCTTTTATGTGTACTGAAAGTTAAAATTAAATGTAAAACTAAGTATGACGTGTTACTAAATTACATGATAATGATTTATTTTCTTTAACTATTTTATCATAACACATTATTAGCTTAGCAACGATTATCTTTTTTTAACTCAGAGTTAGAGTTTATACTAACTTTATAAAAAGTAAAAACAAGAGTTGCAGAGTCCAGGTAAAACTTTTTAACTACGAGGTCTATGAAAAATTTTATGTTAAAAACTAAACTATGTTGTTAATTAATTATTAAACATTCCTTTTCGCCAAATATTGTGGGGGGACCATACATTTTGCTTTATAATACTAAAACAAAAAAATTCATTGGAATTTTTAAAATTTTACCAACCGAATGAGTGAATATTAACGTTGCATTGCTCACGAGGGCTTTAGGCGATGGACCTCATAATTTTGAACCATGATCAAGTGACGAGGACGACACCTGAGCTTCCCCCTCCTAACTACCACACCACACGAAAGGGAGGCCGTTTGAGGTCTCGACAGATTTAACGTGCATCGCTCCCTTACTCGGCGGATCTTTAGTGGTACTGGGCTCGAACTCATGACATACCTGCCATGATCCGATACCTTGACCACTAGGTTACCGCGGCCATTTTATCTGCGGAAGTAATCTAAAATGTAGAACATAATCAATTATTTCATAGAATACTTGTCATTACTTCTTACAAATTTTACTTATGCAAGTTTCCTTGTTACACATATTATATTTTACCTCTTTCATCTCATTTTTAGCATATATAACTTTCACTAAGTACACATATCCCGCGCTTTTCTGTTCAAAGAAAATATTTCTATAATGCTTCGGTTTCAAAATAAACTATTATTTTGAAACTTGAAGATAATTAAGACTCTACATGTATAATTTCTGAAACTTTCAATGAAACATATTCATTTTTTCTATTCTATTTTTAAATCTCAATATTTCAGTTCAGATTCAGTATAAGTTATTCAATTACCTAACAGTGTATTCTCTAAATAAATAGACCAGCCTCCATTTTTCATTACCACCTTACAGCCTGCATCATTACCTACTGTGTCAGACATAATTGTTACTTAACAAACACCTCACTCCCTAAACCAAAAAGATTTACTCACCCACCCACCAAATCTTCAAAAGACCTTTTCCCGTTTGCAAGACAGCAGTCCAGTTTTATTACTCACGCCATTCGTGAGTTGGAAATTTACACATTTAAACTTAAATTACAACTCTTCTCCCTCCCACCACACTGGTCCTGTCACCGAGCCTAATTCAGGGAATAATTACGGTTGTTAATTTGCATGTTAATTCGAACTTCTGACGCGAACATTCATCACAGGAGTTCATTAGACTTTAAGCGACTCCAGGGACTGCGATTGTGTGTGAGGGCACCCAATGCCAGGGTAAAAGGGGGGTACTGGGAGCACCCCTTGTTTAAATGGTGCGGAGGGAACCGTGTCAGAGAGTGTTAAGGGTGACTACTTCCTATTCTTCCTCACGGCGCGGTTTAAGTGATAAATCAAAGAAAATGAATTCGTGCTGTAGTTGGTAATCAAGATCGATATAGATTTTCGAACACTGAACCAAACCGAATTCAGTTTACAGAACATGGGCTAAATGAGTTGGGGTTGTTATTTATGATTTGTGTCGGGAAGGAGTCGCCTAAGAGGTGTTTAATCTTGTTTAGCCGCTGGTTTGGGTTCGATGAGGTTGTTAATAAACATCTTTGGTTTTAATAGGTTGACACTGCAATACAAAAGGAAAGTGTTAAGTTTCTAACACAGGATTGGTGGAAATGTTGAAACAGTAACGCAAAAAAAATGCTACCCTAATACCTAATAATGAAGCTATTACCTCCTTTATCACCGACTTGTCAAATTAAATTTTTGTCATCATCTTGAAATGTTTAATCACAGTTGGGGCTATTAATGAGGAACTCGTGAATCCCAATCTGAAAAAATGAGCCATTGGCGCAATTTGGCGACTTTTATTTTCCTTCGCCAAGAGAAAGTGTTTATTAACATCACACGAGGGCTATTGGTGACGAAACTCGTAATTTCGAACCACGGTCAAATGGTTAGGAGGGCATCTCAAACTGGCCCCTCATTCTCAAAATTTCCACTCCACACTAATGTGAGGACATTCTGTGAGCGCCCCCCTAGCGTGCCCTTCTCCTTGTTTATTAATGTGAGCTAGAGGTGTAGGATTAACGGAAGAACTAGAAGCAGACATGATCTTAATCTGACTTTATTAAGATCTTTAACTTAAACGTTTAACAAATTAGATAATAATAATATATGTGAGAGAATCTGCGGTGGCTAAACATACAATACATATATTACCGAAATATTGAACTCGGACCACTATCAATAGTAACTCGCCTAAACTCTATTCCTAAACTATCACAGATTCTAATATTAAACAGTTACTCCTACCTTTAATGTAGACTGAAGTAGCGATCACTATAATCCTAGATGAAGTTGCTGTTTACTTGAGTGCAATGGTATGCATCTTGACTTAAGGGCTCTCTATCACGTATAATTTCTGCTTACTGTCACTTAACGTTTTCCAAAACCTCTTCACGCTTGAACCACGTATTATCTTTACATTCCTCAAATTGCCACACAGCTTACTCTAAGTTCTGATATTTAAAAGCTTCCTAATTTGTATCTTTCCTCCACGCTTCACTTCTTGGATTTGGTTGGAAAAGATTTGCCATTAATTCTGGCCCCAATGAACCCAAAGGACATGTTAATGAAAAGACGCGTGAGCCCGTCACAATTCAGCCACAATAGATTGAACGTACATTAGCCCACCTAAACTGGTCTTCAGTTGCATCGATTTTGATTTGATTGCTTTGTGCCTCACACTGAGAAGCAACACGAAAGCTATTGCCGATAGAGCTCGTAGCCTTGAACCACGTTCAAGTAACGAAGGCGACACTTCAGCTGGTATCTTACTCTCCAAACTTCCAAACCACGCCATCAAGCCACTCTATGCAAGTCTTCACATGTATCAAAGGTTGAACTCGAAACTCGACACTGCCATCCTCGAGTTCGTGACCATGAACATTAAGATATTGCTGCCATTTCTCCTTCACTAAAGGTGTAAATTAAACTAAGAGCTTGTCCATTTCAAAACTGCAAGAAACAGAAAATGGAGAAATTAAAGTTTTTGCTATTCAGTCATGTAACTATTTTTAACCTCGATCGTTTTGTTGCCCTTTTTTTGGCTTTAAATTAATTGAGTAAATTCAATAATTTTAAATTATTGCAAGAAATTGAATTGCAGACCACACATTGCTAAATTTCACCGAAATATCTTCCGTAAAATATTGTAAATGGAACACTTATAGCAGATCCACGTAAAGGACTCTTTTTTTCGTTAGATTTATTTGCAGATTAATGATGTGATTTCTACAAGCTAATTTTTTTAACTACGTTAAGTTAATTAACCAACGTAATAATTTTATGTATAAGAAATTCGTTCGTGGATTTCTTATGTCATATTGTATTTAAAATCGGCCTTTAAGAAACATGAGTAGCATTTTATGTCTTTTTATATTATTTAAAAAAAGTTTCGATTGGGTTTTCTGTTGCCACAGTGAAACTGAGATATTTTATTAATTCCATTTTATAGACATTTAGAGATTTTCTGAAAAACTAAAGTGAACAGATAATTTGAAAGATTCAAACTACTTATTAATCATTTAATAATGCGCTACAATTCGTTGATTTCTAACTTCAACTAAAACTAAAGATGAAAATCGAGGATTGTTTCATATAATATATATTTAAGTGTTTTCCCGTCATTTCTAAATAAATTAAACGTTTTTTTTCTTTTATCTGATTTTGTTTTAAGAGGTTTTAAAAAATCGTATGAAATGTTTATCTTATTAAATAAATTTTCAAATGTGTTGATGTTGTGAAATTCATCAGCTTTTGTCGATGGTTAGAGTCAATAGTGCACACAGGAATTTTTCATGGGGAGGGTGAAGTCCAGGGCTGCAAGTCCACCATTCTCGTACCATGCTCCAATGCTCCTCCCAACATATTCTTCTGATTTTGTCAATTTTCGGGAACAAAAAACAAAAAAAAACTAATTATTGAATAAATAATTGGCAATAGTTAATAAAATTAATTATTAATAACAATAACGAAGATGAATTGTTATTACATTTTAGTACTTATTTTTTCATCTAAAATAAAAATAAATACAAATTAAAAGATGAATTTTATTCTTACTGTGTAGATACGGGTATTTAACTGATTGTGTGAGTATAGATCTAGAATTTGTGGAACTGATAATAAAGGGTGTTTTTTTAGAGGTATAGAACTTTAAATTGCAATAAAACAACGATGTATTATTCGATTGACATGAATTTTTTTTATTCGAAAGATAATCTTGTGGCATTACATTTTAAATATGATTTCTGGCATAGGACTGTCACGGCTGGCTCGGATGTAGTCCAATCTGGACGTCCAATTTTTGATGACTTTTTCCAACATTTCGGGCCGTATATCGGCAATAACAAGGCGAATGTTGTCTTCCAAATGGTCAAGCGTTTGTGGCTTATCCGTATAGACCAATGACTTTACATAGCCCCACAGAAAATAGTCTAGCGGTGTTAAATCACAAGATCTTGGAGGTCAATTCACAGGTCCAAAACGTGAAATTAGGCGGTCACCAAACGTGTCTTTCAATAAATCGATTGTGGCACGAGCTGTGTGACATGTTGCGCCGTCTTGTTGGAACCTCAGCTCCTGGACATCATGATTGTTCAATTCAGGAATGAAAAAGTTAGTAATCATGGCTCTATACCGATCACCATTGACTGTAACGTTGTGGCCTTCATCGTTTTTGAAGAAGTATGGACCAATGATTCCACCAGCCCAAAAAACGCACCAAACAGTCAGTTTTTCTGGATGTAACGGTGTTTCGACATACACTTGTGGATTAGCTTCACTCCAAATGCGGCAGTTTTGTTTGTTGACGTAGCCATTCAACCAGAAGTGCGCTTCATCGCTAAACAAAATTCGCTTATGAAAATCGGGAACAACGGCAATCTCGTTTTGGGCCCATTCGAAGAATCTACGCCTTGCTTGATCATATTTAAAATGTAATGCCACAAGATTATCTTTCGAATAAAAGAAATTCATGTCAATCGAATAATACATCATTGTTTTATTGCAATTTAAAGTTCTATACCTCTAAAAAAACACCCTTTATTTAACATTAAAAATGTTTCAATATGTTAGAATCCGTCTTTAATTATCTTTTATCAAAATGTTTCTCAACTATCTATCATCACATAGTAGCTTAAGTCATTTATTTTGCATTATAACTATAAGAGAGAAGAGAAAATAATGCCTTCTACTTGCAAAAAAAGATTTATCTTCAAAAAAGTTTTAAAAAAAAGAGTTTCGAAATTTAAGATTAATACACACTGAACAACATTTGAAAAACGTGCTTGATTTCAAAGCATAAATCAAAATTCGCTCCTAAAAATAAACTCATAGGGCTGTATAAATCTTCCGAATGGATATTTTCTGTTGGATAGGATACATAGCCATTCATTTTTTGAATTAATGTGCTTTCTAGACTGACGTGCATACTAAAAAGATGACCATGAAAAATTCACTTGTTCGGCTTCTTTTAAAATTCAATAATTCTGAGTTCATTCTATCAACTTTCTACACTTATTTACATTTACATTTATATGTTTTGCATTTATACACTCAGTATTTATATATTTAACACATTGATATATTATTTTATGTAACTAATTCATGTATATAATTAACATTAATATAAAATTCTTATATCTTTCAATTAATAAATAAAAGGGAAAAAATTAATTTACACACTACAAGTTTGGTTTTCTAATTTACTAAATAAAATATTTTATTGTATGCATACAAATTTCCTTTAAAATGACAAAAACTTTAAATTAGAAATACAGTGGGTGATCGGTTAACGAACATAATCCGTTCCAAGACTATGTTTGCTATCCGAATTGTTCGTTAACCGATCATCCATTCACCATAGACTTCTATGTGAAATCGATTAATTCGTTCTGGAGACCCTAAAAATTAAATTTTAAAAAATGTATAATTTCTTAGTAAGTTTTTAAAAAAATAATACAAACATATAGTCTTGCATATTAATCAGTCCTTTTCATTTTTTGCTTACGGGGCGTAGAAGAACATATCCAATGTCGATTGAGTTTCTCACTTTTTCCGGATTTTCTGGAAGTAATTAATAGCATTGTCGTTGTAAAGATCCCCAACCCTACTGACATCAGCTTGGTTTGGGTGCCATTCTAAGAACATTGCTCTGACAGCCTCCCACTTTTTCAAAAGATCTTTAATGGCAGATGTCGGCATTGGTCCTCTTTCGTCTTCCTCTTGTTCAGAAGGAGACACATTTCGCTGTGTTTCTTTGCGTTCTTCATTCAAAATTTCTTGGAGTTCTTCTATCGTCAGTTCATCTTCATGTCCCATTAGGAGCTCTTCTATGTAACCCTCACGTTCACCTTGTGACGTCTTACGCGTCTTTTCTTTAACAAGTCCTTTGGGTTCTTTGGGCCAGAATTAATGGCAACTCTTTTCTAACCAAATCCAAGAAACGAGAAGTGAAGAGATGTAAATAATATAGGATAAATATAGGATCTTAGAGTAAGCGTAATGACAATGATAGCAATAAGGGCAATGTAATAGTAGTGTAAAGGAATGTTAGACAATTGACGTGCGTTGTGGCAGTTGATGATTATTGCAGTTCGTGGTTCAAGATTTAAGTTCTACGTGTCGTGGATAAACTTATTGGTTTTCGACTAGAAGTTAGTCGTCCAGCTGCATACCATTGCAGATAAAGACAAGTAGCATTACAGAATAATATAAGGTAGGATTGATTACTTACTATAAATCTATTTGAAGATTAGGCGGTTCAATTATTGATATAGGTCTGTATTGTATTGTGTGTTGCACATTGTGTCATAGTAGATTCTCCCATTAAGTAGTTATATTATATTTGTTCAAAGTTTAAGTTGAATATCTTAATAAAGTCATATTAAGATAATGTTTGAGTCTAGTTCTTACGTTAATCCTACACCTCTAGCTCACGCTGATACTTCAAGGGATGTACTTCCAAGGGGAGGTACATCACAGCCTTCAATTCCAGATCTCTAGCAGTTGTCAAAATTTCATCCATAATTTAAGGGGTGTCTCCCTGATCACCTCCGAATATGTGTTCGTTGCCCAAACACAAAAAAATCTTTCTTGAAAGCGTTCGTTATCCGAATATGTGTTCGTTAACCGAACACAAAAATCTTTCGTGAAAGTGTTCGTTAACCGATTTGTTCGTTAACCGATCTGTTCGTTAACCAATCAACCACTGTACTATTAATAATATTTATTAAACATTCGTCTTGTTACTTGCTTTATAATAAGGGCATTTCTTGTCCTCAATAGATTGCTTCCTAACCTTTTTATCACCACGGACCAGTCAATGTTTGATACTTTCACAGCGGCCCACTGAGGGGGAGAGGGAGGAACGTTGGTTGCTTATGTTTCAGAGTGTTTTAATTTAATAATTTCTATTCAATTGTATTCGAACATGCCTTCAAAATAAAATAAAGTTACCCCAAAAAATGAATACAAAGTGATTAAACATGGTAAAGGGTGTTTTTTTTAGAGGTATAGAACTTTAAATTGCAATAAAACAACGATGTATTATTCGATTGACATGAGTTTTTTTTATTCGAAAGATAATCTTGTGGCATGACATTTTAAATAGGATTTCTGGCATAGGACTGCCACGGCTGGCTCGGATGTAGTCCAATCTGGACGTCCAATTTTCGATGACTTTTTCCAACATTTGTGGCCGTATATCAGCAATAACACGGCGAATGTTGTCTTCCAAATGGTCAAGCGTTTGTGGCTTATCCGCATAGACCAATGACTTTACATAGCCCCACAGAAAATAGTCTAGTGGTGTTAAATCACAAGATCTTGGAGGCCAATTCACAGGTCCAAAACGTGAAATTAGGCGGTCACCAAACGTGTCTTTCAATCAATCGATTGTGGCCCGAGCTGTGTGACATGTTGCACCGTCTTGTTGGAACCACTGCTCCTGGACATCATGATTGTTCAATTCAGGAATGAAAAAGTTAGTAATCATGGCTCTATACCGATCACCATTGACTGTAACGTTGTGGCCTTCATCGTTTTTGAAGGAGGATTCCACCAGCCCATAAAGCGCACCAAACAGTCAGTTTTTCTGGGTGTAACGGTGTTTCGACATACACTTGTGGATTTCCAAATGCGGCAGTTTTGTTTGTTGACGTAGCCATTCAACCAGAAGTGCGCTTCATCGCTAAACAAAATTCGCCTATGAAAATCGGGAACAATCTCGTTTTGGGCCCATTCGACGAATCTACGCCTTGCTTGATGATCGTTTGGATGAATTGCCAAACCCAACTGAGAATAAATCACTTGACAGCTGTTAAATCGGTCGCCATCTTGGAAAGTAATGCCAACTTAAACTTCGATACCTGGAAAAAAACACTCTGTATATAAGAGATTTCCAGGAAAAGTCACACAAACCCCAGAGAAATACACCACAGTAAGTACAATGGAAAAAATATTCATTGTTCGGCCCGATACTTTTTAATCCACTGATCGGTACCAGTTCACTTCCCAGGGATTGGGGATCACTTTTCTATAGGAAGCTCTATTAGATCCGTTATACTTGAATCTAAGGACGATTTTCATTCGATGTTAACATTTCAAGAAGATGAACCAATTGCTTTCCAAAACATTTTGCTCCATTGCTTTTTTTTCTCAGAGTACCTACTTATAGCTCTTTAGGTTTTGTAAGTCGATCTCTTTTGACTCTAGATATTCAGCTAAGTCTTCAAATTGGAATTTTAGAATGCATTCGATGCTCAGAAAAATGATTTTCCGGTATTTCCTCCAAGTTTAAGGTATGCGACTACCCCAAAATTGTGAATTTGGCCAAAGATTGACAATTTTTTATGAGTTTATTTTATGGGTCATCTTATTAGCTTTATAAAAATACCAAGTTTATTATTTTCCGTTCCATTCACCAGAACAAAAACTACAAATGTTTTAGTAAAAGCACAGATGCCACTACTTTAAGCAAGATGTCATACTTTAAAATGCGTTTTACTCGAAACGTCCTTTTTTTTTTTTAACTGAAATTTTTTTTGTGTATGATCTGTATAAAAGTCGAAATGCTTTAACCTTCAGATTTATCAATCACTGTTTTATTACAAAATTTACAATCCCTTATGTGAATTTAATCACTATTTTTTCAGTAATTTCATGTAATAGCTAAGACAAAGGGCTCTAGCTTTTGTAAAAATTAAAATATCTCTAATCCTGAAGGCCATTTTAAAAATGAATAGCCTGAAACACATCGAAATTGAAACATTTAAAATTTGTTCATAAACTTTTTGTACAGAATTGGCCGCGTTTATGTAAATGTTTGTAAATTTTTACCCAATATTTCCCATTTTAGTGATAATAATTTCTTTTTCACTTCTTAATTTTAGCATATTTTTTTCAAATGTACCAAATAAATCTAAAAACAACAAAAAATCGCCATATCTCCATTTTTTTAAAAAAAAGTTGTCGCAAGTAGTCGAATACCTTAATCTTCTCAGAAATGGACTAAATTTTTGTGACGTCATAGTCACATGATAAAGACAATCGCGTGTGTTTTCAATCATCAGTTCATTGTTGCCAACGTTTAACATTAGCAAAAACTTGTTTTTTTTTAAAAAAAAACATTTGTTAGCAATAAAAAAGCTCATTTGTAAATAAAATACACTTGATTTAAATATGCCCATATTACTTAAGAATTTTTTATTTTTATTTTGAAAACCTTTTTATGGGATCTTTATTCAGTTATCAAATCTGAAATTATGTCTGAATTTTACAAATACAGAAAGTCTAATTGCAGTAGCGAATTCTTTAGAAAATACGTGATTTCATTTACCATGTGACCGTCACAAATTTAGCTCATTTAATTAGTATTTAATCAGTTGACCTTGCTGTCATTTCTTCACGTAATAATCAACAACCTTAAATCGTGTTAGAATAAACTAACCATTATAAAAAAGACGTTTTTTTAATACACCTTTTTATTTAAAAACTGGGGGAAAGAATAATTCACGTTTCTAAGAGTTCAAATCATCTTTATATAGTTTTCAGATATCAAAGACTAAATTAAAATTGTAAATATCTAAATATGGGATAAAGTAAAAAACTCTTGAAAATATAATCTTTATTAATTAATTAAATTATGATTAAATTGTTTAACTACAAAAGGTTTCAAGGCAGATAAAAAATTTATGCTTCTTTTATTTTAAATTTTTTAATTTATCTTATGAAAAGAGTGCAATTTGTTGAAGGTAAGGATGCTCCTCTTATTTGGTAATTATAGTTTGGGACATACAAAAGCAAAATCTTAATTTCTTGGTGCTGTTAATCAAATATAAGTTAGTTTCATCTATTTCACCTCTTCATTTTGTATATACACTACGAATATAAACCAATTACATAATTTTTATAATATTTTTTGAAGGTTCTCAGTAACCCGTATGCCCACAGATATTCCCTGAGATTCTTGAGATTTATAATATTTTACAACAAAAAAGAAAGGTATTTCCTAATTTGTTGGAGACACTACGACATTAACTCCAGAATATATTACCTTTGCTTCTTAATACTAAACTAAACTCGGTGGCGCAACAGCCCATGAGGGCCAAGACCTACTGTGCCCATCTCAGTATACGTGACCATTGGGCGCTGAGGTGCATGAGCAGATGTCCAGATCAGATGGTCATTTTGAAGCAAAATCCCCAGTTTTTGATCCCTAAATAAGCTTGATACTCGTTTATCGATCCACTAAAGGGATGAAAGACTGAGTCGACCTTTCCCAGCCCGATTGCTTCGTAATAAGTCTCAACAATTTAAAAATACATTGCAAACTGTTATTATTTGTAGCTTCAATAAATTCTTGTATAAAATTCTTACAATTGGAAAGTGATTCTGAATCAAGAAATTTTAAAGGTATGGTCCAACTGGGTCTGGGCTGATGGCCTTAAACTTCGGGGGCCTTGTCTCGCTCTTGACTTAGCCTCAAAGGATTATGTTCCAAATAATTTTAATCGTCAAACATTATTCCTGGAAATATTCTGGGACATTTTTTCTGTTGTTCATCGTCCGTGTCTAAACCTAGGCTTACCACCGTTCACCATTATAACTTATTTAGTCGAAATGTTGAGTCCAGTTGTGTCTAAAATTGTGAGATTGTGCGTCCCGCACATTTATCTACAATGGGCTACCATTTTCATGGGTATTTAAGAGAACCAAGACATCATATACTTTGAAAAAAATTGATTTTTCAATTTTAGTTCTAAAAAATAGTGCATATTTTTATGAGTCTAAAAATGTATAATATTGATATGTGTGTTGACAAAATAGCCCTAAGATACAAAAAATAAATATGTGAACAAATTACCACGTCCCTTTTGACATATATTAAATGTGTAGTTTCTCCTGTGTTTGATCTATACAAACTTTTGATTTTTTTATTTGAATGAATAATAAATATATCTAAACATGATACATGTCCTTATAGAGAACAAAATATGTTTTCGTATTTAATGTCTAATTTAAAAATATATATATATTTATATGTGCAAAAAGAAAAAATTAAGAGTTTCAAAATTTTAAGATTTTATGATTATTTCAAAGAAATCATGCAATTAATTCATTGAAAAACTAGTTCATTATGTTTGATATGTTGTTTTATATATATGTGTAAAATTTGTTTGTATATTCAAGAAATATTTTTGTAAGATATGGTACCTAAATGAAAGTATTACAAGATTTCGAAAATTATGTTCATGTTAACTAAAACAAAGAGAAAAAACATACGAATTTAAAATTACTTTTGTAACTCTAGAAAATAATTAAGCATTATTATTAGGCATATAAAAATATGCAAGCAAATACTAATCAAGGGCATAATATGTGAAACATTGTTTTTTTTTTCGTTTTTTCACTTTTTCTCAAAAGCATATTTTTTTGCATTTAGGTACATTTTTTTTAAAAAAACTATCGCACTATATGATTCTAGATTTTTTTACACTTCTTAACAAGATGCCTACGCACATGGTGAACCTAATTTTTTTTCTATTAAAATAGTACCTAATTTTTTAAAAATGTTTTTATGCACAAAAGAAGCAGAAAAATAAAAATTTTCCAAATTTCAAAGTTTTATAATTTCATTACAGAAACTATACTAAAATTTTGCTAAAAAAATAGGTTCACTGTATTTTGTGTATTGTTTTATATATGTGTAATAAATATTTTGCATAAAAAAGAGAACTTTTTTAAAAAATGGTACCTAAACATAAGTATATATTATGAGTTCTCGAAATTTATGTATTACTTAAAATAAGTAGGGAAAAAAAACTTTTGAACTAAAAAGTTATTTTTATAGTTCTGCAAAAGAATGAAATTATCTTTATTAAGCCCCTAAAAAATTTAAGCTCTATTGAAAAATTTAAAAGATATATGTTTCATAAACAAAGGGTCTTAATTTTGGTATTTTACTCTTTCGAGCATGTCCTGGTCTGTTTATTTTGCATATGCTATGTATTGTCTACTCATATTGATCACAGGTAGGGCCTACATTTGCATAGTAGCCCAGAGACTCAAGAAATCTTAAGAAGTCACTGTTCTCAATTTCAAGATTAAATCCCTTTCAGAACAAAGCGGGGAGGGGGACTTTTTTCTAAGACTTTGTTTAGATGCAAAAATTAGAAAAGATGCTAAAAATATCACCCGGATTCAATAGTAGAAAGAAGGTGCAATTAATCCCACAGGTTGATTTTACTTAACCTTTGTGCCTTTTCCATAAAAGTGCTATAACATAATAAACGTTTTAAGATACAAAAATAAAATCACATACTCATTACATAAAGTTTACTCATACATCAGTAATCTACAAAAAGAGTCTCTTATTACCCTTCGATGAGAACCTTCCATTAATACATGCTTGATTTAAAGCTCTCCAAATTAGAACTCGAATACCCGGAGTACTACATAAACAAGTTCCGTTTTATACAACCTGACATATTATCTGCCTTCACTGACATGAACGGACCTCCCACTACATTGGGCGTCCAATGAGTTTTTAATGGACACTTTCAACGCATTCCCCAGCAAAACTTTTACAAACTATGACTACAAACAATAAAGCAACCTCTTAAAAGAACAATAATCTGCCCCTCAGTCCACATGATGGGACCCTAAATCTTCCCTCTTCTGTTTTACGATCCAAACCCGAAAAATCAGCATTTGCAAGGGGGTTGCTTCGAGGAAAAGAATTACGCATTTGACGCGCAGAGTGATTTTTAATGGATGGCTTTATATCACTGCAAAGGATAATTAGCGGCCTTCTAATTTTGCAAAACTCATTACACCCCCCATCCCCTTTCGTTCACCGTAAATCAGGGGTGGATGGTCACAAAATCTCTCCCCTCGCTTAATTAAATGGCTCTTAAATCTCGACAGCGTTTCAGAAAAGTAACGTTTACGACGAGCATTGTCGTGCATTTTGAGGGTGCTGATCAACGAGCCGGTTAGAAAACAATGCCCGTTTCCGTACGACGCCGTAACAATGAGGTCGGCATTCGAAACTTCATTATCGTCGATACCCGTTAAGTTGTCTTCCTGAACAAAGTAACAAGATCGCGTAAAAATAAAGCATTCTGGCACTTACTGTCGAGCAATAAAACGTTAATCTCTAGTTCAGTGGTTTTGAAGAGGTTTTTCTCTACGAGAGCCTGCTGTTTTTCGGGTAAGGGTGACCGAAAAGTGAGAGCTGGAATATGAGTTATATTTTATCACATTGGTTATTTTGTGTGCTTTAAAAAATTTCACATTTGATCCTTTTCATACTACTTGAACTACTTAATCGTTTTTTTAGAAGGTGATTGAGTTTACTCAATTTGAGTAATTCCTTCTTCCAATCAAGTTGTCACGTCTCTCGCCAAAAAAAGGAGCCATAAGCGCGCCAAAAGAAGCAATTATCGTGCGTAGTTAGTGAACGTACACAATTAGCTATAAATTATATTAAAAAACCTAATTAAAAATTTACTAAGATTTATATTCCAAAACAATTTTTGATTTTTATCTGAGGCTCTCATCTTTATTTTATTGTTTGTAAAAGCAACGGAATGCCCAAACTTTTTTTCTTTTTTATAGCTTAATTTTAGATTCCATTTCTTACTAAAAGTTTATGCCAATGTCCAATTGTGTCCAATTATAGTAATATGAGCATAGGTTAATAAGTACGAGGAATTTTATGGAGAGTAATGTTAACAACTACTCTCAGGATGTGGCATTGCCTATGGTGCTTGAAACATAAAAACTGGATAAATCAGTGATGGAACTGCTTATGGACGAAGGGTAGATATAGTCTGCAAGGCAATTCTAAATTCATACAGATCTTATTCCGCATGAACGTAACCCTTCAAACACCATTATAAGACTTTTTGGAGATACCTTACTTAGTACACGTACTTACTTTAGTCATTGTACCGAGTCTCACCTTCATGCATATTTTTTAGAAGGGCTATGGGTTCCAAGTTTCTATTTATGGATGAGAACTCTACACTTCATCTTACAGAGGCTACTGAAGAGTTGTAGAGTGAAGGTGGACTGACCGGTTAGATCCTCGATGATATATCTAATCGAACACGTGTGGAACATATTTTAGAGACGTTTGGCAACACTTCACTAGTCACCAGCAGTGATTTCGGAACTGAGATTGGTGCTACATGAGGAATGGGTTACAATGCCTCATTAACTCGCTGACAACATGAAGACGATGTAGAGGTTCCCAACTCAGCATGAGAAATAAAGCAGTGGTCGCCAACCCCGATCCGCGGACCGGTATCGGCCCATGAATCAAATTGTATCGAGCTGCTCAAGGAACATTAAATTATTTCTATTTTATTTAATTATTATTATAATTAAGGAATGGAACTGCGATTCATCTGTCTACAAATTGGGCGAATTTAGCATGTCCGTGCAAGATCATCTGCTGGAGATTGCAAGATAACGACTCTGTCGGTATTCTGGATAAAAGTCATGACGGAATACCCTGAGATTATCATCACTCAGGGGCGTAATGTACACCCCTCAATCCCCGAATCGCTAGGAGGGGGCAAGATTCTAGGGGTCCCAAAGCCTGTGTTATGTTACGGTTTTGAAATCCTTTGTAAAATCCGACTTGGGTCCTAAAACCTTTGCAGGGGGGACCTGATATTTTCGGTTACACCACTATCACCACAACACCATTTCTGATAACCTATCTGGGTGAAAGGGGATTTTCTGCAGCATCAGCAACCAAAACAAAACAACTGAATAAACTGAACGTAAGCAATACACTACAGATTCTACTGTCTAGTATTACCCCCAGTTGGAACCATCTCGTTGTAAACAAACTCAAGATTTTCGTCGATTTAGCATTCTAGAGAATTAAAATGTTAAATCACTTTATATTCATTTTTTGGAGTAACTGTATTTTATTTTGAAGGCTTGTTTAAATACACACAATTAAACAAAAATTATTAAATCAAAACAGTTTAAAATATAAACAAGCAATGTCTCCCCCCTCTCCTATTGAGCGGGCCCTGGTAAAATTATCAAGCGTTGACCGGCGATAAAAAGGTTGGAGAACACTGCTGTAGAAAGAGCAGTCAGAGATGATCCTAACCCTTACTGAAACCTGAATTTTTTTTTACAACCTATCACTTAGACGTCTCTGTCTTCCATCTAATAGTCCCCAAAAAACATTTGTCAATTAAGTTTACTTTTATACTTTGTATTTCGTTTTTGGAAAGTTTTTGTTTATTTTCCTCGTGTTCTTACATCTTGGGGATATTTTGTGGAGATCTGAAATACTTTTGCGCATCATTACTTCAGAAAACCGTCTTAAATAGTTCCTAAAATCACTTTATCCATGTGAACTGAATTTCTTTTAGTGGTACTCTTAAATTACTAAATGTCTAGCTTGCTACAATGATGTTTGCATCATGTGAAAGTTCAGGCTTATTTATGCATACAGATGCATTATATTTTACAGAACCTTCAGCAAAAAAAAATTCCAAAGTAGATGTACAATATACTTGAGGATGAACCCTTTAAACATATGATGTTGCTGTAATTACTGGTGTGTAAGTAATTAAGGTATCCGACTACGTTCGGAACCGTGATTTTGGAAACGCACATAAATGGATAGTTTTCATGATATTTAGCGTCATTTAGATTAGAATACATGTATAAAATTGTCTGCAGGACATTTGACAAAAAATTATTTAAATAGAATATTTAAGCAAAAAATTAACTTGGAATAACCTTTTTCCAAATGTTCTCCTTTTGTGAAAAATGCATCAATTATAATATTTTACTTGTACTCAAACCTCTGTACAGAGGCTTAACTGTGATTTTTGAAAAATTCATATTATTTTTTTAGAGTTACAACCCATTGAAATAATTATCGGCGTTTTTTTCATATTATTTCTCCCCTCTGTTGTCGTAAAACATGGATAAACCCACTTCTAAGTTATACATTTCAAAAATTCTAGTTAATCATCTGTTCAGAGGTCTGAGAGATATACAGGCAAAATATTATTACAATAGAAGCATTTTTCGCAAAAGGAGAATATTTTGAAAATGGGTCATTTTATGTTTATTTTTTGTCAAAATATTGTACTTAAATAATTTTTTATTGTAATACTATTCTTAAAACAATTTTATATACATTTTCTAATCTAAGTGACACTAAATATCATAAATATTACCCATTTATACATTTTTGCAAAATCGTGGCTCCGAACGTAGTCGGATACTTTAATGCAAATTGTGACATGTTTCTCTTTTTTGTAATACCTTGTTGTTAATAATGTATGTTAAAAGTCATTTTAGTTCTGCAATTGACTTTTTCACGTTATATGTTATAATTTTCAAATAAAATCTCCAAGTTTACAAACATTACTTTTAATATAATCTCAAATAATTATACATGGTCATTTTTTGATAAGACATTTGTTTTATAACTCTAGCATTCCTTGTTTGGATGTTAATTTCATTGTATTTGGAAAAAGTTATACAGATTTTACAGATAAAAATTATTTTCGGTACTTAAGCAATATAAAAAAATAACCGTAGAATCCGGCGTATAACGCGCACCTATACTTTAGAGCAGCAATTTTTAATTTTTAGTTCTATTGGCGGGGTAACGCGCACCCTCTGTTTCACGATGAAACCTGAACCAAACGTGTGCAATGCTGGTAAAAAGTCCAGGTACAGAAGTTTAAGTTGGCGTTACTTTCCGAGATGGCGACCGATTTAACAGCTGCCAAGGGATTTATTCTCAGTTTGGTTTGGCGATTCATCCAAACGATCATCAAGCAAGGCGTAGATTCGTCGAATGGGCCCAAAACGAGATGGCCGTTGTTCCCGATTTTCATAAGCGAATTTTGTTAAGCGATGAAGCGCACTTCTGGTTGAATGGCTACGTCAACAGACAAAACTGTCGCATTTGGAGGGAAGCTAATCCACAAGTGTATGTCGAAACACCGTTACATCCAGAAAAACTGACTGTTTGGTGCGCTTTATAGGCTGGTGGAATCCTTCTTCAAAAACGATGAAGGCCACAACGTTACAGTCAATGGTGATCGGTAGAGAGCCATGATTACTAACTTTTTCATTCCTGAATTGAACAATCATGATGTCCAGGAGCTGTGGTTCCAACAAGACGGTGCAACATGTCCCACAGCTCGCGCCACAATCGATTGATTGAAAGACACGTTTGGTGACCGCCTAATTTCACGTTTTGGACCTGTGAATTGGCCTCCAAGATCTTGGGATTTAACACCGCTAGACTATTTTCTGTGGGGCTATGTAAAGTCAATGGTCTATGCGAATAAGCCACAAACGCTTGACCATTTGGAAGACAACATTCGCCGTGTTATAGCCGATATACGGCCACAAATGTTGGAAAAAGTCATCGAAAATTGGACGTCCAGATGGGACTACATCCGAGCCAGCCGTGGGAGTCCTATGCCGGAAATCATATTTAGAATGTAATGCCACAAGATTATCTTTCGAATAAAAAAAAATTCATGTCAATCGAATACTACATCGTTGTTTTATTGCAATTTAAAGTTCTATACCTCTCAAAAAAACACCCTTTACGTTTTGGAGTAATTTATTCGAGAAATCATCCCAGGATTTTGAAAAAATAGTATACTTCAAGAAATACAGTCCTTTAAGTTCATAAGGAATGTCATTTCCTTTAAATAAACAGTATTTCGATATATGTCGACGTCTAATTGTTTTCCTCTGTGCTCATCTTTTTTTTATTAATTATTTTTAAACCTCTTATTTTTATGCCCAGCGTATAAGGCGCACCCCTAAACTTCGATCTTATTTTTTGTGTTAAAAGTGCGCGTTATACGCCGGGTTTTACGGTAGGTCAATTACTACTTTGGTCAACAAAGAAAAATTTTATTTTAGTTACTTTTTATTTATAATTATAGTTACAATTAATATAAATATGTATATACGTATAACAGAATGACACTATTAAGTGACAAAATATAAAGCGATTTTCCTTGCATTTTTCCATTTTCCTTTCCATATATGGTGTTGGGCTACTTTTTTTTGATTACTATTTATTCATTCATCAAATATAAGTATTCTAATAAGATAGGACAGTAAAAAAGAAATCACATTGTCAGAATTTAAGCCATCTCTGGTGGTATTCGAACCCATGACCTTTGTATAAGAAGTCCAACGTGCCTTCCATTGCGCTACAATGACACAATGAACGATTTTCCTTTCCATATATACTGGGACTATTAATTTTGTATGCTACTATTTATTCATTTTTAATTTAATTAATAAATTAATATTTGAAAAAAACTGCATTAACATCAAGTGTTATCCACCACAAGTGTTAAAAATGCATTTGAACGGAGGGATAGAAAGTATTTTATCAACGATTGAAAATTTGAACAAGATGTATATATATCAGTAGCGCACACAGGAATTTTTCAAGGGGGAGTCCGGGGTCGAAAGGTCACCATTCTTGTATCATGCTCCTTTTGATTTTGTCGATTTTGGAGAACAAAACACAGTAAAAAACTAATTTTTAAGTAAATAATTAGCATTAATTAATAAAATTAATCATTAATAACAAGTAATTAATTAAATTGTACGTACTATATACTTAGGATTAGAATCAATCGGGAAAAAAATCAAGGGTTTTGGGGGTGTGGACCCCCAGGACTCCCCATTGTGTGCGCCACTGATATATATATATATATATATATATATATATATATATATGGCATGCAGCCAAAAGCAACGCAGTCTTCGCGCGCAGGCGCATTGAAATGAAACTAAAACTCTTGGACATTAGAGCAGAATTAGAGAGAGAAAAGGAGAACGCGAGAGGTGCGCGAGCAGGCGTTACCTTCTGAATATCATCGTCAAACTTATCTGTAAAAACTTATCTACCTTTTTAATTAATTTTTGTTTAATGTTAAATAAACCATAAGAAAGAGAAACGTATTGGACCCCTTGTTGTCTCCCACAAATTATGGGGGCTCGGCCGGGATCGATAAAATTTCGATTTTGAACCAAAGTCTGGACAATGAACAACAGCGTCCGTGAAGGAGACGCTCCGCCATTTTTCGGAAACTTCGTTCAACCTGTGTAGAGGTTGAATTTTTCAACTTCATTCCGCCTGTGTAGAGGTCGGAACAAATAACAAAATAACCTGTGTAGAGGTGTATTTTTCAACGAACCATCGACAAATATTCCGCCTGTGTAGAGGTCGGAACAAATAACAAAATAACCTGTGTAGAGGTGTATTTTTCAACGAACCCTCAAAATCCCGCCTGTGTAGAGGTTGGAACTAACTCAGTGTGAATAATCCGCCTGTGTAGAGGCCGGAACCACAATTTCAACTATATTACCTGCGAAGAGGTGAAATCAGTGGAATCGAAATTTTTTCTTCATTGGATACATCGTACGTGCGAGCAACAAGGGAGCCAGAAAAAAAAAAGGTAGGATCTTTTCATATTTTTATAAAATGTATAAAAACGCTCTTAAAGAGGATCTCATAAGAGTTGTTGAGGAGCTAGACGGTACTGTCGAAAGTACTGACACTATAGTTAAACTAAAGACTAAAATTGAGAACAGTAGTACATTTGAAAGTGATCCAGATTTCGTTAAAACTTTAATTCAAAACTGTATAGATGAGAGAGTATCGCAAAACGAAAGAGAGGTAACTTCAGAACAAAAAATTGAGCTCGCGAAACTTCAGTTAGCAAAATTAGAAAAGAAATCGAACTTCAATTGGCTAAAAATAAAGCATTAAGTTTAAGTCCTGCAGCTAAAGTCGAAGAAAAACAGTTCGAAACTAACATAGAAAATATGATAAAAAGTATAAAAACTTTATCTCTTCCTGTTCCCACCAGATCTGAAAATTTTAATCTGTTCTTCCAATCATTAGAACGCGCATTTTTAACCAAGAAAATAAATGACGAATATAAATCTGAAATTTTAATAAATCTTCTGGGCGAAAGAGCTCATAACGTCTTACTGTATATTAAAGAAGAGGAATTAAATGACTATGAAAAACTAAAATCTATAGTACTCAGAGAATTCCAATTAACCCCTCGCGAGTGTTTAAACTCATTTAAAAATGCTGTAAAATCATCAGGCGAGACATACATCCAATTTGCTGCAAGATTGACGGCAAACTTCCAATATTATTGTTCGTTAAGAAAAGTTAATTCCTTTGAATCTCTATGTGATCTTATAATTTCTGATAAATTATTTGAAACTTTAAATAAGGAAACTGCAACTCATATTGGCATTCGAGAAGCAGAAGATTGGTTTAGGCCTATTGATTTAGCTAAAGAGTGTGATATTTATATTTCATCTAGAAGCGGATCACATAAAGAAATTCCTATTACTTATGGATATACCCAAGACCCCTTTAAAAATAAATCACAAAACTTTAAAACAAAGATTAAAGAGAACTATCCCCAATATCATGAAAGAGAAAAAAAAAAATTGCTATATATGCGGTGATTCATCTCATTGCGCAAGAGACTGTGAGAAGCGTTTTAAACCTAAAGAATCTAATGACCACATCCATAATAGAATAATCGTGAATACTTTGAAAAGAGAGAGCGAAAAACAAAATAGCGATGAATGCGCAAATCTTCAATACGTAAACATTTTTGTAGAAAATCAGCCCGTAACAGCTTTGATTGATTCAGGTTGCCAGATCCCAGTTTTAAATTCCTCACTAATTAGAGTGCAAACACCTTCCGAAGAAATCATAACATTAAGTTCATGTTTTGGCGAACAGCGTATGGTAGAAGTTAAACCCATAAATATTTCTCTTAATCAACACTCTCCTAGCCTAAGTGTGCGAATGGCAATATCACCGACCTTGACCGAAGAATTTATTATACATCCCAGTGTATATTCTGAAATAAAGAAACTAGGCCACGCAAAGAACGATGTTTTATTGAGTGAAAGTGGATCCTCTTTGAGTGCAGATTGTGGTGTTTCTTTTCCAAATGTTTCTGTTTCAAGTGTGATAGAAAACTCTAGTTATGATTTATCACATGTTAAAAACTTTAATACTAGAAATGATTCAAGTTCTCTAATTAAGGATTATAAATGTAATAAAATTAAGATTACTAAGTTAAAATTGAGCATTGTAAGAGAAAAAATGTTCTGATATAGTATTGTGTAAGAAAGCCAATGGTGCCATGAAAACGAGTTCCGTGGAATTTATCTCCCGCTCACCTAACCCTTTACCTATGAAGAGTAAACATCATCGGTTTGTGTTGCTCCGAAGGATCTTTGAGCCTTGGCAGTGGAAACGAAGGAAAAAGAGAAATCGTTTTGAACAGACGTCCAGAACTCTAGAGAGGAAAATATCGATGCGTTCAACCAAAGATCAACTTGTTAAAAAAGACGTTCTTATGCCTGTGAAAAACAATGTTTTCCTGTGGAACCTTCCGGATGTCGAAGAGGTGCCTTCACATGATGGAGAAACTGTCTAGTTCAACAAAATTTTGATATGTTTAATCTCTATATATTTGTCGTATAGTCCTTGTCTGTTCCGTTTTTTTTTTTTGTATGTTTCAGATTCTCCTCTGGTCTCCATGGAAATACCGCTGCGGACAGCGTACAGTCAGAATGGCCGTTATGGCATGCAGCCAAAAGCAACGCAGTCTTCGCGCGCAGGCGCATTGAAATGAAACTAAAACTCTTGGACATTAGAGCAGAATTAGAGAGAGAAAAGGAGAACGCGAGAGGTGCGCGAGCAGGCGTTACCTTCTGAATATCATCGTCAAACTTATCTGTAAAAACTTATCTACCTTTTTAATTAATTTTTGTTTAATGTTAAATAAACCATAAGAAAGAGAAACGTATTGGACCCCTTGTTGTCTCCCATATATATATATATATATATATATATATATATATATATATATATATATATATATATATATATATATATATATATGATGGCGCCACATGCTTTTTTTTTAAAAAAAATTTTTAATATATATATTTTTTTTTTGAATTTTTTTATATTTTACGCTAATTTTATATGATTTTTATTTTTATGATTTTTTAAAAGTATATATATATATATTTCTTATTATCGTATATCGTATCGCAATTAATCGTTTCTTATATCGTATCGCAATTAACTTTATGCGGTTCTGCTCTCCCTATTTGGCGGGAACACGATACTGCATTCTTGATCATCGTTATAAATCCGATTTAGTAGGTTATGTTTATGTTCCTATGTTCTTTAGTTTAATGATTTTTAATATTTAAATTCTACATATATAACTCTTTCCTTTCCTCTTGGTACATAGTATGACAAATTACAGGTGAAGGTTGGCGCCGCAAAACTTGTTTAAACCTGCAATCCTGGTTCCTAAGGCCAGGAATTTGTCTTTATACTATATGCCTCCTTCCTACTTTTAGTTATCTTAGGTATATAACTATATTTTTATATTTTTGTTTATGTATATGTATTTATGTGTATAAATTTATATATATGTGTATATATATATGTATATGATTATATATTGAAAAAATTCTTTTATATATATATATATATATATATATATATATATATATGTATGTATAGGGAGAGAGTGAACTAATAGTAGGAATTAAAAAAGGAGTTGAAATGAATCTGTACTTTATTATCAATCGAAAATATCTTAAGTTAAGTAATTTTTCAAAAAAAAGAAAAAGAAAGAAACATATATTTTTTGACGATATTATAATAATGTGAATTACGGAATTCTCAAATAAGTAACAAAAAAATTAAGGAAAATCTATTTAAAATTTGTAGCATGCAACATAAGTAATTATAACAAAATTTTAACTTGGTTACAATGCTCCAATAAATATTAATACTGTCATTACTTCATTTTGTCAAATGTATATTTTAATAAAAATTAATCCTCTGTACTATAATTTGTTTTATCTTCTTGTTTTTTAAGTTTTTAACTGTTTTAGAAAATAACTCGTTTAAAAAGAGAGAGAAGACATACCATTTTTAAGGCTTAACTTTTTTGTTGGGAATTTATTTAGTTAAAATTATAATGAAAACAATTAAACATATTTTTCCTTTCATTTTATCAGTTTAAAATTAGGTTGAATACTAACCATGTAGTTTTAAATTACTATCAACTCGATTACTTTTTGTTTTTGTAAGATAATAAACAAGTTACAACAGTAAGAAAAAAATGCTTTATTGATTTCATCTCTAAAAAGTTGTCTAGACAAATATAAGTTTTACAAAAAGATAGTCCGTAATAACAATTTTTTACACAAAAGCAATAGTTTAATTAATTAACTTAAAGAAAAGATAATATGTAAATAATCTAGTTACTATTAGTTTTATTTACCCGTCAACAATCTCAAAACTTATTTTATCTCCAGAAAAAATGTAGAAAATGCAGAATTAAAATTCTTAAAATTTGAATAATTTATTACTTTGCAGATATCGAATAAAACTATACCAAGGCACTAAAAATTTGACGAAGTATCTTAAATAAAAGAAATAGTTCTAAAACAAAATTATTTAAAACAATGATTTGTATAAGGTATAGAACTTTATTAACTCTTTCATTATCTGGGATTTATTCGAAAAAATTTGTTTATTTTGATTATTTTCATCTTTCTTTCACAATATTAATTAAAAAGACAACGATATCTAAAATTCAATCAAAAATCATCTACCTAATCTAAGCATCAGATATGTACTTTAAAGAAAATTAATGTACAAAGAATTGCAAATAAGATTCAAAAACAATAACTGTTTTCATTACGTATTGTTCTCGAAGTGAAAATGGTTCTTCTTAATATGATTAAAAGATTACATTTCTCAAAAATGCAAATATCTAAATCTAAGAAATAAACTCGCAAGAAAAGTCAAAACGAAATGGCAACGGGATTATCGTTTGTTTATTTAAATAAGAACACAGTTATTTATTCTCCACGTTAGGCTTAGCAGCTCGCGAAATTTCTGACGCTACAAAACAGTTCTCTGATTACTTTCCATTAACTGCATGCAAAATCGAAAAATAAAACATTCTACACCGTCAACGTTCGCTACGAATTTACATTTGTTTAAAAGAGAGAAAGAGGCACTGAAAATAAAAGGAAAAGAATGTTGAAAAAAAGAGAGAGAACTTTACTGTAACAACAACCGTAACTGAAAAATCGTTAGAAAACTCATTACGTTTAAAACTCGTTTTATGTAGTCCATCAATAACGGCCGACTAGAAACTATCAGGAACAAAAATAACAAATTAATGAAACCGTAAAAGAGAAAAGGTAAAGATGAAGGGGGGAGAAAAAATCAACGTATGTGTTCTAGAAAATCTGGCTGCTTCTTTTACGCTCTTGCGTCCACAATATTTGGTCGAAATTTAATTTCGTACATTGCAACAATTTATCAAAATGCAATTTCACTAAAAGCACGAAGACGTGAAATTGCAATGATTGTAAAAGCTAAATATCAATTCATAATAGGATTTTGAAAAGCATTTTAAGTTTTCCATGAAAATGAACTGTGTGTAAAAAAAAAAGTGGGTGTTTATACTGTACAAACTTCGGAGGAAATATTAGTTAATTACTATTCAGATACACTGTTTCATCGAAAACATTATCTT
This sequence comes from Trichonephila clavipes, assembly GCA_019973935.1. NCBI lineage: Eukaryota > Metazoa > Arthropoda > Arachnida > Araneae > Nephilidae > Trichonephila > Trichonephila clavipes. Next base: position 106,635 of record BMAU01016503.1, on the reverse strand, counting down.
TATTAAAATTAGCTTCTCTGTTTGTTTTTATTCTTAACTCCGCTTGATTCAAAAATTAATTGGTAAGCGCAAGCGCATGCAACTTATAAAGAGCTTATTTCGACGGCAAATGGTTTTATTCAAATAAAAAAAAAAATATTTTACTTGGAAGTTTGAAGTTGAAATGAAAGCTTTTACTTATTATTAGAGTTTCGTTTCATCAATTAATTGAGTAAGCTTACTTGTACAAAGGGAAACTTCCATGATATAATTCAATAGATAATGCAGCGTAAGATTACATATTTTATTTGTCTACAATCTCTATTAATTATTGAAATAGAATTCTTCGTCATGTAATATCACAGAATTCGTTCTTTGTCGGAGTAGTTTAATTCCCCTTTCTTCTGAGTACTAATCATCCATTTGCGAAACATAGCGAGAAATGTTTATTTTATGATGTATTAGGGAAAAATGAGTTTGTTTGGAAGGATTTGAAATCTTAAATAAATAATTAACAGAGTAGAAATAGAAAATGTTGTTGTTTACAAGATGGTACGTTTTATTTCGTGCTGGAAAATGTTTCGAAATGAAACAGTAATGAAATGAATGAGGATTATATAAGAAATGTAAAAGGAAGCTTACAGGAGAAAAAATTATTCAAATGAATGTAAAACTTTCTGAATAGTTTTTAACATTTTACGCTTCAATGAAGAAAAATGTAAGCATTAACTTTTTTTTGCTGAAGAATGAAAAAGGAAGAAAAAAAGATTAATAGAAATTTACAAGTGAATAAAATATTTTTTTCCTTCCCAAAAGGGTAATAGCTTTAAAAGCACCATTTTTGTAATTCTTTTAGTTTCTTAAAATAAATTAAAAAGTCCTACTGCTGCAAAATATTAAATGGAAGAAAAACAGTCACGACTAATATTATTTGAATAATAATAGTTTTATTAATGGACAAGAAGGAACACATCACTACACGAAGACAAATCGATGAATATACACAAAGAAATATTATAACAGGTTATTTACAATAGCGCAAAACACACTCGTTATGAACAAGCTCTACAAACGTTCCAAAAACGGCTTGTATGAACATTTCCCGAAACAGGAACTCGGACAGATAAAGTGTTTCTAATTGCAGTCAACGCACAAGCAGATTCTGATCTTGAATGAACTCTTTCTTTTGAACTGACCTCTGATTCCAGGATACTTTACATATTTTAACGGTAATTTCTGGAAGTGTCGATTCTAGAGCTTTCTCGATGATTCCCTGGTGATATGTTTTGCCAAATTTATCGCCGATTTGATAACCCTGGTCACTTCTATGGTTGCCACAATCTTATATATAACACGCTTTTATAAGTTTCACTTGTATGTTACGGAATCTTTAAACTCGATTTTTACCCACTTTGAAAAAGGTTGCATTAATTCGAAACTTTGCACACTTGTCAAGGACCGATGACAATACAATAATTTCATAATTTTGTTCCATTGTCTTGATCAGAATAATCAGATTTGGCGACTAATTCATTTAACCGGCAATTTATTCCGTATACCATTGCCAGATTTTGCGATTCATTCCAGATCCGATTTCCAGATTTGGTGACTAAAAGATTAAGAGTAACCCTAAAAGCGAAAATGGGGGGGGTTGTGTCAGAAATTTCCTACCATAATGTAAACAATTGCCCAGTATTTCTGAAAATGGAAATAAAAAAAAAGAGTCGTGCATGTGAAAAAAATAATTTTTCTAACTCAGAGCGGGGCTAACCTTTTTCAGTCACGGGCCAAAATTTTTTTAAAAAAAAGTGTATGAATGAATGATAGTTTGAAAAACTAAAAATTCATGCTCTTACTGTAGATCATACCAAAAATGAAAAATAAATTACAGTTTTAAAAAACTAAAAAGCACGCTTTTATGGTTAATCAAACTAAAAAGTATACATATATATATATATATAATTCTTACTATAAGAATAAAATGATTAAGGAGAAAATTAATGCCATTGTGGTAAAAGCGTGGCGTGTGTGCTTTGTACTAAATTTTTACACTAACTCAGCAATTCGGAATAGAACTAGTAAAAAATTATAACAGTTGATATAGAGCACCCCCACGCTTTTACCCCAATGACATTAATTTTTTCGTAAATCATTTTATTCTTATCTTAAGAATTATTTTTTTACTTTTTAGTTCGATTAACCATAAGCGTGTTTTTTAGTTTTTTTAAACTACAGTTTATTCAAGGTCACGCTGGGAAGTGAACTTTGTATAACTCATTTTCCTACAAAGGAAATATCACTACAGGAGAAATAACTTGCGTGGTGTATTCGCTATGCATGCTTAGTACTTGTTAGTTTTAAATTTCTAATATTCAAGAAAAATAGTACGATAGAATGTTCAAGACAACTTAATATATTTAATTCCTGCCAAATTATTTCAAATCAAGCGATTCTATGATAAAATCCCCTTGTAGGCAAACTTTTTATGAATAAGTGTGGAATTAGCGACACTCATGCACCAAATAGATCTTTCCCCTATGCATTTGGATTTACTATTTTTAATGAAAGCGGGAGATGTGTGTGTCCGGGATGCACTATCCTTCCCTTCTTCGAACTTTATTTTTTCATTCAAATCTTATTTCTTCTTCTTTTTTTAACTTCAATGAATAATTAAGGTGGTAGATTTACTATTGTAATTTTGTTTGTATTTATAAGAAAATTTCTGGTGCATTTCGGCTTCGAATTGCACTTGCTTAATAAGCCCAATACAGTAGAACGTCGTTTATCCGAATCAAGTGTGGTACCGGGCACCATTCGGATACGCGATTGTTCGAATAACCGAAAACCGAATGCGATCCATGCATGAAACCGGACACTATACAAATATTGAAAATCATCACATGCGGGAAACATGTTTGAAAAAAAAGGCAAAATAGGTGCAAAATGTCGCAATTTTACCTTTATTGTGGAAAATAATCTTATTTTTCACTGTACCATTCGTTTTTTCCCCTACAAGGTCTCTGATTCTCTTGAGCAGCAGTATTTGAATAGGACAACATTCTGATTGTTGTTCGTAGCACTCCATAGCTGTCTCTAACGCAGAAAACGCGTCAGCATTTGATGGACCCTTGCCACTGTCGTTGTTGTTGTTGTCCTCGTCTTCCTCCGTTTCATCGTCGGCTGGGTCGACGCACGGAAGTCACAATCTCGTCATCATTTAGGATTTGAAATCCACAGTCTTCTGCATCACATGCCATCCAGGTTTCTACTTCTTCGTCGCATTTTTGAAATCCTGGGATCGAATGGGAAAAGTCGGTAATCTCCTCCCTGTGGTCGTCATTCAAGTCCTTTTCGCCTTCTAAATCTGGCCACCGCTTATCCCATACATTTTTCAGGTTCTGTCTTTCGAGCGACATGTAGTTGACAAAAATTAATATTATTATTTTTTTTTTGATATTTGATGCTTCGGATAATAAATGTCCGGATAAATGACGTTCTGCTGTAGTAACAAAATTGCGACAGTAAATTATTATTATTATTTCTATCTCTCGTTTATATAGCCTCAAACATTTCGTAATTCACGACACCTAAATGAAAATAATATCTTACAAAAATTTATCCAAGCAATAATTCAATTTATTTGTACACTTTCAATAAAGTAAAAAAAGTAAATTTTGAAAAATATTGTTTACAAGTACTCTTTCTTGTTAATGCTGTTCAACATGTTTGTTCTTAACGATGCACCGAAGTTATGTTCATAGCAAGCTAAGTTTTTAAGAAAATGGCAATTATATGTGAAAATTTATATATTTACACCTTTAATGGGTCAACTTCAGAACAGATTGTGGTGGCCGCGGTAGCCGAGTGGTATAGGTATCGGATCGTGGCTTGCCTGGTCACGAGTTCGATCCCAGTACCACTAAAGATCCGCCGTGTAGGGCAGCGATGCACGTTAAATCTGTCGAGAGCTGAAACGTCCTCCCGTTGGTGTGGTGTGGTAGTTAGGAGAGGGGGGTGCCAGCTCAGGTGTCGTCCACGTCACTTGACCATGGTTCAAAATTACGTGGTCCGTCGCCAAAAGCCCTCGTGTAGCTGAACAGTGCGACGTTAATATTAAATCAAATCAAATCAAATCAGAACAGATTGTTATAATAATAAGGGAAAATTATCCTTTTTTTTTGGGGGGGGGAGTCTTATAAGTACATTTGAAAGTTGTTGTTTATTTTGGGTTTGTTTTTCGTTTTTTTTTTTAAATTTTGGAAATACTCTTCTCAATGTCCCCAGGGATTACTTTTTGTGTACTTTGCTCTCCTGTCAATTACATTCTCATTTTAAGCTTACTACGGCTACGTTACTGCCTTTGTGAAATCCGTACGACAGACAATTTATTTCATACGCTTTATGAACAGAAATTCGGGTCATCGTACCATTGAGATTGGCTTCCCACACCTACATTGAGAAAATCGAAAGCTTTTTATTGCTTCTTCGGGTCATCGTACCATTGAGATTGGCACCATTGAGATCGTACCATGACATTCCCTTTTCAGTCAATTTTGTGTCCGCGTGTGAAAGGAATTTTCACCTACCGGAGTGGCAGCAGAAAATGAATTGACTGGCACAAAGTTGCCTCGTGGGAAACCGGCCTTGCTGGCCCTCGCTTCATCACTTGTCATGTTACACCGTCCCGGATCTTCTTACAAATATTGTACTATCAAAAACATATGCACGTCTTCAGTGGCGCACGCAGGAATTTTTCAAGGGGAGGGGGGGATTCGAAAGTCCACAAATTCTCGTTTCATGCTCCAACATATTCTTCAGATTTTATTGATTTTCGGGGGAAAAAAATAGTAAAAACTTAACTATATTGAATAAACAATTAGCATTAATTAATAAAATTAATTATTAATAATAAGTGTTTAGTTAAATTTTAATTACTATATACATATGATTATGATCAATCGAAAAAACTAATCAAGGGCTTTAGGAAAGGGGTTCCGGACCCCCTTGTGTGCGCCACTGCACGTCTTTGTTCTGGATATCTATCCGTTTTATTGTCCTTTGGTTATGCTAGTACAGCGTCATGTATCACGTCAGTACATCTAGGATTTTGTACCTCCCTAAATGAGTAGTACTTTTTCAGATGCCTTATTTATAAGCAAATTTTAATGGAAGAAAAAACTCCATGCTTAGAGATAAAAATTCTTCAGTCCTAAAAAAGCACGTTTCTAAATAATCCAAGACAAAATTAAACAAAATAATCCATTTATGCAAACATTACACTAAAAACAACAACAACTTTTGTACTAGAGTTAAAACTCCAAGCACATATCGAGAAGTAATTTATATTAACAATTAATAGAAACACTGAAAATCTCCCTTGCGAAGATGTTTGCACATCGAACAAACACATATTTCACTGAATATACATTAAATTATTAATTTCTTTATAAAGAAAATGTTTTAGCCTCTGTTTATAGAACAAACATTTTTTTTTCACTTATTATACATTAAACTATTGATTTCCCTATAATGAAAATTTATTCACTGTCTATGATTAATCTCTAATGGGGATTAATTTATTTGCTCTAAAAGTAATTAATAACTAATGAAAATTTATTCTCTCCTCTCTTCGTATAATTAGTCTCGTATTAAATTTCCCGCCCCAGCTCGCTGTTTAAGATCCATCTTTAAACATTAATTTAAAATATTGCATTCTCTATAATTAGATTTTTAGCTAGATCTCTTTTTGCTGTCCGTTTCTGTTAGTTTATATTTATGTATGGGGGAATTTTATTTGTGTTGTGTGTGTGTGTTAGATTAGATTATTAATTATGTATGCGTTTCTTTGGGGGTAACTTATTACAAATATCTGCTATACATTTTACTAAAATATTTGAATAATTGATAGTGTGTTTTTAAGAGTATTGCGTTTTGTGGATTAAAAATATATAAATTGTGAAAAGAAACTAACACGAGGAGAGAGAGTGGGAATTTTTTTTTTGCACTTTATGACAACATGAGGGCTATTGACGACGGACTTCGCAATTTCGAACTTTGGTCAAGTGAGGAGGGTGACACCTGAGCTGGCCCTCTCCTAACCACCTCGCTGTTCCAACGGGAGGACATTGAGCCTCGAAAGATTTAACTTACATCGGCCTCCTCTAGACGATGGATCTTTAGTAGCACTAGTCTTATAACATGAAAGCCCAGTGGTCGAGTAATAGCTTATCGTGATTCCATGCTACAGGTCCGGGTTGTATACCCTGGCCGGGTAAGGTCGACTCAACCTTTCATCCCTTCAGTGGGTCAACAAATGAGTACCAAGCTTGCTTGGGGACTTACGCACTGAGGGGTCTCGCATCAGACTGACCACCTGATCGGGACATCTGCTCATGCATCATAGCGCCGATGGTCACGTATACTGGGATGGGCACAGTAGACACTGGCCCTCATGGGCTGTTGCGCCACTGAGTTTGAGTCTTATAACACGCCGGCCACGAGCTCAAGATTAAAACCAGAGGCAACCACGGCCACAAATGACAATTAGTATAATTGGAATTAGTGTAATTTATTTAACTTTTTCGAAAAATTAATAACTATGGGAATGATTACTCAAAAATTTCAAAGTTTAAGAGTGTTTTATTACGTTTATGTACATAAAGCTAACGTAAATACATTTTTAACAATTCTCACGCTTATAAATTTGGAAATATTTATCCAAGATATAATTCTAAAGAGGCTAAAGATATTAATAATCAAAGTTTTTCTAACAATTTATTCGAAAAGTGTGACCAAAAAAAATGAAAAAGCAAGTTTTATGCGAGCATCTTGTATATGTGTTTTGTTTAAGATAGGTTTACGTGATTCATATTCTTTTCTTTGCCGCTTACAGCAATTTTAATTCGTTTTCCGTTACTGCTTCATTTATTTCTAGACCAATTTTGTTTTGCGTTTGATATAGTTACATTTCTTTTATCGGGGTCAGCACAATTTATTTTAAAATGCATTCAAAGTTGGCTAAAAATTTCATACTGTATTGTAAAATTTTCAAAAACCTATTACAACTTTAACCCTTTCTAAGATTCAATAACGGCTGTTAAACCAAAACGAAAATCTAGAATTAGGTTTAACAATACAGTAGAACCTGCTTTTGTGCGGTCCTTTTTTATGCAATTTTATTTTTGTGCGATTTTCTTATGGCGATACTTTTAATGCGGTTTGTGAATTTCAACGGCTTTGGCGCCATTGTAATGATTTCTATCAATGCACATATGTACACTTCAAGACGCTCTGTTCATTTTTTATATATTATCTCTCCACAACGCACGCTCAATTGCTTTTCCTCAACGTGCTAGCGGCACGCGCTTGATTGAAGACAAACCATCAATGACAGTGACATTATCAATAATTTCATAAATTACGAAGAAGGACAAGAAGTACCAGATACTTTAAGAGCGGATAAAATATATGCTTGGATCCAGCTTTCTAAAAAATCGGAAAATCATTCAGAAATTCCTAAAACAGCTTCGATCATGCATATATGATTATCGTGACGTTTACAACCAAGCGTCGTTTGCAAAAACTTATAACATACTTCAAAGTGCCAAAAAATAAATCAATTGAAATTGTATTTTCAAGTGACGAATGCGATTTTGAACTAATTCATCAGAGAAAGAAAGATATGCGCTTTGAATTACGATGAGTAGTAAATTGTATTGTATACATGCATTTTTTGAAAACTTTTCCATTCTTACAAAGGGAAATTAAATGTTTTTAAAATGCTTCCATGTGTAATTTAATTATTTATTTTGTTTGGAAGCCCTTTCTCATAAATTTCGAATATATATATATATATATATATATATATATATATATATATATATATATATATATATATATATAATTGACGTATTTTCTAAGTGTGACTTTTTTTGATGCGGTCCCTTTCCTCCGCTGCATAAGAAAATGTTTCTGTAGTTTTTGTCAACAGATCTGTTAGTTATATGTAAGTATTTATAAAGTTTCCGAATTTTTTTTGTGCGGTTTTTTTATGAGGTCTCTGTCTACCGCACAAAAACAGGTTAAACTGTAGAATTAAACAAAGGATTTTTTTTATAATTAAAACAAATACAGCCTAAAATTAGACCTGTTAAAACAATTATCCGATATAGAAATGTCTTACAAAATATATTTTTTTTCTAACATGAGACTATATTACTAAAATATCAAATACCTTTGTTACGATCATCGGTGGTTCAGTTAATCAGTGGTAGAATGCTTTTATATCAATCAACGCTCATATCATCATTAGACTCAATTAAATTCAATAAATCATCGAAGACAAGTGTAAGATTAAATAATAAGTTTAATGGAATATGGAGTGCGTCTGCACTCGGTCACGTTCACAAGATCTCTGGTGTCAACAACGCATGTTTTTACAAGCAGCGCCCTCTATACTGAAAGGGGTTCTACCATTACTCCCCACTTAAACTCCTGCGGAGTTTACATTAAGATAATTAAAATTCTAAGGTAATTCAAGTAAAATTCATGCAAAATGAAATAATACAAATAAAATTCATGCAATGTGAAATAATACAAATAAAATTCATGCAATGGGAAATAATAAAAATAAAATCCTATGAATTCAATTCTCAAATCACATGCATCATCAATAATTCTGAAATAAAATTAGCAATTCTTAAATCACTTGAGTTATCAATAATTCTGAAATAAAATTAGCAATTCTTAAATCACATGAGTTATCAATAATACTGAAAAATCAAATTAGCAATTATGCAAATAGAATAATGTAAAGGTTAAAGTTCAAGAAATTATAAAATGTTCAATGTTCTTTTCTACAGATGCAGGATCAACTGGAATAGATAAAGGCACTACCTTTGTGATGGCTCGTTTTAAAATACCTGCTGAGGTTTTCACATTAACTAGCTGATTCTCCATCAAGTTAGGATTCTGTTCACTCCACTTAGCACGGGTCTGCAGATGGGTCAGATATTCGGTGCTCCAACGGTTCCAAAATTTGTCTCTCAGAGATTGAACGAGTTTCCACCTGGAATGATAGGACAAAGAACCCGAACAGTATAAGGTTCAGGAAAGGATGAAATTGCACAGTTCGTCAAGAAATGCCCCGGGGTCAAAGGGTTAAGATCATTGGGGTCCGAAGAAAGTGGAGACAAGGGACGTGAATTCAGAACTGCTTCGATTTGTGCCATCAACGTAGTTAACTCTTCGAAGTTCATGATAGCTGATTTCGCTACCCTCGATAAAATGCGTTTCATGGACTTAATGTTTGCTTCCCACAATCCACCGAAATGGGGAGAAGCGGGTGGAATGAAGTTCCATTCGATTCCCTCTTCCGCGCTGAATAGCTGAATTCTGTTGGACTTGCAAATTTCGTTCCATTTACTAAGAATGTTTCTTGCTCCCTTGAAGTTCGTTGCATTGTCACTCCAAATGACGGATGGCTTGGATCTCCTTGCTATAAATCGTTGGAGACATGCTAGAAGGCTTCTGTGGTCAAGTCGGAAACAACTTCTAAATGAGTGGCTTTTGTATTGAAACAGATGAAAATGGCAATATACGATTTTAAAGTCACTCTTGATCTTTTTAAATTTGGTTTCGTGATTATAGGACCAGCGTAATCCAATCCAACTTTTTCGAAGGGTCTAGAAGGCACAATTCTGTCTCGTGGTAAATCTCCCATCATCTGGTTTATTGTCTGGGTTTTCGTGCGAAAACACGTAATACATTTATTTAATATTCTTCTTACACGGTTCTGACCCGATGGGATCCAATAAAACTGTCTTATTAAATATAATGTGGTTTGCAAGCCAGAATGTAATGATTTCTTGTGATAGTGTTCAATTATTAAATCAGTTAAATGATGAGCCTTTGGCAACATCATTTGATGTTTTTGGAATTCAGATAGGGTCGAATGTTTCAATCTACCTCCCACTCTCAGTATTTCATCTTCGTCCAAAAAAACGTTTAAAGATGATATTTTGCTGCCCTTTGGAATCGGTTGTCCGTTTTTGAGACACTTTATTTCAGTTAGAAATTCATTTAATTGTACTTGTTTTACTAAAACTTTCGTAACATGATCAAATTCAGAAGCACTTATACAGTCTATTTTCCTTAATACTCTGGGTTCACTTTATAGTTATAAATAAATCTTAAACATAGAGCGCTTATTCTAATTAATTTACTAAAAGAGGAATATCTAGAGATTAAATTATTTTCAATTTGCCTCTTTTCAACCTCTGTATTTACATTAATTGATTTCTTCAATTCTAATTTATCGTTGTTTATTTCGGTTTCAATTATAGGTTCTGAAAATAATGGCCATTCTGTTTGTTTCATTGTCAACCACTTGGGACCATGCCACCATATTTTGTTATTTTTAAGATCATTTAAAGGCAAACCCCGGCTTATTAAATCAGCGGGATTATCCTTTCCTTTACAGTAGCGCATTCCTTGGGATCACTTAGTTTTTGTATTTCTTTAATTCTATTCTTTACAAACACTTTATGTTTATTAATATCCCCCTTTATACAGTAATATGTTATAGACGAATCAGTCCAATAAAAACGACTCACAGGCAGTATGAGTGCAGTTGCAATTTTGTCACTTAACCTTGCAGATAAAAGTGCTCCCATAAGCTTCAATCTAGGGATCGAAAGAGTTTTTAATGGAGCTACCCGACCTTTTGATGCTACAAAACTAGAAATAATATTTTCATCGTTCAGTTCTATGCGTAAATAAGCGACAGTTCCATATGCCCTTTTGGAAGCATCTGAAAAGCAATGCAACTGAATGATGGTTGCATTTGAAGGCAAAAAGTTTTGAAAGTAATATCGAGGAATTTTTATTTCACTTAAATAATGAATCTCATTACACCATTTGTTCCATGAAACTTCTAATTGTTTCGGCAATTTGTCATCCCAATCCAATCCTAAACACCAAATTTCCTGAATTAAACATTTTATTCGGATCGTATAAGGACCTATGAAACCTACTGGGTCAAATAATCTACCTGCGGCTTGTAACAAATATCTTTTTGTATTAATTCTTTTAGAAAGAAATGTTCCTAAATCGCTGGAATCAAAATAGAATGTATCAGATTTTTCATTCTTACCAACTCCTAAGACCTTTGAAGCTATCAACGTGTTCAATGACTCTTTATGTTCATCTACTTCAAAATTCAAATTTTTTAACCTTTGATTTAGCTCGGAAGAGTTGGTTCTCCATTTCCGAAGATCCATACTTGCATCTTCCAAAATTTGTTTACTTTCTATGCAGGTCGTCAAGGCTGCTTGGACACTGACATTTCCACACAGAAAATCATCAACATACAATGACTGGTTAAGATGGTTAAATGTATCAGGAAAAATATCCACATATTTTTTAAGATGATGCTTTATCGTAGCTGCAAGAAGAAATGGACTTGATTTTACTCCAAATAAAATCCTAGTCATTCGGAAAATATCAAGCCGTTTGTTTTCTAAATCAATTCCTGTATTTTCATCCCAGAAAAATCTTGTAAAATCCCTTTCACTTTCGTCTATCTCAATCATCAAAAATGCCATTTTTAAGTCAGCTACAAATGCAATTGGATTCACTCTAAATTTGATTAATAGAAAAAATAGGTTAGGTATAAAATTTAGCCCTGTGTGTAAACAATCGTTCAAAGATAGCTGTGATTTCGCATGTGATGACGCATCAAATACGATTCGCAATTTGCTTGTAGTTTTATCAGTACGTATTACTGCTCTATGTGGTAGATAAAAATATTATGCTTTAGATTTTCTTCTTCAAATGGAACACGTTCTATGATTTTCTCAGAAAGATAATTATTTACAACTAATTTGTAATCCTCAAATAAGGAACTGTCATTTTTAAAACGTGATCTTAACTTTAGAAATCTTTTCCTAGCAATTTCTTCATTATTTTCTAACAATGTTTTCATGTTAGGTTTCCAAGGGAATTTAACTTTATACCGCTTATTTTGGTATGAAATTCCCGCTTCAAATTCAGACATTATATCATTATCAATATTTTCCTCATCGGACACCTCTGCTTCTATTCCTAAGTTCTCTAAATTCCAAAATTCACTAAGCTGTTTAGAAATATTGGATTCATTAACAATAACACTCATTGTTAAAAGGTCCTCAGAATCTGTACTCTGCCCTTGTAAAGACCACCCGAATAATGTTTCTACTGTCACAAGATTTTTGTTTAGACGCGTAATTCTACCTGTAACTACTTGATAATAATAGTCCGCACCAATAAGAATTGATATTTCTTTATCGTTAAATTCATAAGAATCGGCTAATTGTACATTTTTTAAATATCTAAATTTTTTATCAATATTTCTATCAAGTCGGCAAATTCGATAGAAATATGTTCTGTCTCTACCGCCTCTATTTCAATGCACAAATTTGGATCATCCCTGTTTTTCAATTTTATTTTAACTATATTTAAAGTTTTTGTTTCAGTTTCTTTAGCACCAAATGTGCAAATGGAAAGGTTTTCTTTTCTAAGAATTGGAAAGTTAAATTTCTCAGAAGTACTCTTTAAAACAAAACTTCTCTGTGAACCATTATCTAAAAATAATCTAACAACTTCTTGTTCATTTTTGACATCTATTAATGCGGCGCATGTTTGTAATAATACACTATTTACTTCTGTTTTAATTACTGTTGAAACTATATTATCAGTGTCCCTTTTCGGAGACAAGTCGTCATCATGTCGATTTCGAAAACATATTGAGAAATGGTGGGCCCCATTACAAATAGGACACGACTCCTTTTTTACACATTCCATTGCTCTATGACCGGGCAAAAAACATAAATAACAACAGCCCTTTTTCCTTAAAATTTCTCGCTTTTCGTTCGCACTAAAAGAACGGCAAGCGTCGAGTTCATGACCTTTGTTGCAGTATAAACATTTTCGGTTTCTAGGTTCTACTTTCTCCCAGGGGGTGGGAAATGAATGTGGTCTTAAATGTACTCTATTCGGGGGTGGCTTCATGCGTTGTCCGGGGGAAAAGCAGCCCTTATTTTTTGTTCTGTCTTGCGGTGGAGGGGAATAACGACATAGTTTATGACTGTTTATTTGAGAAGCTCGTTCCCTACTACGGATTTCTAAGTACAGGAACCGCAAAAGAGCGCTCAGGTCAAACCCTTCGTCCTTATGAGAACGATTGAATTCCAAAACGAGTTCCGAGGGTATCTGTTTCAACAGGATGGGTGTTAATAAGTTTGAGTAGGATTCTCCTTTAACTCCTAAACTTTCAAGACTCCTTATTTGCGTTTCTGCTCTATCGTACAAATTTCTTAAGCCCACAATATCAGTAGGGTTTCTAACAGGTGTTAAATTTAATAAATTGCTCAAATGAGCGTTAATTAACATGTTTTTATTTCCAAATCTATCTTTTAATAAATCAAGAGCTCTATCATAATTATCATCAGAAATTGGAAATCCATTAATGCAAGCAAGCGCATTACCACACAAATATGATTTTAAATAATTAAATTTATCAATTTTGCTTAGTCTATTGTTATTATGAATAGAGCTTTCAAATAAATTATAAAAATCTAACCCCATTCAATTATAAAAATCTAACCCCATTCAGAATAATTTCCAGAATACTTATTTATATGCAATTTAGGTAAATTTATGTTCATACATTCAAAACTATTGGAATCAATAACTTGGATATTTCGAGAAACTGTATCAACCTGGATAGAGTCAAAATTTATTCTCCTAATTTTAGAAGAAAGCTTCGTTTTCCAAAATATAATCTTCTCTTTAATTTCTCTTTAATTTCCCTTATTTTGATGAAAAGTTAAAGGCATATTTTTCAATTCCCACTATTATCTCACACTCTTTAAATATTTATTTACTTATTTATTTATTTACCTTGGTGGAATTTTGAACCGTTAATAAAATACATTTTAAAGCGTTCAATTGAGCTGAAATTTTATATGCATGATTATTTTGAATGACAATACAATAATTTAATTATAATTAATAAAAACTAATTAATTAAAACTTATTATTTAAAGAATTACAAATACAGCCACGTTGGCATCATTTTGGCGACTTAACGAGCCTTTTGGCGACTTGGGTCAAAACTGGAAAAGGCTTTTTCTCCCGTTTTAAAGCATTCAGTTGAACTGAAATTTTATAGACACGATTGTTTTGGATGACAATACAATACTTTAATAATAATAAGTACAAATTAATTACCACTTAAAATTGTGATTCTGTCATATGTATATGCATATTTGTATTAATTGTAACTATTTAATACAAAATAGCTAAAATAAAATGTTTCTTTGTTGATCTCAGTAGGAATTGACTTTTTAAAAAAATTATATTACTTGTTATCCTAGTTTTAATAATGTTTTTTAGGTATGGCTGAACAGGAAAAATTCACACACAATACAAAAATATTATTTGATAAGATTTCCATCTGAATGAGAAATATTACATTTGAACATAATGTAGTTTCTATTAATGTTATGAACTTAAAGTACAGTTTATTTTACAAGCGAAGAAACTTTAGGTGTTACCAAAGAAATTAAATATTGCACATTTTAACTGAAAATTTTTTAATCAAATATTTTCATAATAGAACAAACGATTTTATTCTCAGAAATAAGATTAAATTTCTGACAATATATTTATGAAGTAACTGAAAATAAGAGATGCCAAATTACGTATATAAATTAAGCGTATTGACAGAATTTCGAAAATTAATGATAAATAAGTATTCATATTACAACAAAATAATTTAATTATCTATGAATGTCACCATTGTAATATTGTAAATATAGTGAGCAAACACACAGCTCACATATAATTTGCTATTTAAAATTACGTTATCCTATCGATTCATTGAATTTTTTGCTTCTGATTATCAGAATAATTTTGTTATCTTCGCAGTTAAAAATGATTAAAATGCCGTCTGTGCAAATTAAGGAAGAATGTAAACATACTGTACGTTTGCAAAACTTAAGAAGTATTAAATCAGGAGAAGGAATAGAGTTTTTCTTCTTTTCAAAAAATTTTAGAATTAAGTCGTTCACAGTCGTTATTTTAGAATGGCAATGGGAGCGAAAGTAGGTAAGGGTGAATTTGAATTTACAAAAAAAAAAAAAAAAAAAAAAATCAAATTTCAATTTTAATGATGTTCTCATAGCTTCATTGATAATATTTTAAGTAGAGTTAATTTAAATTAAATGTATTACTTTGAAGGAATTTAAATAAGTAGGTCTAAAAGCATTTTTCAAATACATTGCTTTGTGGAATCGAAATATATACTTAAATAATTTCAAAATAGTTTTCAATGTTTTCTATATATATATTTCACTGAGAACGAAATATATTTATAATAGATTTATTCAAGAAATAGCTCAAAGATTTTTCTGTGTGTGCGTACGTTTACTCAAATAAATATTATTTTGTTTTTAAAACAATAGGGGGTATCACGTACTGCTTTTTTATATTGTTTTAATTCCACACTTGCTTTTACGCGTGATTGAAGAATACTTTTGCATATTCGCATGGTTAACAGGGTGCAAACGATTCTATTATACCCATTCAAACAATCTTTTTGAAGTAATGCAACGTGTGTAAAAATTAAACAAATCTTTAAAACATTTTAAGAAATCGAGTGTTTAAATCTATTTTATTATTATTTTAACTAAACATAATTATTATTATTATAATATAATATATATATATATATATATATTATACATAAATCGAATTTCAATGAACATTGATTCTTGTAAATCGTAAAAATAACTTATTTAAATGAAATTTATTTACATCATATATATAATCAATTTCGTTTCGTAAAAATTTGTCAAAAAGTTACAAAATTTTTTAAACCAATTTTATTTTTTTAATAATTTAGTTGTCTGTGTGCAAAGCCTGAGGATTTTATTTTACTTTATTAAATTAAGATTTACTCGCACACTCATATGCATAAATCATTTAATCATTCTCAAGAAACTGTCAATTTATGCTTGTGTCCGCCATCTGTCGGTGAAAGTTGAAAGCAAAACATCTTGCTTGAAGCTGTTATTCCCTGTAATCGAAACTAATGTATCCTCTAATTAAATTGTACCATAACTTTCGAAAAAACAATGTTTGAGAACATTTTACATTAATTATACGAAGTATAATAAATTACAAAACTCTGAAATGCTGTAATCATTTATGATCAATTACAAAGAATTGTATAAATTGCTTTTTGAAATTTCACTGTTAAAAAACAATATTTTGTATAAAACACACACATTGTCTTTTTGAATTTTTTTTTATTCTATTATGTTTCCATCCTCTTCTATCATAATGGTTCAAAAATGTTTTATGTCCTTCTCTAATAGCCACTTTATTGGTATTGTGTAACTTTAATTCGAAATTTCAAATATTTAACAAATTTAACATTTTAAATTAAATTTTTACGTAGACTCAAATAAACACATAGATAGAGAAGGCAGAAAGTCGATACACAAGAAAAAAAGGTCTTCCATTAAACTCAGAATCTCTCTCTATAAATACATTAATATAATTCTTTTAAAAGAGTTAAAATAAAACTTAAACTATAAGATATAATCCTGTTAAATATTTGTAGTTAATCAAATATTTTAATTCAAATTATTCATTGTTTTGAAAATTGTATTTAATTTTTGGAAATGCATACAACTGCCCCACTCGATCAATAGCCTTATTTAATTAGTAAGTAAATATACGAATTCTAATTAGATTTAATTAGGCTTTGCAACGGCACACACAAAGCGGGAACAAAGAAGTATATGAATATCTAATAAAGTATTTTAATGCAATGGATAATGAAATTGTTTAAGGAGATATTAATAAACCTTTCCAAACAAGCCAAATTATTAATATGTTAAATAGGGCCCTAAGTTGCTTTTGGGATTTGTTGAATGGATGAAATTAATATCGATTAAGAGCTTCTATGAGGATCTTTGGTTGAAGAGTTTACTACTTACGGTCAGATTACGAGGTCGGTGTTTGAGTTCGGTAATGAAGCTAGTTCAAGTATTATCTTTTAATAACTTCAATGGAATCGGGACTCGAACTCATGGCTTGATTTAAACATTGTAATTTAATAAAATTTCAACCTAAAGCCCATTGGTATACGATTTATTGTTCATATTTATAATTTAGGATCATCATATAGTTCAGTGTCCTCTCTTAGTGTAGTGTGGAGGTTAGAGGAGTTAGAGAACCAGATCTGTGGCCACTGACGTAGCTAGTTCTGAGTGGGCCCTGTATCAAAATTCCTTCGAGGTCGTTTTTTAGATGTGAGAATCCTGTAAGAGGGTGGTGAGTGAGTGGGTGAATATTAGCGTCACACTGTTAAGATAAACGAGGGCTTTTGGCGACGGATCCACCCGAGCTGCTCCCCCCTCTCCTAACTGTTGCACCACACGAACGGTAGGACGTTTGAGCTCTCGACAGACTTAACACGCATCGCTTCCCTTACACAGCTGGTCTTTAGTGGTACTGGGCTCGAACTCATGACACGCCAGCCACGATCCGGTGTCTTGACCGCTTGGCTACCGCGGCCACCCCTGAAAGTGGGACTGTAGTTACATATGCTGGGCTCCTTTAGCTTAGGGGCCCCGTACCATCACAGTACCACCCATACTGTGATAGCTACGCCTCTGTCTGTGGCTTCCTCTTAGGCACTTTATTGCAGTTCACAAATGAGAAATCAACTGAGTACTTTGTCGATAGAGTGATTTAGACACTGGTTAGTAGTGATTTAAACACTACAAAGCAAAACGAGAGCTATTGGAAACGAAACTCGCAATTTTGAGCTTCGTTCAACTGACGAGGACGACACCTGAGTCGGCATTACTCTTTCCAAATCTCAGTGAGGACTTTGAGCTTCGACAAATTTAACATGCATCAGCTCCTCTGCACGACAGATGTTCAGTTGCACAGCTCTCGAAACTCATGACAAGCCGGCAGAATCCATGGCCATGACCACCTACTACCACAGGCACTTTACATACGTGTGTGCGCGCGCGCGAAATATACTAAATAGCTGTAAATCTAAGGAGTAGAGCAATAATAGAAGTATAACCAGACAGAATGCAACAGTAGGACAATAGCAAACTCTCATCCTTAGGAATTAAGGTTTTTTGTGAGTATATATATATATATATATATATATATATATATATATATATATATATATATATATATATATATATACATATGATGCATTCGTTGGTATGTCTGTTTCCTTATAACTCAAGATCCAGACAACCAAATAACGTGAAATTTGGTTCACATTCACAAAATTACATGGGGAAGGTTCTTAAACAGGTTTCGTTCCATCCCAACCTCACTCTGGCCTCCTCCAGCCAAAAAGAGTGCGCTCCATGTGCATGTTCTGAGCCATGGGTTCATTTTAGAGAAAACTTTACTAAACAAAAGCGGTAAGTAATTTGCAATACTTCTTTGTTATATTTACTTTACTGCAAGCAAATACTGCAACAAATATCACATTACTTACTACATTCCATTTCATTCCTTCATTAATAGGAATGCATTGTCATTTTTTGCTACAGTCATGCCTCTGAGAAAAAGGGGGAGAGTATAGACTTGCAGACACCATGCTTTTCTCATGGGCAGTTGGATGTGGCCTGCTCTAGAGTGGGCAGAGAGGAAAATCTTTTTGTACACACTCCAAATGGAACTGTCAAAAATGTTGTCTATCACATTGCTTTAAGATAAATGTACCCTTTTATTGCATGCAAATAAACAGTTTTGTAAGCTTCTACAGAAAACCTTATTTTAAACCCAGGCAAAGCCGGGTACTTGCAGCTAGTATATATATATATATATATAGAGAGAGAGAGAGAGAGAGAGAGAGAGACATACTGAAATTGCATTTTCTTAAAGTTACACTTTTAAGTTAAAATTAAAATGTGCTCAAATAAAATTTAAAAATTTCAGTAGCATTGTTATTATTTTTCACACGTAGAGAATTGAAATTTATGTCAAAATGTGTTTATCTGAAATTTAAAATATAGTGACAGTTTGATTATTATATTTCCTACAAATAAAAATTCACTCAAATCCTAGCTTTTGTAACATATTATATTTCACAAGAGTCCTATTTCCTTTTCACAATTTTGAAAGTTATTCTACAAACCAAAGTGACGAGAATTTGACCACATTTTGTAAAGTTATAGACATTTCTTGTTACAAAAGAGGAAATATGTTTTAGACAACTGTAAGGAAATATAAAATATTTTTCTTGGATAAAATGTTGAAATATACGATTCCTGCACACATGTGGAAAAATCATGAAAAATCATAAAAACGACTTTTTATCGCTAACAATTTATTTTCTTAAGTGAAAGACAAATTCAGTTTTTGAGGTCAAAGAATGTGGCTTAGAAAAGTCGTAGATTCTACTCAGCGAAAAAATCCTTTTAAAGAGTTCAGATCGAGAAATGACCAACCGTTGCTGATCTAAGAAGAAAAAATGATTTATTACTTTTTAGAAGTTGGAAATAAAATAACGAATCGTTTGGGATTTTGGAATTTAGAAATGAAAGGAATAGAGAGTTAAAATTGGAACAGAGAGATTATGTGAGATTCTTTCAAGAAATATGGATGAAAAACGGGAAAAAAAGAAAGAAAGAAAGAAAGAAAAATTATAACCGTTGTTTATATATATAGTGGGCCACTAAAGTGTTCGTACACTTGCAATTTCTTATAAAATTTATTGTTTTCGACTAATAAAAATTAATATATTGGAATTGTAATTTTTTATGATATCTGCAACTTGTTCTTAATGGAATGACATAATTAATTTTTTAAAAATAGCATAACAATTTTTTTTAAAAATTAGTAATCAAAAAGCTACTAAAAATTACGCCACAGAAGTCTTCGTACACTTAACAGAAATATCAACTTAGCTTTAAATATTGTATTTCTTGCTTAATTTAGTACCTAGTAGGATATCTTTTAGTGTCCACAACAACTTTTAAGAGTCTTGGCATAGATTTTATCAGTTTTTTGTAATTTCTGCCTCGATTTTCGACCATACTTCTTTGATTATTGTTTTTACTTCACATTATGTGTTTATGTGACATGTTTTTTTAAAAAAAGTCAAAATCTCACCAGGTAATCATAGAAGTATGGTGATTGAAGAGGTATTTCACAATTTGGGGACAGTTATAGAGGCACCAGTGGCGTACATTGAGAATAGTGCGCTTGGCCTCATTACTCTGTTAAAAAATTAAGTCGTCTCCGATATCCAAATTTCAGGCGGATCATTTAAAAATTTCTCTTTAAAATATTTAAATAGAGCTCATGATTCAAAATACCATCAAAAAATGCCAAATTCCATAATTCTAAGGTCAATTTACACCCCCTCGCCAGAACACCTTCACTTTAATGCTGAAGCATGGATGTGGAGGAGTTGTTGTTCCAGATAAATTCATGGGATTAGATTCCTTATTTTTTCATTTACAAGCTATTATAGACCCATCAGAACCAAAAATGTTGAATTATCTGCCATCCCAATCAATTCGCTGTCAATTTTGAATTTTCTGTAACTTAATCACAAGCATCTAGTTGGATTAAAGAACAATGGAGGTGGAAGTGTTCTTGCGTGGGGGTGTAAATCGACCTCAGAATTAGATAATTTGGTATTTTTTATGGTAGTGTGAATCATGAACTTTTTAAATATTTTAAAGAGAAGTTTTAAATTATTCGTCCAAAATTTGGATGAAAGAGATGACTCCATTTTTTAACAGGATAATGACGACAAACGCACTGCTCTCCATGTACGCCACTGGTGCCTCTATAACTGTCCCCAAATTGTGAAATACCTCTTCAATCACTTTATTTAGCCCAGTAGAACATATTTGGTGAGATTTTGATTATTAAAAAAAAACATGTCACATAAACACATAATGTGAAGTAAAAACAATAATCATAGAATTATGGTCAAAATCGATGCAGAAATTACAAAAAACTGATAAAATCTATGCCAAGACTCTTAAAAGTTGTTGTGGGCACTAAAAGATATCCTACTAAGTACTAAATTAAGCAAGAAATACAATATTTAAAGCTAAGATGATATTTTTGTTAAGTGTACGAAGACTTGTGGCGTAATTTTTAATAGCTTTTTGATTATTAATTTTTTAAAAAAAATAGTTATACTATTTTTAAAAAATTAATTATGTCATAATTATTGATTAAATGTATGTCATTTCATTAAGAACATGTTGCAGATATCATAAAAAATTACAATTGCAATATATTAATTTTTATTAGTCGAAAACATTAAATTTTATAAGAAATTGCAAGTGTACGAACACTTTTGTGGCCCACTGTATATAACTTTTTATTCTGTTTTTATCTCCTTGGAAATATAATAAAAGTTAAATTAAGTTTATTTTTTTAAAAAATTGGAAATATTTTCTAGATTTAAAACATTTATAACATTTTAGTAAAATCTTGAAAGCGCGCGGGTTTACAGTTCTAAGATGTTAGTTATTTTTCCTATTTTTATTCTAATTCTAATAATAACTTTGTAACGGGTACTATTTGGATTCTTCTACTAATCCTCTTGGAGGAAACTATTCTTTAACTGTGATTTTAGTTTAAAAACCGCTTTTCGTAGAGATGACTTAGTTTTATGCAAATGTTACTACTATTTAAGTGCCTGTCATTGAGTATGTGAGTTAATGGTTAAGCGTTGATCGTTAAGCTGAAATTCAAGTGTTAGTGAATGAAAATAGCGTCTGGTGGTCGCGCATCTTAAGATTAATAGTCGACGGAGAATCATCAGGAAGTGGTTAAGTAACCAACCTTGGAGCTGACCGTGCTATCAGGCTTCAAGAAGGATCATATCAAAGATCAATCAAGATAAATGCTTTCGTTAATCTACTTATCCGATTACGGGTTAGGATTTCATATTGCCCCCAGAGTAAATTGCATACATTCGTAAAGTGCTAAAAATTGAATAAAGCAGATAGTTTTATGATCATATCTGCTTCTTCCTCGAGCCCATTCACACCCGCGACCTTCGGGCAGCGACATATAGTCTATATAAAAAGATCGCGGGGGGCGTACTTTTGTATAGGGGCCCTATGACTCGAGAAATCTTAATCAGCGATGTTCTTCATTTTTAAGATTAAATCTGTTTCGAAAAAAAGAGGGGGAGGGTTCTTTTTACTAAGACTTCGCTTAAATGCAAAGATGGAAAGATATAAAAAAGATATAATAGAAAGTAATTGATATGATTAAAGAAGATGGTCCCCAAAGTTTTTAAATTTAGTTCATTTCTGATATCAATAGAGGCAGAATGAACAGTTTTAGAAGCAAAAATAAGATCACAATTACATATACATAAAATAAAGTTCATTAACATTAATAATCTACGAAAAAGAAGTCCTCTTTTACCCTTTGATGAGAGCCTTCTATTAATTCTATTATTTAAGTGCCTGTCATTGAGTATGTGAGTTAATGGTTAATCGTTAAGCGGGAATTGCAAGTATTAGAAAAGGTGAACAGCAACTGGATGGTCACGAGTTTTGAGATTAATAGTCGACGTGGAATCCACCAAGAGTTTTGGAAGTAAACAATCTCGTAGCTGACCAAGCTATCGGGATCATAACAAGGGGGGAGCCCTACCCCCACATAAGTGAATTTGAATTACCTAGTATATCCAGTTAGGGGTTAGGATTTCAGATATTGCTCTCAGAGTTAAACTATAAAATTGTATATTTCATAAAGTGCTAAAGACAGAATAAAAATAGCTATTTTTAAGATCAAGTCTGCTCCTTCTTCGAACACTCTCACACCAGCAATCTTCGAGCCGTGACAACTTACAAAATACTTTAATACAACAAGTGGCCAATTTTAATTTAGTTCACTGGCTTTTAAACCCTTTAAAAATATAAAAGCTTGAGCACATTATGTTGGAAAGAAATAGTTGATGTTGCCCTTTGACGAATAAAATCTATATTGTTGTTGTTGTCGTGTGTTTTTATCCTTTGATACATATGAAATACGAGTGGAAGAACAGAAACATAAAATACAAACAGAAAAATATAGACATTTATTACAAATGATGTTCCCAGAATATAACAGAATGGGTGAGCTGCTTTCCTTTCGAGACGGAATCCATTACAAGTGAAAGTCCGACTTCTTTTCCCGAAGAAGATACAACCATGTCTTATTCATATTCGAATCCGAACCCGAGCCCACTCAGTTACAAACCTAGGGTCATATCCACCACACAGGCTGGGCGACAATAAAATTTATGCATTACTAAACAGGGTGATTCATAAAGAAATATACACTTATCTGATGCTGTAAAACAGTAACAGTCAAAGACACGTACCACCTCAGCGAACCGTACGTTAGATATTAGATCAAAGGATACTGTTGATGCTACAGTAGCAGGTCGACATTGACATCTTCGTTCTCCAATTGGATGGTGCACCACTACACTAGTTGGCCAAGTGCACGATTACCTCGATGAACATCTCCATCACCGATAGACTGGACAAGCTGTGGATTACAACATGCCACTCACCCAATGGGCACCCAGAAGTCCTGACTTAGCACCTTGTGATTTCTTCCTTCAGGGGTACGTAAGAGACAAAATATTCATCCCGCCTCTTTCTGTTGATTTAACGGATCTGAAGCAACTTGACTTGATGGATTCAGGTACCTTGATATGCGCTTTGAGAGGAAATGGATTATCGGTTCAATATGTGTCGTGTAACTAAGGGCTCAAACATAAAACATTTGTGACTGTCTCTAACAAAACTTAAATAATCCCATAAAATTCTGTTAAAGGTAACTTATAATTTTGTACGAATTTTGCGTAATAAATTTTTAAAATAGAATAAACAATTTATATCTGGATGGGTAATAATGGATGTTGTATTTAAGTTTATGCTAAAATTGTAATATTCGCAAGCAACGTCGTTCCTTACATTACAATGGCGATTCAATAGAAACTTGGTGAGAGAGCCAAGTTGGCACCATTTTTGGTGACTTGGGAACCATTTTGGCGAGTTCGCAACACTATGGATTCTTCTAGAAATTAGTGGAGAAATATATTAATATCGCGATCCACATGATGCAAACGGATTTTTCTCGAAAGAACGATGAGTCCTATAAATAGGGAGTTGCTCACCGAAACTGAGTTAGTATTGTCTGGACCTCTGTAGAATAGTCTTGTTTTGACAAAGAAGAGCCAACCAGCGATTATTTATTACATCGTCTGCTGTGTAGGACGAGCGGTGCTTGTGAATAATCTTTTACATACTTGTATTTTAGACACTAATAATTATGTCTGAACACCGTAGAAGGCGTGAAGGTCTTCTGATATTTATTTTGAGAATATAGCTGCTGTATTTCAAGGATTGTTTTTCGACAATAAATTTCCATCACACCTTGCTCCTTGCCACTGATTTCAAAAATCCTCGAACCTCTATCTACGTTACAGTATCTTACATTGTTCTTGATTTATAGTGCATTGAAATTGTATACTTCTTTGTGAATCATCCTATATTTATCACTGAACTTTTGAAAAGGGAAAACAATTGTATTTATACTGAGTTATTAAAGATAAAGATTTTAACCTTGAGTGGCATATTTATTTAGTTTCTAGAACAGGGATTTTTACGCTTTGCCTTGTGTTTCAAGTTAAGTCTAATGAACTGTGTGATCATCAACTTTATATTCCGTCCACTTTTACTTATAATTTATCAGCATTTATTTCATCAGTATCTATATCAATTTTTTTTGCAATATGAAGAATAGAAATTTCGATGTAAATACATTAGCTTCCAAAAGTTGGGACACAACAAATGAACGTCTTGTGTGTGTGTGTTTAGTTTGAAAATAAATGAACATAAAAACATTAAATTTCGAAGAATTAAGCTGTAAATAGGTATACATTAATTTTTATATAATTTTAATATCAAGCATGATTTATAAATAAAGAATAACATTTTTTGCAGAACTTTCGTGTGATAAAACATCACAGGTTTTTGTGAAGAAAAATTAAATAAATGTGTTCTTATAAGGAATCTCTCAGCCTTCACTTGTATTTATTTGACAACATTAACTTTTCATATTATCAATTAACTTGCAAAGCACAGAAATGGAAAACAATGTAAAATAAATTGTAGCAATCTTTGTTTCATCTTATTCAATGACTTGAGAGGAAGACTTTAGACAGCTACGTGCTGATAAATTCAGTTTTTTAATTTCTATATAAATGTCTAATTAAACAGCGTTGTGTATAACTATTTCGTGAAGTTTCATAGAGAAGCTATTTACGATCATTCATATGAACCGTATTTTGTATTTTAATTTCCATTCTTTTTGTAAGCTCCAAAATACTGGTTTTAGTTCAGTTTTTAAAGTTTCTAATTCATATACGATTTTCATCAATATTATAAAACAAATTTCTGAATTTATATTTTAATTTTATACTTTGAATTTTTTTTCATAGTAACAGGTTCTTAAATTGGGACACGTTTTAAAATGCATAAAAATGTATTGTGATAGAATGCTAAAAATGAATTAAAGTTACAGGCCTTTGGTGGAATTTTCAGTAGATATTTCGGCTGAAATTGTTTCTCAATTTTATTTTAAATAAGAATGCATGTGCTTTTCATATTCCCTATTTATGAATCAATAGGATAAATACGTAATTCTTTATTGCCAGGTGCTTCGTTCCCACATTTATTGAACTGTGTACAATAAGTATTCTCAGTCGCAACACAACAACAACAAAAAAATATATCTACAATTCTTTTCATAATATAATTGATTCTAGTTTTTACTGATTTTTCCAGTTCTTTTAATGGTATGAACTAGCATCTCTCAAAACGTAACATGGCCGTGGTAGCCTAGAGGTCAAGGTATCGGACTTGTGGTCAGCGTGTCATGTGTTCGACCCTAGTACCGCTGAAGACTCTTAGTGCAGAGGGGGTCAAAATACGTTAAATATATCGAGGCTCAAACGTCCTCCTGTTGGTGTGGAAATTAGGAGAGGAGTATGTCAGCTCAGATGTCTTCTCTTCCCTTGAGCATCGTTCAAAATTACGAGGTCCGTCTCCAAAAGCCCTCAAACAGCTGATTATTGCTTCTTAATATTCCCTCACTCAAAACATACAGCACACGAATCTATGAAGATAAACAAATAAGACTGATAAAAAAGGATTTATTATATTTTTTTATGAATAGCTTTGGAAGAAATTCATAATGCGAAATTATTCTTGAGAAACAATATTCCAAACTCTTACGAAAAAATTATTCAAATAAATTAGATACGCCTAGAGATTTATTTTTTTTCATCGATATAAAAGCTAAAATAATAACCCATTCTATTGGTCGAGTTGCCAAGTGGCAATGGTCACGAGCTCTTGGAAGCCGTTGTCGAGTCGCGGGTTCAAAACCTAGTGAAGTAGAGTCCCTTGTTCGGACCAAAGGGTAGTCGAGTATACGAGTATGTAAAAATGCCAGGTTATATCGAGAAGGGGATTAAAAAAGAGTAAGTGTGAGTGTGTTTCCTTAGAAAATATTGTACTGCGCTTGTATGTATCGTTTGCTTGAGAATACAACCGAAAAAAAAACTGCGCAAATAAACTTACAAAAAGAAAAAGTGCATACCTTAAAATCCAACGCATAACGCGTAACACAAAAAATAAGATCATAATTTATGGGTGCGCATTATACACACACACACTGACAGGGACGTTTTAAGACTCTTTGAGGCCCTGGGCCAGAAGAAAGCTTAAGATTTTTTGTGGCCCTGGGCCCCTATACAAAAGTAGCCCTACCTGAGATCTTTGAAAGTAGATAGTATATAGCATGGATTGTCAAATACTCGTTCAAACGGCAATTTGAAACAAATATATGCGACTCACAAACTCAAACACCTAGGCACAATCCGACTCGACCGATGACTGCGTTTCGACTATATGAGTTGAATGATTGTTTATGGTCTTACGCCTAGTCTTAGATATGGACAACGGTCAACACATAACAATACAGTCTTACCACTTTGACCAGTTGACAAGTGCTGTTAGAAATTCTCTGCTTTTTGGAGAATATGTTCGGAAATAATATTTCATCCCATTGAAATTGTCCAGATGATGATCTTATTAAGAAAGAGTCGAGAACGAAACTGGGCCTCCAGTGAGGGTGAGGCCCTGGGTCCGGGCCCATGCCTTAATACGTCTCTGTACACTGGGTATAAAAATGAGAGCTTTCAAAATAAAATTAGAGATAGTTATAGAAAAAAGTAGAGACTTTTTTTTCTATATAGAGAGAAATATTGTTTAAGTAAAAGAAATTACTTTTCTTACGCACTTGAAGGGTTGTAGCTTTAGAAGTATACTAATTTGTTTCGAAAGCTTGGAACAGTAGCTCGAGATTTTGACTAAAAACATAGTAGCATTACACATGCATATTCCAGGTTTCTTCGTAAAATAGAGGGTGCACGTTATACGACGAATATACCAAAAAATTAAAGAATGCAATTTGAAATTATGGGTGCGAGTTATAAGCCAGATTTTACGGTGCTTCATAAAAGCATTGAGCATTTACTACACAAAAAAATAATGAATACATAGTGACAGTAATTTACCTGACCAAGCACACCTCAGAAAAATACTTTACGAAAGCTTAAAGTCGTTCATAATAAAGATTAAGTAGCCGACTTTGCAACAACTGGCTACTTTCTTTAAGGAAATACGTGAGGTCGTTCTGTCTCCCAAACTGCATTCTACGTTTTTCTACTTCATCACGAAGACGTTGAAAGAACAGTAAGTCCATTATCGACGCAGGGTTGTGGGCGAGTTATCGTGACTGTCGTGTTATCGAGTGCCGAGTTTTTGGGCCTACCGTGTAGAGGGGCTGGTACGCATTTAGTCTGTTGGGGCTTAAAGTCCTGTCATTGACATAGTGTGATAGTTAGGAGAGGAGGGTAGCAGCTCAGGTGTCGTCCTCGGCACTTGACCATGGTTCAAAATTATGAGCACCATCGCCAATCACCCTCGTTTTGCTTCAGAGGGTGATGTAAATAAAAATCAAATCAAGATTATATACTTACACAGGACCTTGAAGACAATAGAGATACATTATTTAGGACAGGTGGTAAGCTGCAAGCGAACCACTGCTGTTTATGAAGTCCAAACTGAGCTTTACTTTTTATGCATATCTTATGCTGAGTATAAGATATTTCTTTTCATGGGGGGGAGTTCTTTTTCTTTTCTCATCAAAAATCCTTTTTCTAACTGAATTTTTAAGCACAATCCAGAAATTTGAATGCTAGGATGTCTCTCAATAATGTTCGATGTCCCAATAATGTCTTGCAAAAATATTTAACTATTTGAGTTCTACAGCGTAAAATGAAGTGTTTCTGGGATATCAAAGAAATCCCTCCCCATTTGCAAAGAATTTAACGACTTATTTTAGAATGACTTATTGGGAAGAAGTCGCCTTACAATGAAAGTCGTGAGTGAATGAGTGAGTGTTTTTTATTAACCTCGCACAATAAAGCTATTGGCGATGGACCTCGTTATTTAGGATCACAAGTGAGAAGAACCACCTGTGTGCATGTGTGGAGCTAGTCCCTCCCCTCACCAAACATCCATAAACTACCAAATTGTATTGAGGACAAATAAATGTAACATTACTATAATGTGTTATATATATTTATAAGAAAAAAAATTAATCGTATATGTTGCCACTTAAAAAGAAAGGAATTTTCCACGAGTATGTATGTATATATATATATATATATATATATATATATATATATATATATATATATATATATATATATATATATATATATATATATATATATATATATATATAAACTTGCAAATCTATGAATTACTAATTAAAAACCTTTGATTTATTCTTTTAAGAAATTAAATTGGACAAATATAAATAACAAATTAATTGGACAAATATAAATAACTTTTTTATCTCGTCTTATGAAGTGGTGTGTACTGTATTTTAATTAAGTCAAAATTCTTTTTGGCCGCTATCTGAGTAAAATTCACACACGCATCACATCATATACAATAATAGGGATAGTTTTCCTTTACTAAATGTATCTTGGAGCCTCAAATATGACTTTTTGAGAATCGCATTATAGTGTATTTTAATATTTTATTGTTTTTTAGTCATATTGGTGGAAGACGATGCACACAACGTTATTTTTCCTCTCCAATTAAATAGATTTAGATTTCAATTTAACGTGATTTTTTTCTCTTTTTTCCCCTACTTAAATGATTTTTATTAACTTTGGAAGTGGGATAAATTAGTATATGAATTTTAAAAGCGTTTAGTTAATTGCTTAGTTAAAAAACTGTGATATATTTGGTGACTTAACATTAATTACTTTCGTCTTTTTGTCAAGAAATTATCTAATTAAATAATCAAAACAAAAAAAACGAGATAATTAAGCTACAGGGAAAGAAAAGCTGCATCGAAGACGAAAGGGAAACAAAAGCTGTAAAAAAGGGAAAATGGGAAACAAAACGGCTTGAAAACGGGAAACAAAAGCTGCATCGAAGTCGGAGCTTTTTTTTATTGGACCTTAATCGACTTCTATTGTCCACTTGATCTCAGAAAATAAAACAGCAAGACTTTTTTTGCACTTCTTTTAACATAATTGGATTTTAGGAAGAATATTTTAAAACGTACAAGTTTCCAATGGAAAAAAAATTATTAAAAAACTGATGTCAGGGAATATAACACAATTCAGCTACCATTCATTAATTATATTTTCAAATGTCGCCTTGCTTTGTAACAATGGACTATCCCCGAGGTCTATGTTCTCTTAACTGGGGTTTTCTTTTAACCAGCGAAATTGACATTTTAAGCTAGAATAAAGCCCCTATACAAATTTGTACGGCCTTACCGAATAATATATAAAAAAATCAGTGACATAAAGCATATAATATAGATCAGAGGTCGGCAACTTTTTAGCTGCCGCGTGCCAAACCAATCTACCAATATGATTCAGCATGCCGCCCAGTAGGACAGTTTTTAAACAATGGGTTCAATTCATGAAGTCACATGATAAAAACAAACACGTGTTTTCCATTGAATTCAAAGCAAACATTAAACGAATTGTACTTGTTGTTCTATTCGTGAAACTCGAATAAAATTTCATATTTGGGTAATGGTGTTTAAATGTTAGAAAAAAAAATTCTTCAAAAAGATTTCTTTTTAATTAAAAAAAAATCTTATTTTATGTTTATGCTATGCATTTTGAAAGCATATGTACTTTTTATGAGAAGGTTTCTGCAAAGAGCAAAACTTGGCAACACCGGAGTGCGTGATCTGATTAGCTGGAAACACTAGATAGTTTTTTATCGTGTGATACGACGCCGCATGAGTTTTTAAATTGATTGGCTAGAATCACGTGGCTTTCACTATCATGTGACTACGACGTCACATGAATCGAGCCCATGATATAGTTACTACATATTAGTCTTGCATCATTTAAAGATATTTCCTAACATGAAAATATAAACAGCATAAAATATAAATATATCTCTTCATTATAGTTAAATAAAAAGATTAATAAAAATTTTAATGCGAACCTAGTGCTTGCACTTCTCTATTGTAAAATCAAGGGTATAATTTGTGACTTTGAACTGGACACGATTCTTAGCGTTTAGTTGTTAAACCATTTCTTTGAGGATTCAAAATAGTTTTCATTTAAGGAAAGATTTTTTACTTGGGTATATAGAACCAAAAGCGAAAAGCACACACACGTGCAGTTTTCTCTCTTCAAACAATTAAATCTCACCAGCAATGACATTCAATAAATTACGAAATATATGTAAATTTATCTTTAGAATTATCTTTCAGTTTTTTTCGTAATTCCGTAAATGTCCATGATTCTAAAGAATTTTTTCAAAGAAGGTCCATTACAAATTTATCAACTTCCATCCACTCAAAAAAATGACAAATTTGTAGAGTGCCACTGAGAATTGTACCACGTACCACATATGGCACGCGTGCTATAGGTTGCCGACCCCTGATGTAGATGAATAGAGAAGAGTAGATGTTAGTCGGTAATCACATTAATTAGTGCTTTAATTATAGTTGCGTTGCCACTTGTACGACACAAGATCACGGAGGTTTTTCTCAGTGACAAATCTGGGAGCTTGCGTCTCATTTCAGAAAAGTACCGTTAGATTCTTACCCTTTAGTTTGGCCTTTCCACATATCGCGTACTCATTTCTAGAATTTAATATAATAAAAGTTATTTATTTTATCAATCTTGAACTAATCATTTAGAATTCAATTTATTGGCTTCACTACCCCTGCTGCGATCGGATTCCCCCAGGAATCAAATTAATAAGCGTGATTTCTTCAACCAACAAGAGGAGGAGTTTCCACGACACCTTGATTTTCTAAAAGTACAAAATGATAAGGAAACCGTTAAACGCTCAATAACTTTACAGTTTACCTTTAAATTAATAAGTGACTCTAAACTAAAGAGATTATTCTCTTGTGTATTATAATATGCAAAATGACATCCCTCTTTGCCACAGTGACGGGCCGCACGAAAGGCGTTAAGAGGTCGCCCGTTTGACTCTCCTTTCAGTATTCCACTTAATTTCGTCTAACTTGTTATTTCATATCCGAATAAAGACTTGATTTTTAGTGGAAGGATTCAGAAGGCATCGATTATATTTATAGTACAAATTTCCATAGAATATTTAAATTAAATAGTAAGAACTACTGATTTTTTCGGCATTTCATTGACAATTATGGTAAAATAGCTACATCTTTTCAATAAGTCTTCCATAGTGTATTTTTGTGTTTTGTTTTTCCTTTGAAAAATTCTAAAGGAAAACAAAATTATTTAAGCAGACAGATCTAAAATAACCTTAGGGGGTATTTATATTAATTATATATATTTTAATATATTTTACTCACGTTGATTAATAGGTTTCCTTTTAAAAGATTTTCTCAATGTAACATGAAGTTCTTCCCAAGAGCTTTAAGGTATCCGACTACGTTCGGAACCGTGATTTTTCAAAAGGGTATAAATGAATAATATTTATATTTAGTGTCACTTAGATTAGAAGACGCATATAAAATTGTTTTAAGAATAGTATTACAATAAAAAATTATTTAAGTACAATATTTTGACAAAAAATGAACATGGAATGACCCATTTTCAAAATATTCTCTTTTAATGAAAAATGCTTCGATTTTAATAATATTTTGCTTGTATATAGCTCAGATCTCTGTACAGAGGCTCAACTAGAATTTTTGAAGTATATAACTTAGAAGTGTGTTTATCCATGTTTTACGACAACAGAGGGGAGAAATGTTAAGAAAAAAACGCCGATAATTATTTCAATTAGTTGTAATTCTGAAAATAATGTGAATTTTTCAGAAATCATAGTTGAGCTTCTGTACAGAGGTCTGAGCTATATACAGGCAAAATATTATTATAATAGAAGCATTTTTCACGAAAGGAGAACAATTTGAAAAAAGGTTATTCTAAGTTAACTTTTTGCCAAAATATTGCATTTAAATAATTTTTTATCATAATGTCCTTAAAACAATTTAATACATGTATTCTAATCTAAGTAACACTAAATATCATGAAAATTATCCATTTGTGCGCTTTTTTAAAATCCCTGTTCCAAACGTAGTCGGATTCCTTAATTTAATTTTAAGGAGCTGCTGCATAAGTGACCGCGGTAGCCCAGCGGTAAAGGTCACGAACTCGTGGCCAGCGTTGTCGAATCACGAGTTCGAGATCTCATGCCTCTGAAGACCCGCATTCTAGTGGGGCTGATGCACGAGTCTAAAATTCCTCTCGTTGGTAGGGTGAGGAAGTTAGAAGAGGGGGTACCGGCATTGGTGTCAACCTCGTCACTTGATCGTGGCTCAAAATTACGAGGTCTTCGTGTTGCTTCAGAATGCAACGTTAATAAACACTCTCTCACGCATGGAGGAGTTGATGCGCTTTAAATCCTTCGATAACTTGAAGTTCTTAAAATGGTGAGGTGGGGAAGTTTAGGGAGTGGGTGCTATCTCAGGTGTATCGTCTTCGCCATTTGACCGAGATTCAAAACTGCTAACTCTGCCACCAGTAGCTCTCGTGTTAGCTTCGTAGTGGCGCGTTAAAAAACATTGAATCAATAAATTAGCGTTTTTCTTTTCAATTATAGAATGAAATATTTGTGCAGTGCTTTTTTTGATTAACTACAAATTTATGTTCTCAATGAAAAGTCACAAGTCGATTTCGGCACACAAAAAAAAGCTGTTTTCATTTTATATATATAAGGTAATATATGGGTTATAATTTAAGTATTTTTTAATGATATTCATGATAGCAACGATTAAAAAAATAATTTTTTACTGCACTAAAAAATTTATCTTTATACAGCAAGAAGGACGATTCATCGCACTGCTATCTGTACTACCCTTCTTCTTTACGTATTTATTTTACATATCCTATTTGTTTTTCGTCAACGCGAGCTCCGATTCCATCCAATAAACTTATGAAAAATATCTTCTCGAAAGTACTTTTATCTAGCAAAGCGATCTTTTTCACTTTTATAAACTCCAAAACATCTTACGCGCTTGTTTTCATAGAAATATCATTACAACTTTTGAACATCTGAAAAAAAGATAAGTTTTCCCTACGCAACCTTTCTTATAAACAATGCAATGGGAGGCACTTAGAGAACAACTCAACCCCTTATTTGACAGCACACACTTACACGGAGTCAGTGTTCATCGTAAAATCCGTCAGCATTTTAAAACATACTTGCAAAAATATGATTCTCTTTCCCTATTCAACTCGCATACCCTTTTCTCATTTCTGTTTTGTCTCTCCATTTTATCGCCAAAATAGAGATTGATCGCCACATCTATCAAAGGCAATCAAACGAAACGGCAACGTCAGTTGCTTAGCAACGGTAGTTATGGAAACGTGGAAATGCCAAAAAGGTGGATATCAACGTATTTTATGACTGTCATAAAGAAACATAAATAACACCGCTCTCTTACATGTCGTATGTTTTATTTCGGAATCCTCCCCGAACATTTGAAGCTTCAAAACTTAAAACCATTCTATTTCTGTTTTGGAAGATTTTTTTTCTCCACCAGCGTTCTATTTTTGTTTGGTGTGCTTTTTTTTTATTCCCGTATGACGTATTTCAGAAATGTAATTCAAACTTTCGATTGTTTCCGTTCAGAACATAAAGATGATCAATGTTGGGTACTTTATACGAAAGATGAAATAGAAGTACGGTATAAATAGACTGAAAGATTATACGCCTTCTGAAAATACTAAGGATGCAATTGGCAATTGACGGTATATATTTATACCATGTGCACGCGTAAGGTCTACGCGATCCTTCGAAAGTGGTTGATAAATCAAATATTATAGAACGCAAGAACTATTTCGAAAACAAAGAAATCTGAGAATAATAATTAATCTCGTTTTATCATAATTAATCTCGTAGAATGGACTTATTTTAAAAGATTCCATTCTAGGGCTAAGTCATTTAAGAAAAAAGTTTAGGTAATTCGATAACTTAATAAATTTCACAACTTACTTGTAAAATGTTCTTTTTAAACTATTAATGTTGAAGTAAGTGAGTGTTTATTAACTTCACATTATAAAACAACACGAGTGCCATTGGCGACCTGACCTCGTATTTTTGAGCCGTCGTCAAGTGACAGTTACGACACCTGAGTTGGCACTCCCCCTCTCCAAACTACCACATCAGGCCATCGGGAGGACTTTGAGCCTCGACAGTTTTTACACACACAGCCCCTCTACATGGTGAGTCTTCAGTGGCACAAGAGCTCAATCTCGTGACACTCACACTCGTGGCAACCAGTCCCTAACCATAACCACTAGGCTACAAAAACCACATATTAGAGTCGTATTGTTAAAGCAAAGTAAGGCGTTTAATTTTAAAAAAAAAGAATTATTTTGAATAAAATTTGGAAATATTCAATTCATTCTTCTTTCGAAAAGAAAAAGCACCCAATCGCTTATAAATAAACTCAATTTTTATGAAAATGATGTATATTTTTTTAAACATATTTCGCCTACAAACTTTTCATAATCTATTACATAGAGAGCTTCTGGAATTATTTGAAATTTATTTTCTGGTTATGGAGTATTCAAATTTAGATTTCTTTTGCAATATTTTTCTATTGTGATTTCTTTTTATTTATTAATAACCATTCATAAGCCATCAAGTTAACCACTGAGGGACAAGACTTCTAATGAATTGTCTTAATTTTTAAATTAAAGTACAGCATGTATTAACGTACGTGTAAAATTTTATTTCTGTATGTTGGTGTCTTTTTCACACAACCAATCTTTCTCAGTCCTTCTATCCATTAATTTTATGCAATTATATATTTTAGAGGTGGGAGCAAATAGCTACCTGCAAAGAGGTGTTGTTTTTTTTGCGGCCCGCCAAGATAATCAGAAAAACAAGTAGACAAACATATTGCTTAAGAGAGGGGAAAAAATGCTGAATTTTAAGATTTTATATACGAATCCTCACAATGGCGTAACGAAGAACATTTGCCCCCTCTACAAAGTCAGGCTTTGGACCCCTTTAATCCTGCCCCCCCCCCGCGACGCGGGGGTGTACGTTACGCCACTGCGAATCCTTTGGATTTAAAAAAAAAAAAAACTCTGGTAAAGCAAGATCTTCCTTCGATCCAAATGTTAAGGTATCCGACTGCGTTCGGAACCGTGATTTTGCAAAAGCATATAATTGGATAATATTTATGATATTTAGCGTCACTTAGATTTGAAAATGAATATAAAATTGTTTTGAGAATATTATTACAATAAAAAATTATTTAAGTACAATACTTTGACAAAAAATGAACATAGAATGATCAATTTTCAAAACATTCACCTTTTGTGAAAAATGCTTCTATTATAATAATAGTTTGCCTGTATATAGCTCAGACCACTGTACAGAGGCTCAACTAGAATTTTTGAAATATATAACTTAGAAGTGGGTTTATCCATGTTTTACGACAACAGAGGAGAGAAATTTTAAGAAAAAAATGCCGATAATTATTTCAATGGGTTGTAACTCTGAAAATAATGTGAATTTTTCCTACTATTCAACTCTGTTGAACTGCGGGATCGCTCTGATTGGTTCTTCATTTTTCAGAATTAATTATACTCTAAAAAACTTTCGTTTAGGCCAATCGGAACACTCCCTCTCATTTTTTAATCTTAACTCCTGTTCTGTGATAATTTTTTCTCATCCTCGGATCTTCGGTTCTTTGCTGCAACGGGATTGGCTAGATTAGCTCCATCCACTTTCTGATTTTATGTTTATTCTCATTTTTGAGCTCTTAAAAGAGCTTTTTATGTAAATTCAGCTTATTCCCATCCGGAAAATAGTTTCATTCATTCAAGTTTTATTCATTCATTCAAGTAATTTCATTCATTCAAGTTTTATTCATTTATTCAAGTAATTCTCTATTATTTCAATATTTTAACTAAAATGGGACATTGGTAAACTCGTTATAGTCATCAATATTCCAGGAAAGGAGATTAGAATCCAACAGGTCTATGTGCTCCAAACATTCAACGAAAAATGCACATCATACGATCTTTTACAGTAAAACCTGTTAGTGGTAGAGGAACAATCGAAAGTAAAGTCATGCCACATAAGAATGCGTCCAGATCGGAAGAACGTGCGATGGTACGGTTTGTGATTGCAGGAGGTGATTTTAATGTAGACATCTCTTGACAAATAGTGGCACTCTATTGCGATCCCTATTTAGGTCAAACGTCTCGGAACAGTTGGTGTAAAAAATTTCGAGAAGGTTAACAAACGACATTGGACATCCATGGCAATGTCCGCCTACACGTTTCCCGTGAAACCAAGGCAACTTTAAAAAAATCTGTTGAGAAATGTTAGAGCACCCACCATACAGTTCAGATTTGTCACCCTGTGACTTCTAGGCCACTTAAGACAGTATTACGTTTCTATTTGGACGATGAAGTGAATGAAGCTGGACAAGATTTCTTCAGTAATCAACCACTTTCTTTCTAGAGGGAGTGAATATTAACGTCGCACTGTTCAGCTACATGAGGGCTTTTGGCGACGGACCACGTAATTTTGAGCCTTGGTCAAGTGACGTGGACAACACCTGAGCGGGCATTTCCCTCTCCTAACTACCACACCAACGGGAGGACGTTTCAGCTCTCGACAGATTTAACGTGCATCGCTGCCCTACACGGCGGGTCTTTAGTGGTACTGGGTTCGAACTCATGACATCTCTACCATGATCCGATACCTTGACCACTGAGCTACCGCAGCCCAATTTCTAGAGTGAATATATAGACCTGCTGCCGAAACGATGGAACATGTGCTGTAACCCTCATTGCATTTTCTTATGTTTTTCAATAAAATATTTCTTTTTATTGAACTTGTCTACTTTTCATTTGGGAAACTCTTTTTCTTTCGACAACTCATAAGTTAAAAAGGTATTCAAATAAAAAATAGTTGCAAAACTTCACAAGCGCCTCATATATTATATTCAAATAGCTTTTTTAACATTATCCATAGTTCAACGTTTTGAAAATATTAACTCGTATAAAGTTATATAACATGGGGATGCTTTCTCATATATGGTGTTATACAAAGATTTCATTTTTGTTCTAACATCCAACATGAATAACAGAGCCACACAATCTTTTTAATAAGCGTACGTTGATTTGATTATAAAGGTAATATTAAGTGAATTTTATTAGTTTCATCTTAACCTTGATTAATTGTTTAGACAGGAGAAACACATACATTATTGGTGCAATCTTTTCAACCATTAATCTTAATATTCCCTTTTCTCTTCTTAAAGCTATTTATTTGGATTCTTTAAATGCGCAAATTGATTTTTATGGAAGTCAAAGAATACAAAATGGCAAGAAGTCATTTTTGACAGACTCATTTTTTCTCCCAAATAACTTTTTCGCACGATTGATGTGTTTATTCTTTCTTCATTCGCAAGTTTGTAAATAATCTTTGTTTTTTTTTAAAGTTAAGTTTCGGGAATGTTCTGATAAATATTTAGGTGGAAGTTTGTCGGGTATCAATCATTTATTTATTTCTTGTTTCCATTCGGTGGCAAATATGATATGAATTTCAGTTACTCGGAATGGCAACGATTTGATAGCTTATTTTTTTTTATGACCGAGTTCGAGAAATAAAATGTCTGACAGATTTTCCTGTCTAAAAAGAAAAAAGTTTAATTTTCGAAGGGAATTTACTTTAAATTTGTTTCCGGACGAAAGTCTAAGTGCATGTAAAGAACAAAATTCTTAAGTATTACATGATGATAAACAACGTGCTACACTTTTTTTCCTTTCAATTTTCATATTGATTTTGGGAAATGTATAAAATATATAGATATGTGATAGCGGAAGAATCAATTGTTTAAAAAAAAGTTTTTCTTGCTCTCCGATATTTTTGTTTAGGGAAAAAATAACAAAACTACTAATGACAAGTAAATATAATTTCAAACTGCTGGTCAAAAAACTTTAAAAATATTTCAACACAAAAGCGAGAAAAATTAGAATTTTTATAATTGACATTAGATTAACACACTAAAAGTATTCTTATGCTTAATTTCCACAAGTGTTGCTGTTGTTGTCTTGTCCAAGCAGTTCAGAGAAATCAAACGGCGCCGAAGGCGTCCAAAATGGCGTTTGCAATGTCGATGACCTTTGAAGAATAAAGCAGTTGATGGTCCGTGGGATTTAGGTCTATGTTGTGGAGTTTAGCCTAATTAATATACAATATAAAATATAAGTAGATAACAATAATAAAATACAATTAAAAATATAAGTAGGAAAAAGAGTTGAATGTCAGGACACCGAGGGTAACTATTATAACTTCTTTGGCCCTCAAGGGATATTTTCAGCCTTTTGAAGTGTCTTGCACGAGGGTGAGTCAGAAAGTTTCTCCTTTTTGGCTTTTTGAAGCGTATCAAGCGATATGACAAATGCCTCGATGTTCTTGGTCCTTATGTGGAAAAATAAAGTTATATCTTATCTTTAATGTCTCATTCTGTGTTTTGACTTTCATACACAACTCTGACCACAGTCGACAAGGGAAACTTACTTTCCGACTCACCGTCGTATGTATTCTGGCTATGGTGCTTGAAATTACGCGGTTACAATTAATATCTAGAATAAAGTGCTCTTTAACTGGATGGGTGGTGAGTTTACGTCTGGCTATTGCATCAGCATCAGTAAGGGGAAGGCTATTGGAAAATTTCGGTCCTCCTTGGAAAGGTTATCAGCCTACTCATTGCCGTGGGGCGGTACCTATTACAAAGTGCAAGTTCTTTGGGCCACAACTACTCTGTTTATAAAGGAAATAATATCCTGGGTCAGTTGGGAGTTGCCCCTTAGGGTCCCCTGGAGTGCATATCAAAAATCTGAGCGCAGTAGAATGCTATTGGAACTCTCAATTGCCCTGTTATGTTAACTTTCCACACTAAATATGCATTAGTTAATTTTTTAAAAAAAATGTTTTTATTTTATCATTTAAATTTGGTTATGATAATTATGTTGCCATAGATGTAAACGAAATACCAAAGTAGGCACACGATTATTAATAATAAATCTATATATATTTAGGAAAAAAAGTGACTTAGTCACTCATTCACCGCAAAATCTCCGGAATTATTAGATCTACATATACTTGAAATTTGATAAGCATGTTCCTGTTGTTGAGTAAGGATCTTCTAAGGACAGGTCCTGCAATAATTGACTTTCAAAGGGTTTGCGAGAGGCTAAGGAGGTAAAAGATAAACAATCCTCTTTTTGAACTATTAGACCTATATACTTGAGCTAGACCAAAAAACTTGAGCAAGACCTATATTCAGCTAGCATGGTTCTTTTGTTGGGGTACCGTAGTGTTTATGGAAATCGACTTCCAGGAGCGTTTTACATACAAAATAAGATTCCCATTCTTAGAGTATTAGACCTACAGACTTGAAATTTACTAAGAATATTTTTTTGTCGGGTAGAGATCTGCTAAGAACAGGATTTACGGAAATCGACTCCCAAAAGGGTTTGAGGGGGCGTATAGATAAAAAAAATCCCTTTTTACAAGTGGTTACACGCTTTCTTTTGCTGATCAGAGATCTGCTTAAAAAAAGGGTTTTGCGGAAATTGACTCTCGAGAGGGGTTGTGGAAGGTAACTGTGATAATATAGATAAAAAAATTCCAATTTGAAATTATTAAACCTAAAGATTTGAAATTTGCCAGGCATGTTTCTTTAGTTGAGTATAGATCCGCCAAAACGGGTTTCGCTGAAATCGACTCCCGTGAAGGGTTGCGGATGCGTAAAACGTAACTGTCCTTTTTCCTGTCCTTTTTAAATCAAAGGGCGTGAGCTTTTAAAATGTTTTTCAATTCAGCAGAAAGCTTAATGAAAGAAATTATATATCAATAACTTACATGCAGTTTACATAGTCATACATCATGAAATACCCATTACAGTTGACGGGTAATAGCTAGTGTAGTAATAAAGTTAATACGATTCTCGAACATAAATATATGCGCAAATAATTCTTCTTACAATAATCTTTTATTTTACTTTATAAACTGTACCTAATATTTTATACAGTGCATATATTACACAGCTCAATAGTTAACGAAAAAAACAATGTCAGTGTGCTTAAGAAACTTAAAAAGGATTCCTGGAAATTTTAGGGGAAGTGTGCCGAAACACCCTTCCTTCGGTTTCGCGCCTAACAATATAAATCAGTACTTATTACAAAATGAGCATACTTCCCCTTACTAATGCAACCCAAGAGTGTGAAATTAGCAATCCCAAAGATCGACTGCAAACCAGATCCGTATACTTTATAAGGTATCTCTGCCATCATCTACTCTCCCATAGAGTTATAATGCTGTTAAAAGGAAACGGCCCGATGCAAATTGTCATTCGTAACTGCCACTAAATCAGTCGCAGTCACAGGTAAGAGCACTCTACATTTTAGGATTTAATTTGATCGCGGTGGCTTGCGATATTAAAGCTCTCCCGGAATATATCGGTGGAATAGGAAGTGCCCGCCATTTTAGGTCATGGTTGGCTACGGATGGTGATAATTAGTTCTTGAAGACTACTATTAGGTGAAAGAAATTGATGCTTATTCTCTTAAAGTAGCTCCAGGAGTGAATAAGGGGGTGTGGGAAAAAACTGTTTATACTTTCATTATTAAAAGTTATT
Organism: Trichonephila clavipes; assembly: GCA_019973935.1. Lineage (NCBI taxonomy): Eukaryota > Metazoa > Arthropoda > Arachnida > Araneae > Nephilidae > Trichonephila > Trichonephila clavipes. Next base: position 65,298 of record BMAU01016503.1, on the reverse strand, counting down.
TAGTTTGAATGGGTGGTTGTTAAGTACTGGAGCGAGTTGTTCTATAATTACTCCTACTCGTAAAAGAATGGCGATTTTAATTTGAATAATAAGATACTGTGACGTTTCCGCGTCACACATCTGAAAAATTGGCTTCTTTTTGGGGATAGGATAAAAGCGTTCATATCCAACGTGCACCCCTAAATATTGTGAGGTCTTTCCTCTGTCATTGCCCTGAAATCGATGGCCGTGCACTTGGACAGCTAGATTCGATACCTGACAGTGAGCCGGAAACTCAGAGTGTATTTCGAGGAGTCAGAAAGAAACCGCCCCATTCCAAAACCATGGAGTGGAGGGAGATTCAGTTTAAACACAGAAGAGAACGGTCGTGTGGTCTTCTCCCTCACAGATAACATATTCTGAACACTAATGAAATAACCAATACAGTAGAACGTCGTTTATCCGAATCAATTGTTCGGATAACCGAAAACTGAATGCGATCCATGCAGTATATAAAACCGGGCACCATACTTAGCCTTAGTTGTCGTATGAAAGGGTTTCGAAATGCTTGAATAAGAATCAAAATAATGTAAACATTGACAAGATGGCAAATCTAACATTTTCTTTTTATTTCCTAATAACTTAAAACAGGAAGGGGGAATTATTTTGGCTAGTGGGCCACCTTGGGGAAGTGCAGGATCCCAGAAGGCCACACCTTTTTCAAATTATTGCATTCATTGCTTAACTTTATATCTTACAAGGAGAGGACACGACAAAAAAACTTCATTAGGGCTCGAGACTTGGTGTAATAGTAGTACTCCCCTTTAGGGGGTTCAACCCTCAATGTAATTCCGCCGAATGGCCAGTCAATTCGGAGAAAAAAGCTTTCGAAATTCATGCTTAGCTTTTATACACCTAAATTTCAATTTCCTCCAACGATTTAGTAGCTTGGTTGATATATCGTCTGCATACGAGGTCTGGGTTCAATTCATCGAGCAAATTTTTTTTCATTTCATTTAATTATTTTTAAAATTAAATAAACTTATTTATGAAAGGTTTATTAAATATTAAATGATATTTTATGTAATCATTTTGTATTTTATAAAGTAAAAAAAAAATTTAATAAATTTATTATTAAAATTATTTATTATTAAAATTATTCAATATTATTATTAATAAGAATTATTTAAAATTATTATTATTAAAAATATTTAAAATAATTATTAATTAAAATTATTACTAAGTAAAATTATTTAAAATAGTTACTAATTAAAATTAATCAATAAGAATTATTATTAATAAGAATTATTATTAAAATTATTAATTTATTATTAAAAGTATTAATTTATTTTTAAAATTATTAATTTATTATTGAAATGATTATTAATTTATTATTGAAATGATTATTAATTTAATATTAAATTATTATTAATTTATTATTAAAATTATTATTAATTTATTATTTACTATTGAAATATAATTATTAGTTTCTTAAAAATTATTTAAATAAACTTTTTAAAATTATTTAAATTTATTTAAAAAGGACTTATTCAATGTTTTATAAAATTATAAAATAATTAAATTAATATATAAAAAAGACATTTTATTATATTAATTATAAAATAATTAATTTAATAATGATATACTTTATAAATTATTTTATATTATATGTAATGTTTTATTTATAGTATATTTTATTTCACATTATAAAACTATTTGTAACTAATTTTTATGTATAATATCATTTAATATTAATTATATATTTTATTTTGAATATTATTTATTAATATATAAAAATATATCTATAAAATTTAATATAAATATTTATATAATTACAGCATTTTTTTACTTTATTAACCACAAAATAATTACATAAAATATCATTTAATATTTAATAAACCTTTCATAAATGAGTTTATTTAATTTTAACAATAATTAAATGAAATGAAAAAAGAATTGATCGATGAATCGAACCCAGACTTCGCGCATGGTGTGCAGACGATAAATCAGCCAAGCTACTAAATCATTGGAGGAAATTGAAATTTAATTGTATAAAAGCTAAGCCTGAATTTCGAAGGCTTTTTTCTTCGAATTGACAGGCCATTCGGCGGAATTACATTGAGGGTTGAACCCCCTAAAGGAGTACTACTATTACACCAACTCTCGACCCCAAATGAATTTCCTTAGTCATGCCCTCTCCTTGTTAGAAAAGATATAAATCGTACGACAAAAGTCAAGAAGTATAAGTGAAATGAAATAGTGGCAAGTTTTATTCAGTTTATTGATTGGGCTGATTTCATATCTATTGTTGCAAGCACTTTTAATTTTAGAATCAGTTTCACGAGACAAATGTGTACCCTATCGTACTTTTCTACATTTTCTTTGTGAAATCAGAAGTGAGATGCCTCGTTTTGAAATTCTCATCACAGCCTGCAAGTTAATGTCAGCCAACTTACAACTCTATTTACTCTTGTTGGTCTTCATACAAGAAAAATTCTCTTGTTCATTAAGATATGTTCATAACAACTTTGCTCATAAAAATATTTTCATAAAGATGTGTTCATAAGAACTTTGATCAGAAAGATGTGTTCATAGGAACTTTGTTCATAAGAACTTTGTTCATAAAAAATGTGTTCATAAGAACTTTGTTCATAAAGATGTGTGCATAAAGATTTCTTCATAAGAACTTTGTTCATAAAGGTGTGTTCATAAGAACTTTGTTCATAAAGGTGTGTTCATAAGAGCTTTGTTCATAAAGATGTGTGCATAAAGATTTCTTCACTAGAGCTTTGTTCATAAAGATGTGTTCATAAGAACTTTGCTCATAAAGATATGTTCATAGGAACTTTGTTCATAAAGATGTGTTCATAAAGATATGTTCATAAAGATATGTTGACATGAATAAAGAGAACATTTTCTTTGTCTATTTTCTGTCTTGGCGAACTATGTAAAACCCTCAGAGGGCCGCTATATGCTCACTCCTGAATTAAATTATTTGTGAGTTTTTACTAAAATTGTTTAGTGTAGTGGTCACCAGCCTTTAGAGCAGGAGTAGCCAACCCAAGTGACCTCACGGGCCACTTCGGAAAAACATTATAATCCCAAGGGCTGCAGATAAAAATTTATATCTTTATATTAGATTTGGACCCATTAAAACGTTTATTGAGGGAAAATTTAAAACAGATGATATACTACTATTGTTTTCAAGTATACAAACATAAATAATATAATAACAATTAAATGATCGAATAATGTTTAATTTATTTAATTAGAGAGATATTTGTTTCTCAACTATGTAAGTCGTTCTCAAATGCACGTATTTGTGTATCGTAATTGATGTTGCAGATTTTCGTCCGTTAAGTTTTAGCTCGATTTATGTTTGATAAATTTCAATTTCCAAAAAAGACAAATTCGAAGTAACAGAAGCAACGTGACAAAATAGAAAAAGTTATAAGATTTATCTGTAAAAAAAAGTCTCTAAAAACAAAAATATTGTACAAAATAGTTGCATTTTGTTAAGTTGTAATAAATTTCGTGGGCTGAAAAATTGTTCAAGGCCGGCCGCGGGTTGGTCACCCCTGCTTTAGAGCGTCGTGGGTTACTGTACATATTTATGTAATATGATTAACCATTGTATGCTAGATACACTATATGGCCAAAAGTATCCGGACACCCCTTAAAAAAGTGGTTCTGGTGAGTGACGCAATTTGATACGTAATTGAAAGCTATAAAAGTGTTGGTAGTGGTTTGTCAGATTGTATTTAAGCGTTTGTGAGGCAATGAGTAAGTCAAAAGAGCTTAGTGAGTTTGATCGTGGCAGTATAGTGGGATGCCACCTTTGTGGGAAACCAGTTCGTGAGATTGTGGACATTCTACAGAAGCCTAAATCGACTGTGAGTGATGTAATTGTGGAGTGGAAACGTCGAGGCAGTGAAACGGCAGAAAAACGAACCCGTAGGCTGAAAATACTTGGTGAACGCAGCCTCAGAACTCTGAAAAGGGTAGTGAAACAAAATCGCAAGTCCTCGTTTGTGGAAATTTCTCAGGAGTTCCAAAATTCATCAGGAATTAGTGTTAGCAGCAGGACTGTCCGTCGAGAGAGTTTAAAAACTTGGGATTCCATTGTCGTGTAGCCGCTTACAAGCCAAACATCACTCCACAGAATGCGAAGCATCGATTACAATGGTGTAGAGCTCACCGTCATTGGACTGTGGACATATGGGAAACTGTTCTTTGGAGTGATGAATTCGCTTTACAGTCTGGCAGTCGGATGGACACGTCTGGGTTTGGCGGATGCCCGGTGAACGCTTCTTTAGTGACTGCATTGTGCGGACTGTTAAGTTTAGTGGTGGAAGCATAATGGTGTGGGGGTGTTTCTCATGGTTTGGCCTGGGTCCGTTAGTTCCTGTGATTAGAAACAGGAACTCTGAGATGTATGTGGACATTCTGGACAATGATGCACTCCCAACTCTATGGCAATATTTCGGGGAAGGCCCATTTCTCTTCCAGCAGGATAACTGCTCCATTCACACATCGAGGCTTGCACAGACGTGGTTTGACGAAATGGGTGTTCAAAAACTAGACTGGCCTTTTCAGAGCCCCGATCTAAATCACATAGAACACCTTTGGGACGAATTAGAGCGTGATTACGTAGCCAGCCAAATCGACCATCCTCACTGCAAGCACTCACTTCACTTGTGATGGACGCCTGGAAGGCAATTTCTATGGTCACCAATCAAAAATTGGTGGAAAGTCTTCTCAAACGTGTGCAGGCTGTCATCCATGCAAAAGGGGGACCAACATCATATTAATATGTGCCTCAGGATGCTCTAAGTCCATACCACTAGGTGTCCGGATACTTTTGGCCAGATAGTGTAACTATTGATGGATTGTCACTTTTTTTAAGTCTTTATATACATTTCCATATCACTGAAAAGGAATTTCATGAAAGATAAGGACAAACCGTCAGCGCAACTGTCAATATTAACAAAATTAATGTTATGTAGCCAATTTACCATGGTTGCTTCAAATCTCCCTTTCAAATGTCGTTAGATACAGCTGAAAAAGTAGTTAAAAATTCACTAAACTCAGAAGGAATTTCGCTAAAAGCAGCAGCTAAATTTTTTTAAAAATTTATAATTCATATTCCGTAATACGTTTTGCTGATCATCATTTTTGAAACTGAGTCTTCATAAAAATAAGTAATGTCCCAATTTTTCTGTGGACCATCAAAATTTTTTCATTGATCACAACTGGTTCGTGGACTACAGGTTAGTGACCACTGGTCTAGAGATTATTGATGTGTTGATAACAATTTGCCAAAAGCTTAAAGTCAATAGTTTTATATAAATAACATTGATTCCTAAGCTGCTGAATACTTGGTTTAAAATCGAATTTAACATTTTGTTTATAGAAGAGGGTGAAAAACTTCATTCCAAAAAAATAGGATAAAAAAGTAATCGTTTAGCTCTTGTAAAAGCTATTAAATATCTATAAAATATACAATAGATCTGAAACTATGAAATGAGAACAGTAAATTTAACAGTAAAGACTCAAAGCAAAATAGGGGATGTGTTATTCATTTAATATTGATTTTCACTGCGATTTTTTTCTCTCAATTAATAATAATTTTAAATTAAATCTTCCAAGTATTTTAAATTCGTTCTAATAATACCTGAATTTTAAATTTCTGCGCGAGATAAAAAAAAAAGCTTAAAAGAAATTTTATACGTGATATATTAGCTTCTACACAAAATAAAAATCTTTCAAGGATAAAGTTATATTCCAAAAGGCCAAAGAGAAGCATTTTTAAAAAATCAAATACAAATAACATAAAATATTTTAAATGGAGCATAAATAAGAAATACTTAAGTCTTTTTGGGATTCAAACATCTTTTACATAAATATTGCATAGCAAAAATGCAAAGAAACCTAGTAAACAAACTCCTCCATTCTGCAAAAGTTAAAGATGTAGCCTTTTTAAGAAGATTCCCTTTTTTCAAAAATAAATCATGCCAATTTCTCTGTTCAGTTTTTTATCATTTTTTTCTAGTAAAAATGAAACAGGGGGGAGAGTTATGTCTATCTAATATTATTGAATGGATAATGCAGTAATATAAGATGTTGTATGTAATGAGTAGAAATGATAGAATTTTTTTAAATAATGTCAAACAAGAAGTTTGGAGTTGCAATGATTGCATTTTTATAAAACGATGAAAACTAATATTCGTCTTTCTACTTCTTATTTAGAGAAATATCATTGAAATGATGGAAAAGGGTTGCATTTTTGCAAATTTCTTGATTCAATATGCTTTTGCTATTGTTTGGAACAATTTTTGACACATATGTATATACGTTCTAGTAGAGAAAGTGAGACAGAATTGAATTACATGAATATATTTTTTAAAAATGTCGGGAAAAAAAAGTTTTTACGAGGAATTTTATTTTTTTTCTTTTTATTTGTAAAACGAATACATATTTTTTAAAAACTCCTCAAAATATAGAAACTTTTTATTAATACACATTTTTTTTGTAATAAAAGCATTAAAAATTCATTTAAGATTTAATTTCATTATATAAAACACAAAATATTTTATATACAATCAAATTTTGAAAGAGATCATACAAGAAGGGAGGGGGAGAGTCTGAAAAAAATCAAGCTCTTTCGATCTGCAAAAGTAAAAAAAAGTAGCATCTTTAAAAAAAAGTCCTCCCTTTTCAAAATAAATCAAACTAATTTCATTTCAGTTTAAAGACTTCATAATAAATTTTCTTTATGCCTCAAAAATTCGATTGTGTGGACAGAGTTCTACCACTAGGACACTGGACATACCTCTGACACAGGACAGAGTTCTGCCTCCAATCCACTGGACATACCCCTGACGCAGAACAGAGTACTACCTCCAGTCCACTGGACATACCTCTGACGCAAGACAGATTTTTGCAAACCGGACACTGGACGTACCCTTCACGTAGGACAGAGTTCTGCCACTCGGACGCTGGGCATACCTCTGAATCAGGACAGAGTTCTGCCACTCGGACACTGGACATACCTCTGACACAGGACAGAGTTCTGCCTCCAGGCCACTGGACATACCCCTGACGCAGGACAGAGTTCTGCAAACCGGACACTGGACATACCCCTCACGCAGGACAGAGTTCTGCAAACCGGACACTGGACGTACCCCTCACGCAGGACCGAGTTCTGCCACTCGGACACTGGACATACCTCTATACCCCTGACCATCGACAGAGTTTTTGCTTTTTGACCACTGGTTATACCCCTGACGCTGGATAGAGATTTGCCACCCGGACATTGGATATATCCCTGAAAAAGGACAGAGTTCTGCCACCCAGACACTTGACATACCCGTGACGCAGGACAGAGTTCTGCCTCGAGGACACTGGAAATACCCGATGCTGGTCATAGATCTTGCATGGTTACGCGACATATATTGTAACTGAGAGCACTTTTGCATATTGTTATCATTTATACAGAAATTTTGGAGGTATAAATGTTTCCCAGCTGTAGGATAAGAGTGTAATGATAAAAACAGTGAAGCACACACGTAGGTTAAGGGAGATATTTGGCTGCTTGTCGTAGGAAAGATTCCTATTTTTCCTAATCAGTTTCTATCCATCGAATATCGCTTCTATAACTAAAAACTGTTTAGTTTACATCTTTTCGTAGCCTTCCAGCACAACTATTCTGGTATCTGGAATTTCAATGATAACGCAAGTACTTATACATAAAAATGAGAATTTATTTATCTTATTTTAGTTTTTTTCGAACATACTTGTGTTCATTATAAACTATTGAACTGAATCAGTAGTTTGAAGAAGGGAATGAGCCCCCAAATATGTTTAGGGGGAATATTTTTAGAAATCTTAAATTTTTTCTTATTCGTCGTTTTTCTTCGCCACACTTTAGTGAGAGGTTCTTACATTAATATTTAGTTATATTTATGTAACAAAAATACAGCAATATTACAAATACGAAATCAGTTCTACAATTGAAACTTTTTAAATACGAGAATTTGAATTTTTATATAACTTACGTTATCTTTACTCCAGCAGCAAACAATTTTTCAAATGTTTACATATGTACTATCGGCGTGGCGTGGCGTGGTATTGTATGGGCTTCTCAAAGTTTGTAGCTTTTTGCCTTGGAAGTTTCCCCTTCTACTCTCAATGTCAGCACTTCCTGGTGCATGAGCGATTTCTAAACCAACGTTATTTAAAATCTACTTTTGAATTTTCTTCCACCTGTTTGCCCCGTTAGACGGGGGTCTCCGAAGAGATCCTCTCCGTGTAGCTTGTTGTTGCATGGGACGTTTCGATGGATATAACTATATTGCAACGAAAATTGTGACTTTTTCTCTTTCTTTCTTAGAAGCCAGCACTTCTGGGTTTGTATTCGAATATGAGGGATTTCTACATTTTTGTCAGTTAAACTCCCTTTTCCGGTATTTCTTCCACTTATTATTTTTATCAGAAAAGTTTCTTTTCAAATATTACGATTAATTTTTTTTTCTATATAGCATGTGTCAAAGAGAAGAATATTAAGGAAGAATTAAGCAATGTGTTAGAAAAGAGAATGCATTTAATTTATAAGATTAACTTTTAGTTATTTCACCGTTGAAAAGAAATTTTAAATAGAAATAATGCGATAGAGGAGCAGGAAAAGGAACAAAATTTGCTAAGATTCACAGGGGTAGATATCTCTTAAACTTCAAAAAGGTGGAAAATTAAAGGGGGTTTACCATAGACAGTAAACCCATTGGAAAAAGGAAAAGACCACTAGGGCACCTCGGGATTGTGACACTCGTACTCACCTAAAGAAGGTAAGCCCCTGAGGGGTTCAGGCTACTGTACATACCTCTGACGAAGAACAGAGTTCTCGGACAATGATCATACCTCTCACGAAGAAGAGAGATCGGCTTCCAGCCTTCTGGACATACCCCTAACGCTGGACAGATTTCTGCCTCTGAACACAGGACATACCCTTGACACTGGACAGAATTCTGACTCCAGGTCACTGGACATACCCCTGACGCAAGACAAATTTCTGTAAACCGGACACTTGACGTACCCCTCACGCAGGACAGAGTTCTGCCACTCGGACGCTGAACATACCTCTGAATCAGGACAGAGTTCTGCCTCCAGGCCACTGGACATACCCCTGATGCAAGACAGATTTCTGCAAACCGGACACTGGATGTACCTCTCACGCAGGACAGAGTTCTTCCACCCGGACACAGGACATACCTTTGACGCAGGACATATTTCTGCCTCTAGGACTGGTCATACCCCTGACCCTCGACAGAGGTTTTAATTCCTTACCAATGGTTATACCCCTGACGCTGGATAGAGATGTACCACCCGGACAATGGATATATCCCTGAAACAGGACAGAGTTCTGCCACCCAGACACTTGACATACCTCTGACACAGGACATATCTCTGCCTCCAGGACTGGACATGCCCCTGACACTAGACCCAGTTCTGTCACCTGGACAATGGGCATACCCCTGACGCTCGACAGAGTTTTGCTTCCTGACCACTGGTTACACCCCTGATGCTGGATAGAGATGTGCCACCCGGTCACTGGACATACCTCTGACTCAGGACAGAGTTCTGCGTCCAGGCCACTGCATACCGAAATAGATTACAAGGGATATTTTATTTTGTGTCAGCTGTATCATTTTTGGTGACATTGTCACTTACGCTGGCGAAAAGGAAAAGTACCGAAAAGTGTTGATACTTTCGAAGAGAAATCATAAACAACAAATAATAAGTAGCTATTCTTTATGAATATTTTATGTGTAGTCACTAGAAGCGTCCTCTTGGCGTGTTTTCTTGGCACTAACCGAAAAGTATCGATAACACTTAGGCTGTTTTATGAAGAAACATTATTTAAAATGTGCAATGCTTCCAGTGGATCCCGTCCCATGTGAATATTGCTTTGAACAAAATTGTGGACAGCTTAGCGAGGGCTGGTGCTGGCGAAACTACAACGCCTGCCGCTCCTCTTACTTATTTGGAGCTGTTTTCAAAGTATAAAGCAAAGAATAAGGCCATTTGGATGATCCCACCGGTGTACCCATGGTATCAGAGCAAATGCCCTGGCGGCTCCTTGGTTTAGGTCAGCAGTAGACGAGATCAAACTGCGCCTACTCGTTTCCTTAGTGGTAATCTGATATCATTGACTTTTGTCGATGGCATTAAACACTTCGAAATTTGCACTAAGTGTTCTTCTGCACAGGCATCCCCTGCCACATTTTATCTTATTTGAGGCTTACCAGGCAGGACTTTGTTCAAGATCCCCTATTGGTCTTGGACTTTTTCAGGGGGAATGGACTCATAGACCTGTTCTAGCTCTGCTGATCTCGGGATGACTAACAACAACAAGATATGCAATACCCCACCGGTTATGAAATTTGGCGCATTTCCCACCAAATTTAAACTAATTATTTCACGCAATATCATATAGAATATCACGTCGTTTGGCGCCTTTTTCCTTGTTAGTAATAAATGACTAGTAACATTTTACACTATCACTTTAATTTACCTGACACAGATAGATGAATCCCACAAATTTTTTTTTAAAAAAGAATTAACATTTAGATTTAAATTTCTAATTCGTTTACCAATACTAATTTTGGCTGTGTTATTTCCCAACTAGGAAAGCTGTCCCTTTTTACTAGTATCGAGCGTGTATTATTAAGAAAAAATGAATGATCTCACGTCAATTCAATACAGAAAGGAATTTCAATAAGATCTGGTGGAATAATCTTAAAGATCTTCCCATGTCGCCAAGACTTAAAGCAGTTGCCGAGTTTCCTCTGGCTAATGGACACGACTGTCTTCTCAAACATCTTAATCGAATTCATGTTGGAAATCCCCTTTCTGCAAGCTCTGTGATATTAAGGGGAAATGGCTGCTAACCACATTCGCCACTGCCCAGCATTAAAGAGTTCCTCTTAGTGCGATCTTTATTGGCAAGCTAGGGACTTATTGGCCTCATAAGACTTTTTTCGCCACATTGTTATTTCCTAATTTGTTTGTTTTGTCTGCTTTTTGTTCCTACACTCTTGTGATGTAGTGGTCTTTTGTAACCCTGGCCATTGGGAGTAAAAAAAAATTCACCAACACGTCAAATTATTCTCGTCATATTAGTTAGAAGTCTACTGCAGCGAAACTAATTATTAACGCGATTTGGCGTCTTTTTATACTTCGTCGCCAGACATGTGAACTAAACCCAATACATACGTATTTAACTCTCAGTTCTCCTCCAACATTAACTTTCTTCTACGATAAATGGAAAATCAGTATCAACGTTGAAAAATCCACTGCTATTATTTTTACAAAAAAGCACTCTCTCCCACCACCAATCATTATGTAAAATAAACAGATCCCCTGGTCTCAGGAAGCTAAATACCTTGGTATTATTTTCGATACGCACCTAACTTGGAAACAACATATTTTATACGTTCGCGATAAGTTCCGGAAAATTATGTTTAAACTTTACCCCCTAATAGGCCGGAACTCACATTTAAGTATAGAAAACAAAGTGCTTCTCTATACAGCCGTTATGCGTCCAGTATGGGGTTATGCCGCTAAAACAAATATCAATATTCTAGATACTTTGCAGAATTCTCTTATACGTATGATCGTCAAAGCCACAAGATACATGCGCAATGACGACATACGCAATGCTCTTAAAATTAATAGTTTTAAAGTCCATATCCAGAAAATTGCAATTAACTTTTTTACAGATTTGCATACAACCAACAACGTCAATATGCAAAATTTAACTCCTTATACTCCTAATGACAATACTAAAAGGCCAAGAAGAATTCTTCTTGATTCTTACAACCCTCCGTAATTCTTAATTTTGTGCAATAATTTTTATTGCACACCTTATTTGCTAAAATTTATCTTTATTTTATTTTTGTCATTAATCTTCTCTTGCTCTCCCCACTGGACTTGCGCCTCCCCATTTTCTAAATCCTAGCCCCCAGGGCAGCCAATTGGAGTCAATGATCACTTTACCAAGCATCCAACCAGAGAGCAGCCTCTAAGCTCTCAATCATGCCAAAAAACCTTGAAAATCTCTCACCCTGACGAAGCACGTTAGCCACGTCTCCCTGATTCCATCGTCCAACCAATCGCCGCCATGCCACTCAGCAGAATGAAAAAACCCACTTTCGTCAAGCCCCACATCCAAGTTTTATCACGACATGGGATTGAGGACTGTGTTACAGTCCGGATGCCCAAAAGACAACGCCTATTCAACATTAACTTTCATCAAAGCTGTCTTAGGAGAGGGGAGTTTTTTTTACCAAATGCTTATCTTGCATTTTTTCAGATTTCGATAAAAAAAAATGCTGAATTTCGTAGATTTCTTTGCTAACGCTTTCTCGTACTTTATTTATGTTTATACACTGGTATGCAAAAATTAAGGACGAGACGGTTTTTTCAATATAACCTTGTACAAAAGCTTTCCAAATCAGCACATTTAATACCGTAAGATCCCCAATACGTAAGGACATGTGTAATGGAAGCAACATTAACTAAAAAGAGAAATCAAAAGGAAAAAAGAAGCTTGATTGAAAAAGTAGCATGGCGCGCAATGCGACTGAAGGACAAAGAAACATCCCTGTGATGGGTGTCCAGCAAAAACATCCGGTCTTTAGTAGGGGATATGATCTCCCCTGACTGCTAGGCAGGTTGCACAGCGTCTGCCCATGCTGAGAATGAAGGTGTCAATGAGTTGTTGAGGCATTGCTGCCCATTCGTCTTGCAGCGCCAATCGAAGCTCCTGAATCGTTACTGGTGGTAAGGTACGAGCTGCCAAGCGTCTGCCTAGAAAATCCCATGCATGCTCGATGGGATTGAGATCCGGAGATCGTGCCGGCCAATCCATACGTTCAATATCCTCACTCTCTAAGAGCTGTTCGGCACTACTGTGCGATGACATGGTGCATTGTCGTCCATGAAAAGGAACTGCAGACCCATAGAGCCTCTAAAAAGACGCACATATGGAAGAAGAATCTCGTTACAATAACGGGTCCCGTTGACTGAACCTGCGTCGAAGATGTGAAGGTCTGTACGACTACCAAGCATGATGCCTCCCCAAACGAGAACACCGCGACCTCCATACCTGTCCCTTTCAATGATGTTCGAGGGATGATTGCGGCTTCCCCGCTCTCTCCAGATGAGTATGCGATGAGAATCGCTACTCAAACTGAATCTGCTCTCATCTGTAAAGAGTACTCGTCCCCATTCATTGTCTCTCCAATTCCGGTGTTCCCGGCACCACAGAGAACTCCTTCTCCTATGGGCAGGCGTTAAAGGTACACACCGTACAGGGCGTCGTGCAAACAGACCACCACCGTGCAGTCTTCTCGCCACGGTAAAACGCGATATCGGTCGTCTAGTCGCCTGTGTCGTGTGTCTAGCGATTTCTCCGCTGTGTGCCGCCTGTTTCTTCTGGCCTGTAAGACAATGTACCGGTCATCTGCGGATGTGGTTCCTCGTGGACGACCACTACTGAACCCCCGGATAGCTGTTCCTGTAGTTTGAAATTGTCTCCAAAGTCGTGAAACGATGCTGTGAGCAATTCGAACTCTGCAGCCACACTTGTCACACTGCGGCCTTCCTCCAACTTCCCAATGATTCGACCTCGGGTAAAAGCATCCAGATGTCGTCTACCAGATTGAATATTCGCCATTTCTCGCTGAAGCAGCAACTCGGTGTGATTTTAACTGCTATACGGAGTGCAATCTCTTTGCCAGAAATACTGATCTTACACCGACAACATGCTTTATACTACTCAGACACTCCCCCATTACGTCTACCTGCATATCTGCGAATGTGCTACCGTACATCACCTTACTTAATCTCCTGATTGGTCTTTCTGTCGGCTCTGCCTCTTCGTTCAGCTGATATGCTAATTTTTCGACTTCGTCCTTATTTTTTGCACACCAGTGTATATATGTGCATATATTTTAAGAAATGTTAGTTTTTCTTGCTTCATTCGCTTTATTAGTCGAAATAAGTTTTTGATTATTTTAAATTCTGATTTATAAACTCAAATTCGATTTTTTAGTCTAATTCTGTTTCTATCATGTCAATTTTTACTAAATCCTTGCACTTTGAAATTTGGTATGAAAGCAATTTCAGATATATAAGAATGTGTTAAAGTTTTAAAAAAAAAGTATGATAATCAAGTACTTGCAAATCTGTAAAACAAATGCAAAAACTCGAATAGTGAAAAGAAAAATTAAATTGGACAAAGTTTATATTATTTCAATTATTTACATCCAAATGTTATAGTATGTAGTTATCTCTTTAAGAAATTTTGAATAATAGCGGAAAAATCGCAAATTAAATTTTATTTTATTGTTTATTGAAAGTACCTAGCGAATGGGGCTTAGAAAGTACAATGCAGCTTAAACGTAATTGAATGGAGTGATTATAGGCGGAAATGGAATTCGGTTCTTTCGAAAACGACAAAATGAAAATGTTTTATCTCATTTAAGATAGTTTTTATGACTAATCTAAACATATAAGAGCAAATTATTTTACTTACAAACTATGTTCATGTGGAATTGTTGATAAATCTTGAGTTTTTCTCTCTCTCCTACATTCCAAACTTATGCAAACTTTAAAACAAAATGGCAGCATTTACTGCTGAATTAATCATTTTACTGTTGTTCTTTGTTAGCCTGTTTTAGGGAACATTGTTTGAAATAACAATGAACTACTCTTCGAATTTTCGCTAACAATATACGTTGACTGTTGTGGAATGTTCTGTATAAATTTCATTGTTACAAAAACTTATTATTTAGTTTATTTGTTGAGTTCCGTGTTTTTTCAAAAATCACATTTATTAGTTTATGCAATATTGCAAAAAAATCTGATATAATTAAATACACTCAGGAACATTGAAAATAGTGACCCAAGACATCGGATTGAAATGAAATTTAATACACATAATGACACAGATGAGAGATTCACTTGATCTCAAACGCAAGACAATTAAACAAATACAGGGTGTGCAACGACACAAATACTGGGCAACTTCAATAGCGCGTTGCACCACCTCCAGCTGCAATACATGCCGCCACACGGTCCGGCATTGAGTTGATTAGATACCTTATGTTGTCCTGAGGCAGATGGGCCCACAAATCTTGAGCAGCCAACTCTAAATCATGTACAGAGTGACACGATGGCATCTGCTGTTTTAGCTGATCCCACACTGGCTCTACAGGGGACAAATCGGGGGAGCGGGCCGGCTATGGAAGAGTCTGAAAATGACGTAGGAATTCTTGAGCAACTCTTGCTGTATGCGGACGAGCATTATCTTGCTGGAAAATTGCCCCTGGGAGACCATTTAGGAAAGGTCCTACATGGGGTCGAAGAATATCATCAACGTAACGTTGGCCCGTTAAGGTTCCACGCATCACAATTAAAGTGGACCGGTTATCATAGGCTAGGGCTCCCCATACCATTACACCAGCTGTGCGGGTAGTGTGCGGGGAATTGTACCACTCACCAGGGCGCCTCCACACTCGTACACGGTTATCATCTGTCCCCAAAACAAACCGGGATTCATCACTAAACACAACCTTTTGCCAATCTGTGACATTCCACATTGATCTGGCTTGGCACCACTGTAGACGCAGTTGCTGATGTTCCGGTGTTAAAGGGAGTGCACGGGAAGGTTGCTTGGATTTAAGATTTGCTTCTGCAAGGTGTCTGGAAATTGTTTGTGGAACAATTGCTACGCCTACGTCTGCTCGTATCGTTGAACGAGTCACTGTGGGGTCCACAAGTGCTTGCCGCACGATTCTTCGATCCTCTCTCCTCGTGGTCTTCCTGGTCACTCCAGACCCGGTTTTCCGCGCGTGGATACATTCTCATGTCCACTGCTCCGAACAATTTCTAAAGGCACACTCCGAACGATCCACCTCGCCAGCAACAAGGCGCGTCGACCAGCCTGCAGTTTTCATCCCGATGATCAGGCCTTTCTCAAACTCGCTTAACTGTGAGAAATGTCTTCTAGCACGTTTACCTGGCATGTTTCGCTTACCAAAGTCTTCCTACAATTGGCGAGTAATCGTCACATTTATGAATCTTCGAATTTGCGCTGGCTTATATAGCACCCTCTTCCTGATTGTAGCGCCATCTCGGCGTGTATGAGTATGCGTATTGGCACAAAACTTGGATCATTTGCATATCACAGCACGCTGTACTTATTTGCAAAGTTTCGCGATTGTACTTAGCTTCTTCTTGGGTCGCTATTTTCAATGTTCCTGAGTGTATATCAAAAGAAATTTTCATCTATAGTAAACACTTATTAATTATTAAAACATTTGCAAATAATTACAAGTTCCTCACAATTAAGAGAAATCAACTATCAACGATCTGTACTCTTCTATATAATGCATTACACCTTACAATTTTTAGAAGAAAGAATCTTAATTCACATGCGTAAAACTGCACTCAGAGAATTACTACGGTGGTTAGCTCAGATTAACTTTTATTCGTCATTTCTAAATTCAAACTCATTCACATTCAAATTGATCACAGTTGCAATACAGTAAACAGTCAATAATAAACAATAACAAGAGGTTTCTTTGTAACCGGCAGCTACACACTTCAAAAACTACTTCAAAATTCTTTATGAACTAGGTGTTCAGAAATTGACATGATAGTTTTACTTTGGGCTTCGTTTCCCGGAAGAAAATATTCATATGCAAAGATAACAGTCACTTATTGAACCATGATTCGATCTCTATGATCTCTACGTTGAAAAACGAAATCTCCTGTTTTCAAAACTGATAAGGACGCAAACAACCAGACTTCTTACAAACGTTGGGTGTCATTTTTAGCCTTTTGGCATTCATTGGCGCCATTTGCAGCAAAGCCAAATTTTTCTCAAGCTTTTCGATAAGCATTTGATTTTGAGACCATCTTCCTTTCAATCTTGTAATATCTTAATTTAATTTTGTAATTTAAAAATGATTGAATGAATTCTCAGCCCTGCAGTCGGGCGCTCAAAGTAAGTCACTCGTAAAACTGCACTCAAAGAATTACTACGGTGGTTAGCTCAAATCAACTTTAATTCATTATTTCTAAATTCAAACTCATTCACATTCAAATTGAACACAGTTACAATACAGGAAACAGTTCATAATAAACAATAACGAGAGGTTTTCGCGTGTGGCTATTTGCATCTGCTTTTTCACCTAGCTGGCAGACTGACTGGTTAAGTGTTCACTCGGCGAAAAGATTGCGCACTATCGTCCATCTTTTTACCATTCGTTGCACATGAAATTTTCCATCAAAGGACGATGTTACGAAAAATCACTAAATATTAAATTTAAGAAATGTTTTGCTGTTTTTCTAGATATTTCTTCTTAATATATGAACTGATATTTTTTGGCAATTTTTTCTGTAACCTCGTTAGAGCATGGGTACTCAACCTTTTTCAACCCCGGGCCACATAGATGTGACAACTATTTCACGCGAGCCACAGCATGAGGATTAATTTTAAGGGGGTCGCTAAAACAGCAAGAAAATTTAAAAAGTGGACAATTGATCAAAATAATGAAACTCATAAATTTGGATTTTATTTTAAAACTGTGTGTGTGTATTGAACACTATCAAACTCAACTCACAAAAAATACGTTTTATGCATTCCTTACCAGTTATGGGGTAGTTTCAAAAATTTCCTTTCATCAATGATCCCAAGGGCCCCCAATATTTTTTTGCTGTTGCAAATATTTTTTAAGGAAGCCAATTTACCTCGTCTTGAAAGGGATTCTCAAAAAAAAAAAGCGCAATTGAAAAATTTGTGTTTAGTGGTACAGTAACGAACACAAAATTATATGTTTTAAATATAAGATTTTTACGATCAACAAATCAAACAAGATGTTGATCCATGTTTGTTTGTTTTTCTACAAATTAGTCAAGATCCCAATTATCTGGAAACGACATATATTCTTTAGATACTTTTTGCCTGAAAGACGTAAGGGTTAATTAAAAATTAAATTCAGCCAAAAAAATAATCGCTACACCACTATATCTGTTTTATTACTAACCTTTCCAACAATAAAAAGAAAAAAAAGTTATCTCGCAATTTGTACTAGCACCACATCGAAAGCAAAATTAACGTATATGATTGATAGGATTTTTGACTAAATTTTTATTGCATTATTCTTAAATAATTTAATTTGTTAGTGCAACGAGCTATGACCAGATCACTCAGAAAGGTATAGTGCGTCACATGTGGCCCACGGGCCGCAGTTCAGTATCGCTGCGTTAGAGGGTAAATTTTCACACGCCGCAATCCGGCCTGTATAATTTTAGTAACAGAAACACCCTTACTCAAATAGAATGTTTGAATCTTAGTAGCATACTTTCGTTCGTATACGGTTAATCAAACAGGACTTCCCCAACAACTTTTTGATCGTTTACTAAAAAACAAATTAGGGAATCCCTTACTTCATTAATTTACGATTTCTAATCTTTTGACTGATTTCCTCTCTTTCAACTTCCTATACAAACATTCACATAATGTTTAAGCATTAAAAAAAATCTGGTCATAGAAGCTAAAAAATCAAATTTAAATCTGTATAGGCTGAAAATCATCTTAAAGACAGGGTGTAGAAGTTTGGAGAGAGGGTTTAAGCTGAAAAGTCCTCCTTATCACATGACCGTGCTTCAAAATTACAAAATCCGTCGCCAATAGTCCTCCTGTTGTTTCAGAGTGCAACGTAAATTAAAATCAATCTAACCCTCTAATAGTTTCAAAATTCTATTTCTCGCCTTATTGTCTTCCTTTCTGATAAATCTTCACTCTCTGTGTGTGTAACCCCACTCTGTTATTGGGTTAAAAATTTGCCACAAAGGTATTGACATGGTTCTATCAATGTTCAAATAAAAATATGCAAAAATCCCCAAAAAAAAAATAAAGTGTTTACAGTCTTTCGGTATGTGTAGTTTTCATTAAACTGTGTAGTAATGTAGTGGTTCAATTTAAATGTGGTAAAGTTCAATTAAACTATGTCCAGAATAATTAGTAGGGTTCAAAAAATTGCGAGGTCCGTCGCCAAAAGCCCTCGTGTAGCTGAACAGTGCGACGTTAATACTCACTCACTCACCCTTGAATAATTAGCCTTTTTCACAAGAGCAAAAGTGCTCCTATGCGATTTTTTCTAGTAATTATAAGGCCCTAAAAAGGGTTTTAATACTTTTATCTATATTTTAATTAAATGATGAAAATACATTTTACTGCAAACAACTTCGAATTCGCAATTTGCCATTTCATGGGAACTTCCTGCAATGCTGTATATTAAGAAAGCAAAGTACTGCTACGTCTAGAGCTTTTTCTGAGCGGATTGTCTCACACACTATTACTACCAACTGATTTCTTTCAAAGCGGGATTTGTAGTAGTTTTCCCGAAACTATTAGCATACGATCGAGACCACATTTTCTTTTACATAAATTGATATTAAGGTACTGTTCGATTAATCGACCCCCGACGATAAATCGCCAAATATTACAATCGTTTGCTAGAGCAATATCGCCAAAAGAAATCTTTTCTTTTTTCAGTTTTT
Organism: Trichonephila clavipes; assembly: GCA_019973935.1. Lineage (NCBI taxonomy): Eukaryota > Metazoa > Arthropoda > Arachnida > Araneae > Nephilidae > Trichonephila > Trichonephila clavipes. The sequence continues at coordinate 45,687 of BMAU01016503.1, read as the reverse complement.
AAAACCATAAATTTCTTTTACCGTTTTCTACGCTGTCGAATTTTCTTTTCAATGTGAAATCTAAATAAAAATTTGAGCTGCAACCGATAAATATTTGTTAATTTATATTGAAAAAAAAACATCTTGCCCAAACTTTACAAAAAAAATCACTAAATAAAATTGTGAGGGGGATTTCTTGACATACCTCAGATTTCATTACAGTTGAAGTGCGTTTTAGCTTCAACCCTTGTTTATCGAGATTTTGTAAGTAAACTTGTTGTAAACTGTAAGAACTATAAAACTTGTTTACAAAGTAGAAAAATAACACAGGATGTTTCCTCCGTCTCAGTAATGGATATTTAATGAATTTGCCGTCAAACGAAGTGTTTACTTCTGCAGGTACCAAATTCATCTGTGTGAGAGCATTGATTTTTAGATATCTCTGAAAAAAATTAGGGAATAAACTGTGATACATTTTGATTCGTAGAAATCAAAAACTCCAAAGCAGCAAAACTCAAAGGTTCTGAAATTTTTAAGTTAACCTCATAAGTACAATTTTGAAGGCCTTCAAAGTACCTCTCAACAAATCCATTTGCAAAAATTATAAACTCTAAAAAATGTTAATATCACCGGAAGTTAAATTAAACCAGTTGCTAGTAATTTTTTATGCAACCTATTGGCGACATTATATGAAACAAAGCCCCTGATTGCCAATTCGACACGTGGGAAATCGGGGTTGCCAACTTGGCGAGTTATTAATAAAGTGGGCAATTGTACCGATAATACGTTAGTGCTGTTTTTTAATTTTTTACTTATTTATTCATTTATTTATTTTTATTTGTACATATTGCGCGTCGCCGCTAAATGTGTCCTTTTAGAGTGTTTGCTTGGTGTCTAACCGAATGATAACGTTAACACTAATTGGTATGCCTTTTTCTTTTGCCGTTAACATCATTTACGGATATGTGAAAACTCCCTTCGGCAAAAAAATTGGCGCAATTTCAGCTAAACTAAAACCATTAATTTCATGAAACATCGCATAGGAAGTACATGAAATTACTGCAAAATGTCTAATTTGACGAAAATGGTAGATGAAATTTTGTACAAACACTTAAGTTTATCTCGAACTGCCTGATGAAACCCATCAAGTTAAAAGCGAATTAACATTTAGGTATAAAATTTCAATCGTTGTGTCCTATATTATTCCACCAACTTGGCGAATTAAAATTTTAGATATAAATGCAATGTTGAAAAATGAGTTTTTCATTTTTCTTTCTAAAAATGAGTTTGGCACCCTTCTTATACTCTATCGCCAAATATATGGACCAAACCAAACGCACATCTGCCTCAAACATGATCTTAAACTTTATCAACGTTCTCTTCAAACATTAATTTGAAACATCTTACTTTTATCAAGCATTCTGAACTTTTATCTTCTCAGATAGTCAGTAAATAAACTTTTTTATTATACTCTTTTATTAAACTTTTTTATATTATATAAAAAAATTCGATTGAAAAAAGACCTGGTTAACCACAAATATCTTTCTAAATTGACAGGCTGGAAAATGGTGTGTGTGTGTATAATGCTTTTAGAAAATTTTTCTAGAAAAGTCGAATTTGCTGGGAAAAAATTATTCCCCAATACTTCCTCATTCCCTAAATTCCCTTGTTATTGTTGTCCCACCGTTGTATACAGTCATCCAGTTCCTTCTTGGATTTTGTTCGATTATCAAGTTTAATAAAGCTAATGGTTTCTGGTGGTTCTCTAATTGGATTTATCATACTGTTTTTTCAGCTTCTGAAAATTTTTAATTTTTCAGTGGTCTTATAGTTTTAAGGGTACTTACAAATTATCGCAAGAATCGCCAAATTGGCAACGCCGATTTCTTATGTGTCGATACACACTGAATTGGCAACCAAGTGCTTCATTTTATGTAATGTGGCTAATGGGTTGCGATAATATGTACCGTTTTAAGCATGTTTTCAACTGAACTTTAAGCTAAAAAAATATAAAGAAATCTGTGCATTTCACAAACATAAAAGAAAAATTTATTTTAATTTGGAGAGCATTTATATATAATTTGGTCAACTTTCTATGAAAGTGTTTCAGAGAGATTGTCTATTTTTATATAAGAAAGAATATTTTAATAAATATTTGTTATTTTTCGGTTTTTTAACATTATTCGTCGATGGAATGAATTTCGTCTCAACGCTTTTCTATATAGACTCTAAGGAAATCTAATTTTATTGATGGTTTGACTGAGTTGAGAACCTTATCTAGAACTGTTTTATATATGTAGATCAGGCTCACTAAATAAAGTGTTAATTATGGTAATCTGCAGTGGTATAGCGCGTGGAAAGTGGGATTGTAATTGTGAGAAGTTACTTTGGTAGTCATATGGATGTGTAAAGATTGTCTTTGATTATTTGTTATTAGAATTAAGATATTAGTTTAAATATATACACCGTAAAATCCGGCTTATAAGGCGCATCTGTACTTTTAAGCTGCATTTTTTAACTTTAAGATATATTAGGTTGGGTAAAAAGAAATCCATTATTTGTGCATGAAAATCAAGACTTTATTTAACATGCTTCCGATTGTCATATTTGGGTCAAATATGCATCGTTTTGTTGTATAGTTTGCTGTCATTTTAAAAGTAGCTTCATAATGCTTCTCCCGTAGAAGTCTCAGCCCTTATTGTCGAAAACATCTAGTAATCGATTTTCACAATCTTCTGTTGATCCCAATTTCTTATCACTCCGGAAGTTTTGCAATGCGAGAAAAAGGTGTTAATCGCTAGGTGCTAGGTCAGGACTATATGGTGAATGTATTAAAACTTCGCAACCAAGCTCCCAGAGGTTTTGGCGAGTCACTACAGAAGTGTGTGGCTTGGCGTTGTCCTAATGGAACACAGCACCTCTTCTGTTGGCCAATTGTGGCCATTTCTGGCCAATCGCTAGATTCAAATGGTCCAGTTGTTGACAGAAGAAATCTGAATTTAGTGTTTGGAAGCAACTCCTAATAAATTATTCTTTTCTAGTCGCACCAAATACACAGTAGAACCTTCCTGGCCGTTAGTCCTGGTTTGACGAGCGTTTGAGCTGTTTCACTGCACTTTGACCACTATCGTTTTCACACAATATTGTCGTATGTGACCCATTTCTCATCCCCAGTCACCATCCGTTTAAGAAAAGGGTCGATTTCCTTCCGTTTGGCCAAGGCTTCGTAGATGGAAATTCGATTCATCATGTTTTTGGTGTCAACTGGAGTGGCACCCAAACATGGAGCTTGTTTTTAAATCTAACTTTGCGCAAATGGCTTAAAATGTTTTATGGTCAATCTTTAGTTCCTGGACAATGCTACGGCTACTAACATGCTGGTCAGCTTCGATTATTTCTGTGATTTTATCGACATTTTTGACGATGGGCCCGCCTGTGCGAGGTGCATCTTTAACACCAAAAATACCTGAACGGAATCGACGAAACCAAAATTGCACGTAATTAGCTGTTACAGTATCGACACCATAAACACCATTCGCAATTTCAGCCACCTGGCTTGCTTGCTTGATTGATTGATTGATTGAATATTAACGTCGCACTGTTCAGCTACAAACGGACCACGTTTTTGAACCAAGGTCAATGACGTGGACGACACCTGAGCTGGCACCCCTCCTAACTACCACACCACACCAACGGGGACGTTTCAACAGGACGTTTCAGCAGATTTAACGTGCATTGCTTTAAAAGCAAGCCACAGTTACCTATACCACTCGGCTACCGCGGCCACGCCACCTGGCTTGCAATTTCGCCTTTATCAAAGAAAAACTGTAAAAAGAACCGAAATTTCTCTTTGTTGACGTCCATTTTTAACCCCCACTAACTCACAGCTGAATGGACCAAACAAAAAAAGCAAAATAGTTTTTTTAGTGTGAAATGTCATCTTGACAACGAGCATAAATTTGAAATTTTTTGATCGATACTTCACGAGATATCGACACTACAGCCATCTACCGAAAAATAATGGATTTCTTTTTCCCCAACCTAATATTCGCCGTACAACGTGCACCCCTTTTTTACGAAGAAACCTAAAACGTGCGAGTGCGGTTTTTTTATGTTTTGAAGTCATTTATTCAAGGTATTATCCCAAGCTTTTGAAAAAACAGCATATTTCTAAAACTGCAACACTTAAAGTACGTAAGGAGAGAATATCATTTCTTTTAAATAAACAGTATTTTAGTACATGTAGAAGTCTAAATCTTTTCATACTCATCTTCTTTTTTTATTTTTAAAGGTATCATTTTTATACCCGACGTATAACATGCACCCGCAAATTTCGATTCTATTTTTTATGTTAAAAGTGCGCATTATAGGCCGGATTTTATGGAAAGTTGAGTTTTATAATGCTCGATATATCCCTTACCCCACTAATACGAATTCCGATTGAGTTAAAAACAAAAGGTTGGACTGTCGTAGCGGCCGCTTATCCCGCCAAATTGATAAAAAGTCAAAATCGCCAAATCGTGGGGTTTCTACTCCAAAACACAACACGATAAAAAGCGCCAAATTGGCAGAGAAGCGGCCGATTCGACAATTTCACCAAAGAAAAATTTGTTTTCTTTAAGTCTTGCTCTGTTTCTATTGTTTTTAGAATCTCATTTAATGCTTTCTTCAATTTTCAATAATATTTTACGGTATGAGAACTATATTTATAGCGAATCCAGATATATATGAATGTGTTGAAATAAAAAAGAGAAACAAAGTTGTAAGGATCTTGCCTCCACTCAAAAAGGTGTGGGAGAAAGGGAAGGAAGAGTAACCATATTTAAAATCGCTTAATTTATTTACAGCACAAACCACAACACAAGTTCGATCAATCAAATCTAAGAGATGCACCTAATTAATCAATATAGAGACAATTAATGAGGTATGAGAAGACTTAAATTATTTGTAACACTTACTTCAATTCAATTACTCCAACACTTCCCAGCTATCTAATCTCGATTAAAGCTTAAGTGACAGATAGTCACCTTAATTATTACAATTATCAATTACTAAATATCTGCGTCATACTTTAAATTTGATTAATCACTGAACCGCTAGCAGTCTACTTTGTATATATATCTCTTGCTAACCTGAAAGCCTAGACTTTATAAAGCAGTCTTAATTTGCCTGTTCACGTTTGCTTCTCCGGAGGAAGTTTACTAATAAAATAATTTTTAATGATCATAAGTTCTCCAAGAGGATTGTTAGTGAGATCACCGGATAGAGTCGTCGCAAAGTATTCTAGTAAAGCATTGGGAATTTGTATAACATATAAAAGTAAAAACAGGGAAATATCGAAATTAGACTCAGCTTAAATTATATAATTAAATGAAATTATTCTTCCTTAAAAAAATACTCGGATGAAAGCGGAAGAATCACATATTATTTCATACATTCTTATCATCACACTCTTATCACATTTTTATTTATTTCAAACCATATACTGCGAAAGCACAATGTGATTTAATTTAATTTAATTGTATGGATCGACTGTGTAGGTAGGAATTTCATGCGATTTGTGCAAATGCGATAAAATGAAAATCCTTTATTTTATTGGTTATAAATAACACTTTAATTAAATTACATGTAAGAACAAATACTTACGAGAAAAGCTCGTTCAGAATCGAAACAAAAAGTAATGAATCTCCTTCATTTAGAGCTTATGAGAGCTACAAGCAAGATGGCGGTGATTTCTGCAGGAATTAGCTTCTTACTGTTGTTCTTCTTTGCTGACCCGTTTTAAGGAACATTATTTGAAACAACAATGATTTATAGTTTAATATTTTACGCTAAAATAATGTACTTTCACTGTTATGCGCATTCTTTTTCAAATTTCTCATTGTTACCAAAATTACTATTTAATTCCTTTATTGAGTCTTCTTTCAAAACTTCATTTAGGTAGTTTTACAATTTACAACAGCATACATTAAGGGGAGTTGGAAACCTCTCGGTTTCTCTATACTGACAATGTTAAATTGGCTGTTTTCGATGTACCTTTTCTCAAAATCTGTTTTATGTACATGCTTGAAATTTTTCATACTATTAAAGTACACCTCTCTCATTATACTAAAATGAGCTTTTAGCTAATTTTGAATTTTTTAATAAATTAGGAAATATTTTATCAAACATTGCGAAATTTGACCCATTTTTTACTTAAAAAATTTGTAAAAATTAAATTTTTGAGTGTTTTACAAAAAGCTCATTTTTAGTACATATTAGACATCATTATAAATAATTCATAAAAAATTTACATACCTGTGAACAGTAGTTTCTCAGAAAAGATACATCGCACATTAAAATTTACATTTTGAGATAAATTGATTTTAATGTATACAGTGAGACTTCTAATCGACTAGGAAATAAAAAAATAAAAGGCTCAATTTAAAATAAAAGATACATGTTTTGGTTTATATCAGTCGTTACACTTTTAAGCAAAAACAAAGTAATTTGTTTACAATTTTCGCCATTAAAATGGGCGTGGCCCAAATTCAATGATTATGTAAAAATACGTTTTAAGGGCTTCTAAATACCCTAGAAGTTAAAGTAAGGTGTTTTTAGAAAGGTTAAAATCTATACAGTTTGAAAATGTAAAAATCTCAAATTGTCAAAAAATAAGATTTAAGCTTTCCAACACCCCTTAAGAGAACAATTCATCTTTTCTTGAAGATAATACGTTATGAATATTTTATTAACAATTACAAATAATTAAAAATTCTACATAATTATGAGAAGCATGCTAAAAATGATATATTAGAATCATTTATTAGTTTAAAAATGGCCGATTCCCTTTCCAATGAAGCCACAACCCTTAAGGCTGTAACTTCATCTACTACGGTCTTTGATGCCAAGGCAGTCGCAAAACAAAAGCACTGCTCAAACCCAAGAAAAAAATTGTCTCTACCAGAATTAAATTATAGCCGAGAAAAAAAATTACGACAACAATAACTAGACTAAGGACAAAGCATTTTAAGGGTATGAAGATTCTGCCGGTGGTTCCAGATCATATTTGGAAAGCAGGCACTGCCCAGGCATGCAACTGGATCCCAAACACCTTTTTAGCTATCCTTCCATTGTTGGTGCACACATATACGTAGATGGGCAAGCTCCTTTCATTTAAGAAAGTTGACGCAATTCCAGCCAAGTTCAAACCAATAATTTCCTGTAATATCGCCTAGAAAATCACATCGCTTGACGAAATTTTTCAATTTGACGAAAAGGGTCGGCGGAATCTTATACGGTACTTACGTATTTTCACAACAAACTCCAATTCTTTCACTAATAATTATACTGATATTATTAATCGGTGGACTTGGCGAATTATTCCCGCCATTTGGGGAGGGGGTGATGCACGTTAAAACGATCGATGTTCAAACGTCCTCCCATGGTGTGGTGTGGAAGTTAGGAGAGGAGGATGCCATCTCAGGTGTCATCCTTGTCACTTGACCATGGTTCAAAATGACGAGGTCCATCGCCAAAAACCCTCGTGTAGCTAAGTAGTGCGACGTTAGTATTCTGTCACTCACTCACTTGGCGAGTTATTTTCATCATATTGTATACAAGCCCAATGTTGCAAAATGAAGTATTAGCACAATTTGGCACCCTTTTATACTCCATCTCCATGCACATATCGCACACATTTCTCTTCTAACATTAATTTTTATCTCCCGAGTAGCATTCTTAAAAGCGGCTTTATAAAATCCCCATCTACTATTTTTCAAAAAAATAATTCGACTGAAAAAAAAGTCTGGATTATTACAATTACTGTTCTAAACCATCAGACGAAAAAAAATGCCATACGATAAAGATACGTACACCTGCCATCAAATTTTTCAGAAAGTTTGGATTCTCCTTTGAAAAAACCCCCATTATTTTATCCTTCATTACTTTTTGTAAATTTCTTTGCTAACGTTTTCTTACCTACCTCTAAAGTAGAGTCGTCCCTTGTTCGGTTTTGTCTCTGCTGGTAGATTCTAACTGTTGTAATTGGATTCATGTATAGTTCCTTCACCTTCGGTAATAAATGTTATTTTACTAACATCTCGTAATTTCTTAAGTATGTACGCAGCCATAGTTTAAACCAAAAGATATATTTCATTTCGCCAAGAGAAATGTGACCATTTCACACAAACACAAAAAATTTCCTTTCCTACTGCTTTTGAATGCACTCTATGTAATTGGTCAGTTTGCTGGGAAATTCTTCGAATTAATTTATTATAATTTTATATAAGTTAAGGTAACTTAATAAACATTTTAGTGCCGGCTGGGTGGAGAAGTTGGTTTGTGCTGACCTTCTGTACCCAAGGTTCCGGTTTGACCCCTGCCCAAGTTGGTGGATTTTCATGATGCAGAAAATCAACAGTGGCCATGTCGTATGATTATACGGCATGAAAAAGATCCCTTGAGTGTCAGTTTGGCTTGAATGCTGTTGGCAAAATTAAATTCTCATCGGCAAAGCTCAGGTGCCTCCCTCTGGGGAAGAAACTGGGCGTCAAAATTACTTGTGGTAGTTAGTATCGCCTAAATGGTGCCGCCCTAAAAAGTGATACCAGTTTCTGTGAAATGTTCTAGGTCTGCAAAGGTAGAAATACCAATACGCAGCCCCATTACAGAAAAAAAATATCAGTAATTTTGGTTCAAGTGTAGTATAGGGGGCACTTTGGATTTGGCGATTTTTCTTCGGATTTTTCGATTTTTATCTAAATGTCATGATGAGGTATCGAATTTATTCTAAAATAAATAATAAATAGTACCGAAAAAAGTACCTTGGCGACCACTTTTTGTCACCAAAATAAAGGACTGCGCCAAGTGCCCCCCTATTTATTTAAAACATATATTGTTACATTGTGCAAAAAAGCACAATGTAACTTAATTAAACTGAATTATATAGATTGATTGAAAGCTGAAAAGAGGTATTCGTTTTTTCCGAATACGAAAAAGCGAAAATAACTTATCTTATGTAATTAAAATAGTTTGTATGACGACATGTAAACATGTAAGAGCAAATGTACTTGCTTACGAACTTAATTCATGCTGAATCATAGGAAAATCTTGAGATATTGTCTTTTATTCCGAGCTTATGCGAACTGGAAACAAGAAGGTGGTGGACTTCTGCGGAAATTAGCATATTACTGTTGCTCTTTGTTGACCAGTTTTAAAGAACATTGTTTGAAATAACAATGAACTACCCTCAGAATTTTTTCGTTAATAATGTACTTTAACTGTTATGCGTGTTATTTGTTTAGATTCATTTTTTAGTGAAATTTACTATTTAGTTCATTATTGAGCTTCATTTTTATGCGATATCCCATTTAGTAAGATAAGCATTAGAAAAAAAACATTATGCTCTTAAACATATGTTACGAAGCTTTTATTAGCAGTAAACACTTATTTGTATATAATTATAAATTCCTCATAACTAAGAGTAGCCTGTTATAAACGATGTATATATTTCTTTTTTTTGTATAATTTTTATTACACATTACAATTTTTAGAGAGAAAAATCTTAAAAGATCACATCAAGTTTCGAATCAGAAGAAGTAATAGTGAAAACTTATTGAAAATTATGCTTAAAACAAGTTTTGCTATTTTTGAAGATATTTCTACTAATACACTGCTGGACAATTGCTAAGGACGGATTACCCTATCATCCATAGCAACCACAAAATGAAAGGAAGCAAAATGTGGAAAATTAGAATAATTGCGGGATATTAGTAAGAAGAAGTATGAGTATGCAAATTTTTTTCCACGTCTGTTCATCACGTGATAGCGTTCATAAGAGCTTTAAAGATTTTGACGCGTGTGGACAATTGTTGTTTCAAGTCAAAGTTTTACAGGAAAGATTTAATAGATGAACTTAAAATTTTTGGCATGTCTTCCCGACATCACATAGATGATTTTATGCGGGGCCGAATTATTGGAAAGATCGAAGAAGGGCGAAAAATAACAGATGTTGCCAGGGAGTTCGAGATCGCTCACAGCGTTGTTTCACGGCTGTGGAAGTGATTTAAAACTACTGGAATGTGTAGTAGAGACGGCACGGGGGAGGTCGTGGTAGAAGTACGACGCCTGCAGAAGACAGATATATCGTCCTATCAGCAAAAAGGAACAGGCGCACCACAGCTCAGCAGGTGACAAATCAGTTTCTTGCTGCCTCAGGAAAGCAGATCTCCCGAAAAACTGTTGCCAGACGTTTGAGGGGAGGAGGACTATACGCACGCAGACCTGTTGTGTGTGTCCCATTGACCAGACAGCACCGTACTGCCCGTTAACAATGGTGTCGTGAGCATCACAATTGGACTGAACAGGACTGGGCATGCGTACTATTCTCAGATGAGAGTAGGTTCAGTCTGTCATCGGATTGTAGACGCCAACTGATCTGGCGCGAGAGTGGTACTGCTTATCGTCCAGAAAATATCCAGGAAAAGGACCGATATCCGATATGCGGTATCATGGTGTGGGCCGGCATCATGATCAATAGCCGCACGCGCCTACATGGGGTTGCGAATGGGACTATGACGGGCCAACGATACATTGATGAAGTTCTACTTCCTCATGTTCGTCTTTTCCGTGGTGCTGTCGGTGATAAATTTGTTTTTATGGACGACAACGTAACATGTCATCGAACACTCGCTGTTCAGGATTGTCTAGACAGCGAGGGTATTCAACGTCTCGTATTGCCAGCGCGTTCTCCAGATCTAAACCCCATTGAAAATTTGTGGGATGCTTTGGGGAGGCAAGTTGCTGGTCGAAACTATCCTCCGACAAACAAGAACACCCTCATCCGTGCACTCACAGAGGAATGGGATAAATTGCCTCAACAGCTGCTGGATAATGTTGTGCAAAGTATGGTACGACGTGTGGAATGTTGCATCACACTCCACGGTGGACATATCCCGTACTGATACCTTTCTTTAAGGTGCCTGCTGACTTTTAGATGCATTGTTCCATTTCTCCGTACGCAGATCAAATGAACATTTTTTTTTCTTTCAGAGATGTTTCACAGTTTTTGTACTTTCCAGAACAATAAATATTCTTTATTCTAATGTCTGAACAGTGTGGTAACTATATTTTATCCTACTAGGCCTCATGTCTCGCTTAATGTTATGCTACATAGCAATTTGTGATCCATCCTTAGCAATTGTCCAGCAGTGTATATAAATTAATGCTTTTTTTAGCGATTATGTCTTTAACCTCTTTTGGCGAACAAACTTTCAAATACTGAAATTGAGCTAGTATTATCATAGCAATGGAAGTATTTTAAGCGATTATAATTCTTTAAACGTCCTAGCCTACCTTTGCTTACTTATAGATAATCAAACAGAAGCCCTATAACAACTTTTTGATCATTTCTTGAAATTTTAAATAATAAATAGATCTTTACCTAAATATTTTCCGATTTCTAATCATTTTAATAATTTCCAAGCTTTCAACTCTGAATGCATCTCCTAAAAATTCTCATTTAATATTTAAACATTAAAAAATATCTGCCAAGTAACGTGCCAAGACAAAAAAAACTGAAATTTAAGTATCAAAGGCTTATGGTCAGGGATGGCTTAAGACTCTTTGAGATCTTAAGCCAGAGAAATCTTATGACTTTTTGAGGCCCTGGGCCCTTATGCAAAAGTAGGCCCTACCTTAAATATTTAAAAGTAGAGTGTATATAGCATGCATTGTCAAACAATCGTTCAAATGGTAATTTTATACAAACAAAGGTGCATAACTCACAATCTCAAAAACCTAGGCACAAACCGGCTCGACCGATGGCCGCATTTCGTTTAAATGATTAGACCTAAGACCTAAGCCTATTAGACCTAAGCCTAGACATGGACAACGGTCATCACATAATAATGGAGTCTTACCACTTTTGCCAGTTGATATACAGTAAGAAATTCCCTGTTTTTCGGAGGATATCTACGGGAATAATATTTGACCACATTAAAATTATCCGAATCGTGAACTTATTCAGACAAAGTTGAGAACGAAACGAGACCCCAAATTAGGGTGAGGCCCTGGGCTCTGGCCCAAGGGGCCCATGCCTGCTGCACGTCCCTGCTAACGATGGCTATTGATTTCCATCAACAGTTCGTATATTATATTCCCTTAAAACGATGTCACTTAAACATTCAGAAAAGGCTTAAAGCTTTCATGCTTAACTTTTCTGCTTATTGTGAACCTTACTTTTCAAAAATTCCATTAGCTTTTTTTTTTAATATTTATTCATGCTAATAAATAAAATGTTTGTTTATTTTTTCAATTTTCATATCAAATATCACTTCAGATCAGCTTTTTTTCTCAATTGATCAGAGAATGTCAATATTAGTACTCATTCATTTGAAAGTACAGTCGAACCTCCATATAATAAACATCTATATTGCGAATTTTTCTACATAGGGAACTTCTTCCTGGAACCAAGAACATTTCCCGATTTTCTTGGTAAAATAACCTTCCACAATAGCGAAGAACATTTTCTGTATAATTAACTTTTTCTCTTGTGATTCAATTTTTCGTCTACATATTTTTAAAGTATTTCAAGTTGTTCTCCCTTTTAACATATTTTGTGGTGTCATAAATCTTGAACCGGTTTTATTAGGTCCCCAACTCTCCGAGTGCAGTAGAGTTCTGGGCATTTCATCCAAGAAGTGCAACATTTAACCCCCCCAGTGTCCAGTTCACTAGAAACATCTTCGATATCCCCTTTCACCCTCAGTAGAGTTGTCTTGTGTCCCCTTGTCTTTGAACTAGTTTCCGTTTATTTGTAATGTTGATCAGTCGCACTGGTAACTTCGTTTCTTGTAGCTCGAAAATGTCAAAACGTAAGTCCTTGAGCTTCAAAGGGAAAAAAAATAATTCTTCAGGAAGTAGATAAAAGCATCAAGAAAACTTTCCTTGCAGTTTTTCTTTCTTTCTTTTTTTTGATAGGTAAGATATATAAAATAAATATATATTAATTTACAAAATAGTGTGAATAATTACTTTTTTTTAAATATATAGTGTTTATGAATTTAAAATTTGTTTTATATGTGATTTACAAAGAAAATTGAAAGATGAGAACCTCTATATAACGAATTTTCCGTAAAACGAACTTTTTTGGGGGATTTAGTGACTTCGTTTACATAGAGGTCCGACTGTATTTATGCCTCATATTAATGTGCTCAAAATGACTTATTTATTTAATTTGTTAAACATTGCAGGTATCTCCTTGCAAAGAAAACTGTAAGAAACGGTTTTTAATATCATTATCTGTATTACATTTATTTAAACACTTTCAATAAATAACTTTATTTTTCACCCACTACTACCTATACCAGGGATGGCGAACCAATGGCACGCGACACAATATTTTGGGCATTCCGCCGATTTAAGTGGTTTGCATTATAGTTCAAAATAACAAAGTTCACTATAAAGTATTACAAGTAATTGGTGGCGATGCGGCGGGGAGCACACTCGTTTGTCATTGTCTTGCCTTAGTTACGTCGTGGACTACAACGGCTGATGATTCGAAGTTTGTCTATGCAAAGCATAGTAAATTTCATTGACATAATTGTATTTTAAAGTTTATTTGTGTTATATTTACGATTTTTAACCGTTATTTTTAAGATGGCTAGTTTAGCAAAAAAAAAGAATAAAAACAGTTAGTGTAACAGAAAATTTTAAACTTCGTGGACCGAGAAACATGGCATGACTGTAAGACGGCATGACGGTAAGACGGTAAACATGGTAAAGATGACAAAGCGGTGTGTGTTTTATGTTCTGGAAGAATTGTATGTAAAACATAGTTTGTAGAATGGTTTCAGACACATTTAATTGTTTGTAGAAGCTGGCTACGCTATTTTAGTCATATTTTCATATACTTATGCTTTCGAAAGCATTCGAGCATTAAAGGTTGGCCTAGAAACCGTTTGGCAGATGACTCCAATTTGGTACGCATTCTGCTAAAAGTAACACCTTACATGATATTCTGTATACAACTGTTCCAGAACATGAAACACAAACCGCTTTGTCGCCTTTAATAATATGTCATATTTCTAGATTCCCCAAGTTTGAAATTCTCTGTTACACTTACTATCTGCATTTTTATTCTTTTGCTGAACTAGCCATGTTAAATTACAGTTAAAGATCGTAAATATAACACAAATAAACTTTAAAATGCAGTTGTGGCAACAAAATTGACTATGCTATGCGTAGACAAAATTTTTGCATCACAAGCAATTGTAGTCCACGCCGCACAGTGGGCAGTTTTTCAATCTGGGGCTCGGAAAGTCCAAAAATGAAATTGCGCGAAATAAAAAAAACAGCCCCCTATTTATGGTCCTCATAGGTTCCCTAGCCATGTGGTAAACAGTTTTCGTCAGTACGCGAAAGGAAATATTCCACAATCAGCGGTTTAGATTGGGTTTCTTTTTACTAGAAAAAACACTTGCGAGCGTCATTTTCTAGTAAGAAGTTCAATCGTTTCGTCTGAAAAAAATTTTGCAGATTTAAGAGGTTTTTAAAATTACATGCCATAGGTAAGTAATTTCTTGATTTGACTTTCAAATTAGGTTCAAGTTTGATTAAAAATTGTAAATACATAACATTTAGCACAGCATGTAACTCCTACTAACATATGTCGGTTTTTTGTGTTTATTGGAGTAGAACTTTTAGGATTGACACGGATTGATCACAGTAACACTTAAGTCACATAGAGTAGATATAGACCTTTAATTAAATACCAAATTTAGCTGCTACTACCTGCTACTCTGTAAGTTATGATTTTTTTCAGCGTTGGTCAATGGTATTACTCGGCGTGCCTTATTCAATGTGTGGAATGAAGAGCAAGATCCCAAGAGCAAAATCGATGCTGTTTTGAGTTTAGTTAGGTATACAACGGACTTTGATAAATATGATAACCAGTAGCAATTAAAATTTAGAAAAATTGCTAAAAATTTCTGCTTGTTTGTAGGGAAAAAATGGATGAGGTGCCATAGAAATGAAAAGTTCTTCTCCAAATCGAATGATGCGTGGCTGTCAGGGGAGCAAGATTTATATTATATTTTATTATTTTCAAGAAAAATATATAGCTAATAATTTAGTGTGGTATTTTATGTTTATATTTAAGCTTATAATAATTATTTTTTCAGAATTATAAACTTAAGAATGGTTTGTCTCAGTTTGTGTTTTTTCGCATTCAAAATACTACTTCTTCCACAAATATTTACGAATCACTTCTATTTTTTCCCCTGTGTCTTACATGTAATGCATGTAACAAAATTAGGGGGATCCATTTTTAGCTAAATGGTATACTTCGTTAGTAAAAAACGGAAAAGAATACCTAATTTTAATTTTCATTAATTACTATGATTTTAGATCATTATGAAGACTTTAAAGCCATAAAGTAATTTCGGTGCGCTAAATTGGGAAAACTGCCCACTGTGCGACGTAACGAATAGTTCCCACCCCCGCGACCTATCACTCGCGTTTGTTCGGGTTTTTTCATATAGTGAGCTTTGTTATTTTAAAATAAAATGCAAACCATTTTAATCACTGACGTGCCCAAATAATGTGTCACGTGCTATTGATGTCACGTGTGTCACTGGTTCACCATCCCTGCCCTAAATAAATACGAATATATTGGTAATGGACTTCGCAGTTTTGAACAGCAGTCAAGTGACATGAATAATACTTGAGCTGATATTTAAAACTTCCGCATCACACCTGGAGATCTGTCTTGGAATTCTTGACATTTTCCTTTTTTAAATGCAAAAATCATCATTGTTCCCCATGACGGGTCTTTATTGAAATCATGAACTTGAATCCAATGCTTTAACAGTGTCGGCTAAAAGGTCCGTGACTAGGTCCGTGAAAGGTCCGTCCATTTGGCTACCGCTCTGCCCCTTCGGTAAGAATGAATCTCTTCGAAATTCAATCTAAGAATTTTTCATTCATATAGTCAAGTTCCACAATACATAAATTTCTGTTTCAAAACAACTTCCTTCAAATACGTTGCTTTCAAATACACTGTTGTGAAATACGCGTTTACCGCAAAAACGCTTGAGATGAAATAAGGTTTAACAGGAAATAATACTACGGTCCCAACAAACTGCTATGTATTTTGATGCATTTTTTCTCTCAAGGTATCCGACTACGTTCAGAACCGTGATCTTAAAAAAGCGCATAAATGGATAATTTTCATGATATTTAGTGTCACTTAGATTAGAACACATGTATAAAACTGTTTTAAGGACATTTTGACAAAAAAATTATTTAAATACAATATTTTGGCAAAAAATTAACTTAGAATAACCTTTTTTCAAAATCTTCTTTTGTGAAAAATAATCCTATTATATTAATATTTCGCCTGTATATAGCTCAGATCTCTGTACAGAGGCTCCACTATGATTTTTGAAAAATTCATATTATTTTCAGAATTACAACCAATTGAAATGATTATCGGCGTTTTTTGCTTAAACTTTCTCCCCTCTGTTGTCGTAAAACAAGGATAAACCCACTTCTAAGTTATATATTTCAAAAATTCTAGTTGAGCCTCTGTACAGAGGTCTGAGCTATATACAGGCAAAATATTATTATAATAGAAACATTTTTCACAAAAGGAGAATATTTTGAAATGGGTCATTCTATGCTCATTTTTTTGTCAAAATATTGTACTTAAATAATTTTTTGTTGTAATACTATTCTTAAAACAATTTTATATACATTTTCTAATCTAAGTGACACTAAATATCAGAAATATTATCCATTTACACGCTTTTGCAAAATCACGGTTCCGAACGTGGTCGGATACTTTAACACGAAAAGATTTCCCTTCTAGGGATGAACAAAATACGGAAACTTAATGAAATGTTTGCGAGAGTTTCTGTACTATTGAACTCTCCTACTCTATCATGGAGAGAATTCGTTGCAGTAGATGATGATAATGGGTGTACAGCCCCAATTATGGCAGACAAACACAAATGGGAGTTTGTTGAAAGCTCAAAAAATATTTTGATACAGATTCCGACGACGAAAATGAAATGAATCACAGCTCCTTTTTCCACGTCATCCGAAATGAGGAACATCAGGAAAAGTAAGCACAGTTATTTAGACGCACATTTCAATGGTGAAATGAATAACAAAATGTACAACATCGAACAATTTGATGATAAAAAAGACAACGCAGAGAAAAATATAAAATTATTTTTCAAAATTTCATTAAATGTTTTGGTTTTCAAAAAAACTTGAAAATTTTGCATTAAATTTCATTCAATTCTTGCGAATTTTTTTATTTCATTGTGTGATTTTGATTAAATGCATGCATATATACTCATCTATATATATGTGAATAATATTTATTCCAATAAACTTAATTTTGTTGAATGTAGGGGTTTTTTTGCAATTTCCTTTAATGCGAAATTCTTTTAACACGAAACAATATTTCAGTCCCCCTCATGTTCATATTAAACCCTTTTCACTGTACTTATTTTGCCTAAGAACTAATAAAAAAACTGAAAGTTTGCTGTTTTTAGTAACTGTGTATTTTGAGGAAGTATGCTATATTTAGAAAGTATGCAAAAAATTCGATAACAAAAGATATGTGGAAACGGATATTCCAGTGTATAAGAATAACTCTTTTTCTAAAACCATTATCCTTCGGAAATTTAATTTTTAGCAATATTTCTTTTAATGATCATTAAAATACAATTCTAAAAATAATCAGTGTAAGAGCTATAAAATGAATTTTTACTGCTTGTATTTAAAATAAGAGTTCTCCATTTTCGTCTCTATCAGACGCATGGTTTTTTAATCTATTAAAAATGTTCTGTAGCTCTAATTATTACTTTCTGTCAATTTCTCCGATAATATATTGCCATCTGGATATTCTTTTCTTGGCAATGTTTTGATCTCTTTTTCTTTATTATAAGCCTTTTTTCCTTAATACAATACATACAAACCAGCCGTTACCCGCCCGCTTCGTTGTATATTTATTGATTTTGTAACAATGTACATATGTTGTTTTCAAGTTGTTGATATCTAAATCTTAGGATTAAGATTTTGATTGTTTATATATATATATATATATATATATATATATATATATATATATATATATATATATATATATATATATATATATATATATATATATATATATATATATATATATATATGTATGTATGTATGTATGTATGTATGTATATATGTATATATATATGTAGTATATATGTATATATATACATACATATATATAAAATAATAAATCATTGTTATACCTTCCCCCTCACCTTCTCTTGAATTAAGGACAGGATTTGAAATTTTTAGGAGGAAGTATATTTAACTTTTTAAAATAATATCCCTCTTTTTTTAGTCGATTTCCGCGAAACCCGCTCTGAACATATCTCTTCTCACCAATAAAAACATGCTTATCAAGATCAAGTTTGTAGGTCTAATAGTTCTAAAAGGAGAATTTATTTTTTATCTAAAACACCCCAAAAACCACCTTGGGGGTAGATTTCTGAAAAACCCATTTTTATTCTTCTACAGGAACATGCTTGTTTTTCTTTTATTTTGATATTAGTACTTCAAACATTCCATTCCATATTTTATAAAACAGCTTTTTCAGGAAATATGTTGATATCAGAGCTAAGTTTGAGACCCAAAATGGCGACCTTAAATGTCGAGCTCAGCCTTTCAATTTCGATGTATGCAAACGTAATGAATCCATTCTGTTGGGACAAACGCGGATTAGTAATTTCTGGTAACAGAGATTATTACACTAATACTCTGAAGTCATTTCAACACAATTTATGCTGGTTCAGCAGAGAAATGAAGCCACTCAACAAATGGACACACTACAATAGTATCGATTGGCTAGTTAGAAATCAGAAATAGATGAAAATCATTATATATATATATATATATATATTAAAATCTTAATCGCTTAAGAGGTTTTTTTTAATATTGATTTGGTTTTTATTAAATGAAAAAGATATATAAAAGTCATCTAAAAAATAAATAGCTGAAAGATTGAGTGGTGAAATGTAATAAATAAAAACTGGCACTTGAATTATTAAAAAAAACTCGTTTATTTTATGAATATACTTAATTTGTTGTTAGATATTAGAATTGGTGTTATTTTTTAATATATGATCAAAAACACTAAATTGAAATGAATTATATTTAACAACGGCGAATGAATTTCTTAAAAGTTTTCATCGTTATTTCATGTTTTAATTTTTCGATATTTATAAAGTATATATATATATATATATATATATATATATATATATATATATATATATATATATATATATATATACTAGAGGACCCGACAGACGTTGTCCTGTACACACATCTTAAATTCAAAAATTTGAAATTTTTATGAATAAGCTTTACCAATCTGGATCGTTTTGAGTAAAATTTGAGTAAAATTGCGTAAAATTTCAAACACTAATTACATCTGAATGTAATAATTTAAATGACACGCGATTTATTTCAACAAAATAATAACACGAAGTGACAAAATATTTTCCTGAAATGATCCCAGCACCAACTGTTAGTACAAACTTGAATTATAATAAAAAAGATTTTTGAATATTCGATACTGAAATCGTAGCGCAGTCTGCCGGATCCAATGTAAAACAATCCAAGATCAACAATTTATAAATAAAAATTTAATTAAATAAACATTTCTAAACAGAATTATAAATCTACACCATTCTCGAGTCCACTGGAATAGACAAAAACTTTCATCAAAATCGGTCCAGCCATTTAGGAGGAGTTCAGTTACATACACACGCACAGAAGAATTACATATATAAAGATTATTTGAAAATATATTAATTAAAAACGCTAAAAAGCGTGAATCGCGTCTGCATTTTCGTAACAATAAAGACCGGGTTTGGCCAGATTGGCTGAAAATCAATTTTCGACGCCAACTTACGTCTTTTACAATTCCTACTGTTAGTTCACGATCTCTATACATATTTTATTTGTTTGTTTGTTTGTTTATTTATTTATTTATCTTGGTGGAATTTTCAATCGTTACTAAAATATATTTAAAGCGCTCAATTGAGCTGAAATGTAATGTACATGATTATTTTGGATGACAATACAATAATTTAATTATAATTAATAAAAATTAATTGATCAAAACTAATTATTTAAAAAATTACAAATACAGCCTCGTTGGCGACTTATGACAAAATTTGAAAAGGTTTTTTTCTCACGTGTTAAAGCATTCTGTTGTAAGGAAATTTTATATACACGATTGTTTTCGATGACAATACGATACTTTAATGATAATTAATAAAAATTAATTACCACTTAATGTTGTGATTCTGTCATATGTATATACATATTTATATTAATTGCAACTATTTAATAAAAAGTAGCTAAAATAAATTTTTTCTTGGTTGATCTAAGTAGGAATTGATTTAAAAAAAATTTTATATTACTTGTTTATAACAATAGCGTTGTTACAACAATGCAGGTGAATGTTGAGTTGTATTTTTTGAATGTTTTTCATTAATATCTTTTTAACTAATCGCGATATCGGACCGAATTGTGAATCTAAACCATTCTCGAATTTACTTGAACCCCACAAAAATTTCATCGAAATCGGTCCAGCTGTTTAGGAGGAGTTTAGTGACAAACACACGCACAGAAGATTTTTATGTGTAAAGATATATATATATATATATATATATATATATATATATATATATATATATATATATATATATATATATATATATATATATATATATATATAAATTAGAATATATTGTACATTTTTTATATTTATCAAAAAATTATTTGTTACGTTAAAATAATCATCAATATAGTTATAGTAAGAAAAGTTTTTTTTCTGATACTCAGAATTATAAATATACTAAGCACATATTTTTTTAAAAAATTCTTTATCAGAACAAAAAAAAATCTACGATATTGATCTGTGAAATGCTTTACAGAGAATAGCTGCACCCACTTAGAACACAATTTTAAAATAAGAATGCATAATTTAACTAATAATAACTCAACAAAAATACTAACAATAAAAATTTCTCTATTGTATGCATTATATTTCTGTCGATACATTGACAAATGTACTGCCACAGCCCAAACAACCAAAATCCTTTGAAAGCCATGGGAAATCCTGTGGCCACTGTGGGTTCTATCCCGAGGCACTTGAAGAGATCCAAGGCCATTTCCCGCTTTCGCCTAACCACCGTACATGACTTCCAGGGAGTATACTTCCACTGACATGGCCTGGCTGTTGTAGAGGCCTGCCAGTGCTGTGGACATATCAAGAGAGATAGCGACAATCTGTTCCAACGCACATAACTCTTTGATGAACCTTCGACTGACGTCGTCATCAGTAGGTACTGGAGGGCTCGGCGTCAAATGGTCGAGAAGCCAAGCATGCAAGTTGGATAAATAAATAAATAAGATTTCTGTCGAATCTGTCAAATTTTCTGACGGCGAATGTCCTTAAATCCTTCACGTTCTTAAGGTATCCGACTACGTGATTTTTAAAAAGTGCACAAATGGATAATTTTCATGATATTTAGTGTCATTTAGATTAGAATATATGTATAAAGTTGTTTTAAATATATTCTGACAAAAAAAGATTATTTAAATACAACATTTCGGTAAAAAATTAACTTAGAATAACCTTTTTCAAAATGTTCTCCTTTTGTGAAAAATGCTTCTATTCTAATAAAATTTTGCCTGTCTATAGCTCAGACCTCTCTACAGAGGCTCAACAATGATTTTTGAAAAATTCATATTATTTTCAGAGTTACAACCGATTGAAATAATTATCGGTGGTTTTTTTCTTAAAATTTCTCCCCTTTGTTGTCGTAAAACAGGGATAAACCCACTTCTAAGTTATATAATTCAAAAATGCTAGTTGAGCCTCTGTACAGAGGTCTGAGCTACATACATGCAAAATATTATTATAATAGAAGCATTTTTCACAAAAGGAGACTATTTTGAAAATATGTCAGTCTATGTTCATTTTTTGTCAAAATATTGTACTTAAATAATTTTTTATTGTAATACTATTCTTAGAACAATTTTATATACATTTTCTAATCTAAGTGACTCTAAATATCATAAATATTATCCATTTATACGCTTTAGCAAAATCACGGTTCCGAACACAGTCGGGTACCTTAAATAGTCAATTCTTACCTCAACAAAGTGGGTGCTCAACCTTGTTGCTCTGGCCAGCGCATTTAGATTTCCCACCCATTGAAAACATCTGGTCTTGGGTGAAAGACTAGGATACCACTACTCTCCAATCACTATGCTTAATGAAGTATGGCATAGACTTGAAGCTGTATGGTATGATTTGCTGTTCTTACCATTAATCCCAGTTCAAATCGATGTCTAACTGGGTAACAGCCTTTTTAGCTAACAGCGGTGGCAACTGTGTGTACGCCTAAATATCCCTATTTAATGGCAAGCAGTGTGTGAGTGGTAAACAAGATTATTCATATAAGATTTATGCAATTCAATGTACAACCTCTGTCCATAAAGTTGAGTGAATGAAGTCAGAACGGTCGATCTGGCAACCCTGGCGAAACAAAACGCTGCATATGCTTATCGCCAGATGTTAACCATCTGCCCCCACTGTTGTTCAGTTGGGAATCACACACACACATTTATATTCCGTGTAAGACTAGTTTGACATTGTGCTTGTTTAGTACGTTGGTTCTTAACGAACAAAAGATCAATTTAAAGTTTTATTTTAAACTTGGCAAGACACCAAAACAAACTTATGCGATGCTGATACGTGTTTATAAAGATCGAGCACTGTCCATGAAGTGTGTGCACGAGTGTGTGTTTGCCTGTTTTCGAGAAAGCCGGGAAAGTGTTTCTGACAAAACACGTAGAGGAATACTGGCGACCTCCGTTAGTGACGAAAACATTGAGAAAGTGATTAAATTAATCACTAAAAATCGTCAATTAACTGAGCGCATGGTAGAACTGCTAATTAACCGTGAATTCATGCGACAAATCGTTACCCAGAATTTAAGGATGAGAAAAACGTGTTTTCGATATTGACGATATTTCTATCATCCAACGAAACGTGACGAGTCTTTTGAACTCCATCTCAAAAGAAGACCTCTTTCAAAGTTCCCAGGATATATCCCTTTAAGACCCGAATTATTTTTATCTTCAAATATTAAATTCTTCTGGTTATTAATATTATATAGACCCCAATTACATTGGGAAAAATAATAAAAAAATGCCCGCTCCCCACCCCAACCTAAAATGTAGACGGGACTCGCACGATCGTGCGGGTTGGGTGTTATCTGTGAAACAGGTTACCCATGAAATTTACGAGTTATACATTTTTAGCTCTAAGTTGATAGAAGAAACAATGTATTTTAATCCAACTAAAATTGTTACAAATAAGGAAATTATTGAAGAAAATTAACTCTTTTATTAATCCATTATTTATTTACTGAAAAAGTCTTTTCTTTTGTTTTGACATTTATAAATAACTATTGCATTTTTCACAACATGTTTTCGAAATGCTTTCGTAGTTTACAAATCTGTCCTTGCGAGGCCTTGAAATGTCATCAACACATCAAAAACGGCTATATATGTCAAGCTTTTTTACCCTGGAATGACCAGGATAAAAACCATGACATGTATAGCAGGGGGATTATAACGCTTCGAACTTTTTGCGAATGGAATTACAGCATTGTTATCTTCATCATCAATAAAAAAAACGTTTGTTAGTAGGGGGAGAGGCTGATAACGCTTCAAATATCTCTAACATAAATTTTAAGCGATCCATTTTGATTTTTAGAGGAATTTTATTTGATATTTCATCTTGTTTGTACAGAAACCAAGAATTTGCAACAGCTAAATCAATGTAATGAATGTATTCAAGAGACTTTTATGGTAAAGAATGATCCAAAAAAGTGTCTTTTCATTTCAAATATTCCCATGTGTTTCTTCATCACTCTCATCTGAACTTGATTCTCCTTCCAGTACACGCGATTCATATGTTTTGTTCGCAGCATTGTCATCATCCGAGAGATCACTATGTTCTGATCTAAGTTCAATCTGATTTATTCATCAATTGAAAAAATTTCTTCTGTGAGAATTCTTCTCCTTTTAGACACCTGAAAAAGTTTTTGGTTAAAAGTTAACACAGTATTCAATGAAAAATAGTAAAATGTATCAGAAAATTTTACTATTTAAAAATATATAAATATATATTTAAACCACACCATACTAACTACCACCGAAAAAACCAGATTTTTTTCGTGGGGGGGGGAGAGATATGGATGCAGATATCTGTGTAGAGGATAAAAATGCCATACTCCTCAACAAATGCATGGAAAAGAAAATTAATTGCGAAAGAGAGAGAGAGAAAGAAAAAAAGGGTCTCATCCATGATGACCACCAAGAACATTTGATATTAACTCTATTGCTATGTATTTCATTTTTATGTAGGCTTTCACCAAAATTATTGAAACAGAAAAGAAAATCGCATGGTTAGAACTTACCTTTACAGCTGCAGTGACTCAAGTAACGCCCAACCCGCACAATCGTGCGAGTAACGTAATCCCGAACCCTAGAAGCCACACTAATAGTGTATAATTAATATTTTTTCTACTTTACAATTATTTAAACATTAATACAAAAATTTGTATCCAAGCAATTAGAAATATATTGATCATTACGACAGATAAAAAGAAGACGTGTTTTCGTTGTATTTGAAAACCAAGTTAGATTTGGCAGCTGAAAGTAAAACATGGACTACAACCACCGTCTGTTGATAAAAAATGATACTTTACACCTTCTGCAAACACGCTCAGTCGTTGGATTCTGGGTTTATTTACATAGACTAATCCAGAAGCAAAAATTTATAAGAATGTCTAACCCGCAAAGTCGTGCGGGTTGGGTCGTAAAGGGATATATAGCAGATCTCAGCGGTGTATAGTTATGGGAGGTGACTATTTCGAAGAATAGTAAAATAACTTTCGTTGATATTTCATCTACGTTTAAAGTTACAGGACTATTCACTGAACTTTATTATCAGAGGTTTTATTTTTCGCAATGTTTTTCTGATATATCAATTGAAATGTCATCTGATATTCAAAATTTCCCATTTCTCTTGAAGAACGCTATGTGTAGATACACAAAAGCTTAAACACCGTATTAGAGCGGATACAAGTTTATCTACTTCTAGACAAACTGAAGCATCGCAAGCTAACAGCAGTTTTCCGTCTCTTATTAAAATCTGCTGAATAGAAAATGCTTAACAAGTCTTCACAGTTCTTCCATCGTAGACAGCAAAGGCTTCAAATTAGACAACAGAAGCTTCAAAACTGTTTTCTTCAATCCGTTCTTCTTGACTATAAATCTATTGAATTTATCTTAAAGTGAAATCTTAATGCACCCTAGTATAGGATTTATGTCGGATATTCTATTGCATAACATATGATTTTTACTATGACAATATATATAGATAATTTCCTTACAGTACTCTTAGCGTATACCTTGAAAGTGGTTGCCCCTAGGAAAACCTAAGCTTTCTTAGCACCTCAATGCAGTACTGCAGTTTTACGGTTTGACCTTGAGGTACCCATTCAGTCATGATGAGGTCATTCATATAGAACAAAAACGATAAGCATGACCGGTTCTTGATGTCATAGATCGACCAGAACGTTCATCATTTTCAACAACCTCCCGATCTTCCAAAAATCGTTTGTGCCTTTCACAAACTCGACTATGTGTGACGTGCAATTATCTCCAAACAACTCTTCTAACAATTTAAAACATTCAGTTGGGGTTAATTTTTTAATTTCAAGAAAAATTTCAAATTTATGCGCAGCTTAATTTTTAAGTTTATAATGATCGTGGCACTTCGACACAGCAACGTCTTACTCAAACAAAGATAAAAAAAAAAAAAAAACTGAACTAGATAAAGGGATGGAATAACGTGCCATCAGCACCGAAAGAGAGGATCAAGGTCAACTATATTCCATTCCTACTCCTTTACACTACGCCCAACGGCTAGGGCTTGCGCAGTCCGGGAAATTAATTGTCACCCCTTGTATACTATCATTCATACATCTACAATAAGTGAGGTTTAAAAAGGTCTTTAAAGACTTCTTTATACAATAGAGTTTACATTTTCAATATCATTGTCACCAGTTTCACAATCCTTCAAGTTTTAAAGCTAATACCATACATATCATTTTCTGGTCTGGTTTAAAAAGAGCAACACTCGGAGACAGTTACAGTCAACATATCACACGAAAAGAAAAGTATGACTCATCAAGAACTCGAAAACTGCTTTCGTGGTTGACCTCATTCTTCCCAAATGTTTAGCATCGGTAATCAGACTTAATGTTTGGCAGTTCGTCCAAAAATGCCACTCCAGAACCTAATTAGCGATCCATCGCCTAATACCTACACCGAATTTCCTGGGCATGTTCCTCTCATTTCGTAAACCATTAAATGGAATTTAAACATTATTGGCAGTTGAGCTCTTCCCCGATAATTTGATTTTCTTTCCATACCCTGTAAACATCTTCGATAACTGAGAGTCGTGACGTTCTTTATAATACGATAAAACTCCACGGAGCTACTTGGGACTCAAAAGTAGCGCAATAAATATTTAACGACTGGCAGAAGGAATCAAATCGATAGGTAAGGCACAAAGGCGAGTGGAAAAGTAGAGGTCGAAACGATCTGTACAGCATTTGGGGGGTTCATAGACTTTTGTCGAAGATAAGGACCAAATTAAGGAGAGCGAAACATGAAACAGGAGAAAATTAAATATTCAAGACCAGTACTAATAATTATTATGCTTTTCCCATTCCTCCCCCCAAACTGTATTCTTAGTTACTGCCACCCCCCTTAAGTAATTACATTACTGCAAGCCTAGATAAGTAATAATGAACATTTATTTTAGTCCTCTGTCAGGATACATCAAATTTAATCAGTTTATCTTCAATTTGCGAGCCAACAAATAAAGCTAATGCAGATAGGCAATCTAATTTCACAAGTTAAGAGGAGGAACGAGCAATTTTTGGAAGGGAAAAATTAATTAGGGACGGTTTTCGGGGGAGGGAAGGAATATCACGGAGTAAATTCGAAATTGCCCTGAATTACGCCCGTTAGGAGTCTTTTACTGAGGGACATAAATTTTGCTACGGAGGAATTAAAACTCGCCCCGGCTTTTGAGAAGTTATGCCCCGCGAAAGGAGCTTTGCTTTGGGTATTTTTAAGGTTGCCTGCGCCGTAATTATGATAATTGGGAAGATTGGAGAAGTGATTCGAAGAAACAGGGGCTCGATTCCGTTGGATCTCTTTTAAACGAAAGGAAAAAGGTGCTGGGATTAAATAATTCAGAGTGCGTTTAGCGAATAGATATTAACAAGTGGCAGAAAACTCCACGAGCATTTTGTGTTTTTCTTTCTACCCCTCCCCCAAGTACTTTCACTAAAAATAGAAACATTTTTATCTCAGCTCTATGTCTGGAATGTAACGTTCTATTTTGAGTGGTCGGGGTTTAGATCTTAACAATCTGTAACTATTTCCAATAGCTCTATAAAAGTTAAATATTTTAAGCTTATATATTAAAGAGTTTATATTACCAAATTACTGAAGAATTTCTAACTTATATCACCGTAAATTATCAATAATGCGTTTTATATTGTACAAATGGAAGTTTGTTTGTTTGAGAGGAGATTTGCTATAACTATTACTACACTGATGAAAACAATTAAAGGGAGCAACGGTTTAAGCCAATGCTTCTCAAACTTTCAATACTTGTGACATACAATAACAATGTATTGAATGCAATAATAATAATTGACGCTAAAACTACAATACGATCTTAATTATAAACCACTCAAATTATTAAGATAAGTATTAAATTTTGCATATGTTACTTTTAAATAATGGATATTTTAAGTAAGTTATTTTTAAGTAATAGATATTTTAAATAAATTATACTTTTAAGTAATAAGAAAAGTAAAGTATTATGTTACTTTTCTTTTCTAATTTTTAAATTGGAACAGATAACAATAAAAGTGCAACGTGTATTTTTATTGTGTCCAGAATGTGTATTATGTTTTGCTTCCTTTCAGTTAATTATTATAATTTTTTAAAAATAATCTTTTATTCTTGACTATTTGATATGCTCACGGCCCCCTCGTAGGATTATCACGCCCCCTTGGAGGGCATGCCCCACAGTTTGAGAAACACTGGTTTCAGGTATCAGATGATAGCTAAGCTCTTCGCAGGCACCTCTGCCACGCTGCGGCCTGAGACGTCATAAGGCAGTGGCGCTGTGATCGCGTTTTTGTAGAGATACCTCAGTTACTGAAAATATCTGTTTTGTTTAGATTTCAACCAGTTTTATGGATACCACATCAGCAAATGAAATCACTTGTGAATTCCAAATTATATATTAAAAAAATATAAGTATTAAACTTTTATTTTACTTTAAGATTACATTATTCACCAATAATCTACTTCCCAAACGAATGTAACCATAACAGTTGCATGCACTAGTTGGTATCGAAAATGAAACACCAAGAGTCAGAAACCGAAGAAACTCGGCAAACTGAGAACGATAGCGAACACTAAAGGTTAGTGTTACTGTCTAACTATTTATTCTTATATGATGTTCATAACACTGAACAAGAATAACGTCAGAACAGTAGGTTGTAGGAAAGGCGATACAAGATGCCGTACGTCTAGATACAAAGTCAAAGAGAGTACAGCTGACTTCCTGGGGAATGCCTTTCTATTCCATATCAACCATTCGTCACAGTTCGTCTTCCAAGTGCGGTGTTGACTGAGCATACAAGGGACATCCAATCATTTCCCAGCCGTATTCCATTGGAGAGAAATGGAGAAATTATGAAAGATGGTGGGTAAAGGATATGGAAATCTTACAGAGCACATTGGCTGACACGAACACTGTGCGATCGAACGTTATCCTAACGGTAAAACCATTGAACACCCGCCAAAGGAATGAGAATATCATCGGCTGTACCCGTCATCCATGAATTGCTGAGCCCTCACAGCCAACTGAACTATACGTGATTTACTATCATATGCCATGGCATCCCAAACTATGATGCTATAGAGCATTCCACAGAGGTGATCGGATTGAACTGTCACCTCTTCATCTCCAATTATCATCACACAAACAGACTAAAACCTCGTTACAAAACAAGACCCTGTGCATTTCATAATCTATGTCAATTTAGCATGGCGCCATTAGAAATGAAATCGTCTGTGCTGTGGGATCATTGACGGTCTTTTTACATTACACTAGAAACCATTCGATGGGTAACGGTTCTGGTTGATAAGGGACCATCAAAGTTCTGAACATGCTGAAAAATATCCCCGAAAGTGGTTTACGAGATCGCTACTGCTTGTCAGTTGATGCATTATTGACTTCGTACTAGCTGCACTGGCACTCCTCAAATTTGCCACACATCCTTGTTCCAACCATGTTTGTCGCAGTCGGCGCACCTAGGTGCGTCTAATTAGATATCAGCTGAGTTTTGACAAGTAGACCGCCCAACCTTTCTCAGTGCAATCACCTTTCCTCTCGACCCTATCGTAAAATCGTTGGTGACAGCATGACATTCTTTGAAAATTCAACGTAATCTCTGAGACAAGAAAAAATTCAATTATTTCCTTGGTAGTGAAAGAGGCATGGTTATTACCCTTTTCGTGAGCTCTTACCCTTCTACCCACTTTAACGCATGACTGAAGGTCATCCTCTTGATATCATTTGCAGTATTTGGTGAAATGCCTACCCTGAGAACTTTCGTAATTGTCTTCCCACTCCTTCTTGATCATCAGTGTAACGTCCTGTATATCACAGAGTTTATACAAGCATGAACATTATATCTTGGGTTAGAAATTTGGATCTTCAAAAAGACATCTTCCTAAAGACTAGCATATTAGATGATAACTTTTGGTCAATAATTGGCGCAAGCGAATTTCTATTCTTGCAAAGATCATACAAGTTAAAATCATTTTAGGGCCCCAGATATTTACGTGAAAAACATTGTTTTCAACAATGAATAACTTAAAATCAAAGTACAGATCTCAACTTACAGAGGAACACTTTGATGGCTGTTTACTACCAGAAATATCATTATCTTTACTAATATTATAAACGCGAAAAATTTGTCTGTTTGTTACACTTTCAGCAAAAAGAACAATGGATTTTAATGAAACTTTACAATAATGTAGTTTATACATCAGAATAACACATGGGCTATAATTTATAAAGATATTGTGTAAAGTGTCTGAAATATAACGATAATTGTCAAGTAAGTAGGAAAAAATTCTGCCATCTGCAAGCTATTCTGGCGCGCGCTGCAAAAAAAGCCCACAATAGCATACATCTATCTTTTATGTGTGAAGCAAAACTTTTACTTTTTGTTTTGTCTACAACAGGCGCTCGCTTCTAATTTAAACTTTGAACAGTGTAATCACTATTTTTTTATTTCTGAATAAAACTAGATTTCAAAGGGAGAGGTTGTGTTAAGTCTCTCTTTATTTGAATAGCTACTATTTATTTGTTTCAAATGTAAGCCATTATCACCAAAACAGTGAACCATAAATAAAATAAAAATTGATAATTTATTTCTATGCACGTTTTTTTATGATTTTATGATGCACATTCGGTATATAGTAACAAATTGATCTTTATATTAAAATAAATACTTTTATCGCTTCTGGTATTTAAAGTAGATAAATTTTGTCTTTCTTACTACATCATTTGGACAATTTTGTATAATTTGTTTGTGATTGATAGTTAATAATAACACGATAATTTTATTTGAATAGGCAGATATTGCACTTTTTTAGTATAAAAATAATAATAGCTACTGTACTGTATTTCTTAGAAATATAGAAAAAGTACCACTTAGAATTATGCCACGAAAGCTTAAGTCTAATCTTTCCTAAAGCTCTTATAAAGCTTGAGCTATGAAAGTAGCTAGACAGCTCCCAACTTGACTCTATCGCCAATATTTCGCTGATTCAATTGAATCGCCATTATAATTTAAGGAACGGCGTTGCTTGCGAATATTACAATTTTAACGTAAAATAAATACAACAGAAAGTAATATTAACGTATTACACTTCCAGATATAAATTATTTACACTATTTTAAACGTTCATTACACAAAATGTGTAACAATGTGTTATTTTTGCTGAGCATAGATCAGTTTAGAAAGGTGTTTTCAAAAATCGACCCACCACAAGAGAGTTACGGGGAGTTATACATTTAAAAAAAATCCTTTTTATCAGCTATTCGATCTACAAACTTAAAATTTAACAAACATGGGTGTTTTGTTGTTGTTTTTCAGCTGAGATATGCAAAAAGCTTCTTTTTTTTAATTTGCAATTCACGTAAAATTAACTCATTAAAAACTTCTTTATCCTTCAATTTGTATCGTTTAATTTTTCAATTTGCCCCAGTGAAGAACGGGTATACCAGCTAGTATCCTCATAATTATGATGTCATCGCTAATAAAATGCAAAGCTAAAGACTTAAAAAATTATATTTGTATAAAAAGAATTTTATATACATACTAGTGAAATGTGTAAACCATATAATATATAAGGTTGAATTATTTCTTATAGATTCTTCTCTTTTGCCTATATTATTTAGTAGTTGTTTTTGTTATATATTAGAATCACTGGTGTAGCTAGTCCTGAGTGGGCCCTGTATCAAAATTCCTTGGGGGGCCTATTTAGGGCCTTTTGACATCTTATGATTATATTTTAACGCATAATGGGGCCCCGTATCATTGATACGGCGGTGGTTAAGCCCCTGATTAGAATATATTACAATCAATAACATAAGGAGCAATGATTTTCATACCTCAAAATTATGTTTTAGAAATGTTTTCGAGCATTGTATGATATGTTATTTTATAACTAGGTGATCTTAAAGATTCCCCTTGAAAAAATTAATATGCCTGCAATCTCATCGATATTGCGAAAACAAAAAGTTCTAATACCCAATGTACTCAAACATAAAGAGTTGGTATCCCTGCTTTAGAGAGTAATTACAGAATGGTGGCGCCATCTTGTAGTACACTGTTGCATTATATAATTAAGAAAAATTCAGGAAATAGACAATTGATGGTCTATTTAATTCGTTTCAGCAAATGCTTTCTAACAATTTCTTTTTAAATAAAAATACTTTTATTCATCTCTCTTATGATGTATACAATTTAAATAAGTGCATTTTTTGTTAAATCTTTCGTTATAAATAAACTTAAGCTTCACCGTTGATAGTATGTAGTATATGATGTCATAATGTGACATTCCAATTTTAAGAATATAAAATATAAAAATGTGCATTTGAATGTTATTTTGGAAAGAAACAGCAAAAAGGAAATGGAATATACTGTTGTTAATAAAAATATTTTGATTCAAATGATAATTTATATGGGACTAGCATTGCTACTAAAGAAATAATAACTATAAAAATTATGTTATATGTAAAACAGAATAAAAATCAATCGAACTCTAATATTAAAAAGGGAATTAAAACATCAAAAAAAAATAATACGATTATATTTAATTTCTCTAAACTGAAAATAATAATAATTATGATTTCAACAAAATTCTTCTCTCAATACAAATTTCTCTTCTTCTATTTTATCTCATTTATATCACTATCAAATAATATTCCATCCCTTTTCCTACGAGAATTTAGATGAATATACACTGCTGGGAACAATTGCTAAGGATGGATAACACTATCATCCATAGCAACCACAAAATGAAAGGAAGCAAAATGTGGAAAATTAGAATAAGTGCGGGATATTAGTAAGAAGAAGTATGAGTATGCAAATTTTTTTCCACGTCTGTTCATCACGTGATAGCGTTCATAAGAGCTTTAAAGGTTTTGACGCGTGTGGACAGTTGTTGTTTCAAGTCAAAGTTTTACAGGAAAGATTTAATAGACGAACTTAAAATTTTTGGCATGTCTTCCCGACATCACATAGATGATTTTATGCGGGGCCGAATTATTGGAAAGATCGAAGAAGGGCGAAAAATAACAGATGTTGCCAGGGAGTTCGACATCGCTCACAGCGTTGTTTCACGGCTGTGGAAGTCATTTAAAACTACTGGAATGTGTAGTAGACGGCACGGGGGAGGTCGTGTTAAAAGTACGACGCCTGCAGAAGACAGATATATCATCCTATCAGCAAAAAGGAACAGGCGCACCACAGCTCAGCATGTGGCAAATCAGTTTCTTGCTGCCTCAGGAAAGCAGATCTCCCGAAAAACTGTTGCCAGACGTTTGAGGGGAGGAGGACTATACGCACGCAAACCTGTTGTGTGTGTCCCATTGACCAGACAGCACCGTACTGCCCGTTTGCAATGGTGTCGTGAGCATCACAATTGGACTGAACAGGACTGGGCATGCGTACTATTCTCAGATGAGAGTAGGTTCAGTCTGTCATCGGATTGTAGACGCCAACTGATCTGGCGCGAGAGTGGTACTGCTTATCGTCCAGAAAATATCCAGGAAAAGGACCGATATCCGACATGCAGTATCATGGCGTGGGCCGGCATCATGATCAATGGCCGCACGCGCCTACATGTGGTTGCGAATGGGACTATGACGGGCCAACGATACATTGATGAAGTTCTACTTCCTCATGTTCGTCTTTTTCCGTGGTGCTGTCGGTGATAAATTTGTTTTTATGGACGACAACGCAACATGTCATCGAACACTCGCTGTTCAGGATTGTCTAGACAGCGAGGGTATTCAACGTCTCGTATGGCCAGCGCGTTCTCCAGATCTAAACCCCATTGAAAATGTGTGGGATACTTTGGGAGGCAAGTTGCTGGTCGAAACTATCCTCCGACAAACAAGAACACCCTCATCCGTGCACTCACAGAGGAATGGGATAAATTGCCTCAACAGCTGCTGGATAATGTTGTGCAAAGTATGGTACGACGTGTGGAATGTTGCATCACACTCCACGGTGGACATATCCCGTACTGATACCTTTCTTTAAGGTGCCTGCTGACTTTTAGATGCATTGTTCCATTTCTCCGTACGCAGATCAAATGAACATTTTTTTTTCAGATGTTTCACAGCTTTTGTACTTTCCAGAACAATAAATATTATTTATTCTAATGTCTGAACAGTGTGTCAACTATAGTTTATCCTACTAGGCCTCATGTCTCGCTTAATGTTATGGTACATAGCAATTTGTGATCCGTTCTTAGCTATTGTCTAGCAGTGTATACGTATCAATAATTGACTTGTTAGATCAAAGTGTAAATCTTTTAGATCTGTATTTATCTTTACACAAATCAATTTTTATACGCAATTATTTCACATTGATACTCACAATCCTGGCTGAAAATCAATAGATATTATAATAATTTTTTGCGGATATCTATGAAAAGCACGAGTTGTAAAACAATTTTTTTTATAACAGCTGAACATTCATCTTCAAAAGTATGCACACATTGAAGACATTTTCTTTAATTCATTCTTTACTTTTGAAGGAAAACTCAAAAACTGCAATAAAATTGTTTTTAAGCCCGCTGACTTATTAAAGTAAGGGTCACAGGTAATAAGCTGTGATTCTCTTCATTTTATAAGGTTTATTAAATGAAATCTTAAGAAATACACATTAATTTTTATAGAGTTTACAATTAATTTTAAAAAAATATGCAACAGTGGAATTTAAAAAAAATGTTTTATGTATATTTTCTTAATAATGATGAAACAACTTATAAAAAATGTTTCGATGATTAAGATTCATGTGTGTGAAGTTTTTTTTCTATATTGTTATAATACTGATTAATCGATTGACAGGTCTTTAATGGAATTAGGATATCAACCCAAGACACTATTTAAAAAACTCGATCATAAACTCGGAACTATCATCACACAGATTTAATGGCTGTATATACAGGGTGATTCGCTGCCAGACCGACAAACTTGTAGAATGTGTAGGGGGTACAGAGACGACTAAAAATCACAAGGGATCCAGGGTTGCAAACGCTGTAGCTCTGGTGCAAAGAAGCAGAGGAAAATAACAGAAACAACAACACATTAATGGGACAGAAAATATTTTATTGAAACATTTTACTACAACAGATATTCAAAAATACGATCAGAAATTTCTAGGGATGCCTGACAGCGGCGCTGCAAGAAATTCCTTACGTTCTGGAGAATTCCTGGTATGTCACGTATCCTCCCGGCAGCTACAGATATTCGAGTGATGTCTTCGACTAAAGAAACAGGGGCTTCGTTCACCAAAAATAACCAGTTAACTAGTAAAAAAACTAGTCTCACGTAACCTACTGTTTACATTTTTGAATTATACATTATCAGCATGTTAGCAGTTCCTCGTTTGAATACGAGTTCATCCTACTAACTCGATAAACGGATCGCCAAAGACGAATTCCAGCAGGAATGGTGCTGGAAGTTCTTCCATTCAGCGCCATCTACCACGACTGCCTAGAGAAATCTTCCAGAACGTCAGGAATTCCATGCAGTGTCACTGTCAGACTTGCCAAGTGACTTCTGGTCGTAATTTCAAGCAGCTGTTGTAATACAACCGTTTAATAAAATATTTTCTGTCGCATTAATGTGTTGCTATTTCTGTGTCTTCTTTGCACCAAAGCTCGCAATTACGGCATTTGCGCACCCCCGCATTCCTATGCGATTTCGTGTCGTCTTTGTAACCCTTACAGACCCTGCAAGTTTGTCGGTTTGATAGCGAATCGTCCTGTATAAGTAGTTAATATGTTAATCCTGTGCAAGAAAATGGGAAGAAGAAAATCGTACACCCATTAAATTAAAAAAACTTTTTTTTCCTTTCCAAAATAGGAACTAATTGAAAATTAAGTCATAACATGAGTTTTCAGGACACTCATGAAACTAACCTCACTCTCAATATAAGTCCAAGTTAAGACTGTCAATCAAACATTACCGAATGAACAATCGAAGTTTTGGATTCTTCACCAGCACGCAGAGCCGATCCTAGAATGTCGGCCGCCCACGTGCGAAGACCTAATGTGCCACCCCTCTAGAGAATTTTTCATATTTTGACTAATACTAACTAATACTTATATGTTTAATTACCTATTATAATACCTGCATATTTTCTTAATTATTGTGTGATATTTAAATATTTAATTACTTATTGAAATACATATATATATGCAATTACTTATTGCAATACATATATATTTAATTACTTATTATGACACTTATATATTAAATTTCTGATTTTACAATGCTTATATATATAATTGCTTATTTAATACTTATATATTGAGGTTATAAACTCATCTACCTGCCTAAGAGTAAAAAGTAAAACATTAATAAAATGTAAATAAAATGTAAAGAGCAAAGCTTTATTTTTTTTATCAGCTAATGGGTTATGCTCGCGACAAAATATTTTAACAAAATAATAAACAAGCAAAAATATTACCTTTCAAATAAAAATAGACATTTTATAATTAGAAAAGCAAAACAAGAGTATTTACACAGAAAATAAAATTTAATAAAAAAGTACTGAAGTATATATATATATAAATCTCGCGAAACGAAAAGTATGAAAATCAGTCCTTCTACAAAGATAACTTGATTAATAATTAATTATAAAATAACCTTTCTGACTTTCTGAGAGAAACAAATTTGTCAATAATTTTGGTGAAATCAATTTTTTAAGAGATTTCAGATTCAATAAAGAATGTGTCCGTATCTGAATCCTTTCTCTTTTTTTTCCTTTTATGTGTAGCATTCCTAAAAACTCCTAGAAAAAATTCTAAAATATAAACCTTACCATCAATAGGGCTGACACATCTAATAACAAACTTTGTTTATTCTATGTGACTAATATCTGGTGAAGAGACAAAAATTATACAATAATATTTTGCATTTTTGACAATGCGTGCTATCTCATTACGAATAGATTGGGGGCTAAAATAGTAATTATTTCATTTTGAAAATGCCGCTCTTAGTAGTGTTGAATACGTGTTTTGTTATTTTTGCATTTACTGACATTATTAATGTGTTCTTATATAATTGGATCAGATTTGGACAATATTTAAACTGTCTTTAAAAAATTACTATTACTTCAACTTTACACTAGTTCGTCTGATTTCCAAATTTTGACTTGCTAAAAATTGTACTTCAGCAATCATTCTTTCAATGATGGTGCGCCATCTCGCAAAACTGTGTTTAAATTACTATGGATGATCTTTGCTAGAACCCCCAAACACCTACGTCCTCAGGGACGTTACAAAGTACGAAAAAGGCTTAGCAGAATACGAAAATGGGAGAATTTTATTTTAATTTTCAATTTTAAAGTTTTTCCGATATTTTTTTATTGTATACTTGTGGAACACAAAAACCCCTGAGGAATATTTCATATATCTTAAAAGAATTTTTCTCATACTTATAAAACTTTTCATGTTCATACCTTTTTTTCAAACGGATGAAGATTTTGTGTGTGTGTGAATATATATATGCGCACACAATTTGAAACGTGGTGTAATACTTTGTCTTGGAGGGCAATGGTGACACAGATAACATCGGCTTTTTTTTTTTTGAAT
Source organism: Trichonephila clavipes (assembly GCA_019973935.1). Classification (NCBI taxonomy): domain Eukaryota; kingdom Metazoa; phylum Arthropoda; class Arachnida; order Araneae; family Nephilidae; genus Trichonephila; species Trichonephila clavipes. The sequence goes on along the minus strand of BMAU01016503.1, from coordinate 8,067 downwards.
TATCTTTCCATTTTCATTTCTTCTCAAGCAACAAATTGCCCATAGACATGCCAATCCCTATTCTTTGTCGAATCTTTTCAAGAATCTAAATTCCTACCTTCAATGACAAAATTCCTGCCCTCACCACAAAGAAAATTCCGGATGAGAAGCATTTCAGTACCATAGACAAGCTACATCGCTTAAAAAAACACACTAGCACTAATAATCTCATTATAAGAGCTAAAAATATTTTCAAATCAAAGATAGAGAGAAGAAAACATCAATACTCATACAGCGTCCGGGAAAACCAGTCGTTGCAAGTTTTCGGTAGTGTATGGGAAAACCAGGGATATAACATGTTATTTTATATACATCAAATAGGTGATTTCCTTAGGAAAAGTCTCAACCAACACACATAGTGTGACGGGGCTTTTCGTGACTTTCAACAACTAATCCTCTTGGGGAATCTTTGGGCCAGCGATCGCGTTTATTTCACAGCCATCCCTCTCAAGAAGAAACCATGAGATGTAGATTAGTTAGTGTATATGAAGTTAGAGTTTAATAATCGTAAGTCAGAAGGAGCGGAGCCGCTGAAAGCAGAGTTACTATGGTAAGAATTAGAATTACGCATTGTGACTAAAGGACGTATTTTAGCTACTAAATTAGTGAATCTAGAATTAGTAGGATTGATTAAAATTAATCTATTCGGACTCTTATTCACGTATAGCCGTTGCTTTCTTTATATCACTCCAAGGGTTCCCTTTATAGATTACTTGTTATGGAATATTATCTTTAACAATAATAAATTAGATTTATCATGGAGAATCTTGATCATTCATCGTTACCTCCTATAGCTTTAGGTAGACAAGATGATGAGAAAGCGAATTGACTTCAGGGGTAAGATCATTACAATAGTACGGTATTTCTTATAAAAATGATTGAATAGAACCGTACCAATCATAGATACGAGTATTCAAGAAAAGTGAAATAGTGAAAAAAGACGTGTTTTGAGTAAAATGCGTGTATTAAAAAAATGTATTAAAAATGTGTGTATTGTGTGATTACTTTTGGCCGTGAGTAGCCTAGTAGCTAGAGCATCGGACTCCAGACCGGAAAGCCTGGGTTCGATGCCCGATGCTTATATTACTTCCTTCTGTTATTATATTAATTATTATAACAAAAATAGTTTTTCAAATACCCTCCAAAGCATTAGTACACACGGGTACGTGCTCGTTAAATCAGTGGATCCTTAGTCTTGTGGGCTGAGTCACGAGCGCAGGGACTGGATTTTCAATTTTCACAAAACATGTTCTTATTGGATATCTACTCAACAGAAGAAACATTCCTACCAAATTTCAAGTCTATTCGCCTTGTAGTTTCGGAAATCTTGTGAAAGTGAGTCGCTTTTCTTCTATATATAGATAGATAGATTAAGCATATTCACACAAAGTATTTAATGAAACTTTATTCTAAAAATGAAAGGGAACAAAAATTAAAAAAAACTTATACAAAAATATGTTTCTTTATAGTTCATATTTATAACTTTACATCCGAATGAAACATTAAACATAACAGTGACTTTACAAAATAAACAGATTATTTAAAGGAAAATGGCAATGAATGCACATATAAGAAGAGTAATTAATGATAAATAATAAGTTGAGCTGGAGCTGCGATAGTTGTAAGGTCCATCCGCACTGGTCCTTATCATGGGTTCCACGTGTTCCCATGTTCCATTATTGGGTAGAGGGTCTATCTTTAAAATGTGACACATGATATTGTATAAGTCGATTATATCTACCGGTTTCGTTGTCACACCGCTTCGGAAATCTGAAAGAACAAAATAGGAAATAAATCTTACCGGGAAATGAGCATTGTGCAATCAAAAAAATACTACTGTGACAATCAAATAACCGGACTAGTCTTAAAAGTTAGCTTTATTGAAAACAATATACAAATACCTTCTAATCCCCTTCCCTATCAATACATAGCTGTATACGAGTTTTCCGCCGTTCAAAGGGGTGCTGCTGCTCATTAGATGTCACCATCTTCAGTAAATGTGCCGTGTTTACCTTACCTCTCCTACAGATTGAAAATGTGTTCTTATGAATCATTTTTCACTTTATGAAGCATGTAGAAGTCGTATGGTGTGATATCTGGTGATCACGGGGGATGCTCGAGCCCCATAATGCGTTTGTACGCATGTGCCGAGGCGTTGTCGTAATGCAAAATCTACATGTTATTGTTCTGCAGATCTGGTCTTTTCTTACTCGCTCTTTCTTTAAACTTCCTCAGGACCTCAATTTAGCTCTGCTGTTTTACCGTTTGGCCTTAAGGTACCCATTCAATCATGATGATGTGATTAATATCGGGCAAACCCGATGAGCATTACCTGTTCTTGATGTCACAGACTGACAAGAACGTTCATCATCTTCAGTAACCTCCCGACTTCCGAAAATCATTTGTGCTATTCAAAAACTTGACGTTGAGACGTGCAATTACCTCCAAACACTCCTTTTTAACAGTTTAAAACATTCATTAGGATTTTTTTTTCATAAATTTCTCGAGTAATTTCAAATTTATGCGCAGCTTGATTTTTACGCTTATCATGATCGCGACACTTCGACACAAAGTATTTCTAAAACAAGGATAAAAAAAACAAATCGAACTAGATAGAGCAGTGGTCTTCAGACTTTTCCAACTCACGAAACCCCTAAAGCAAGAAGGTGTTTTCGTGAAGCCCCAAAAGCTACAAAGTATTTGCGTGAACCCTATTCCACACACACACTTAGAAAAATGTATCTTAAAATAATACTTAAAATAGATTAACAATGGATCAATGTAATGGTAATTAAAAAAAAGCATTGCATTTAAAATTTTAAAATTTTTGATCTACTTTTAGTATAATTTACTCATTAATAAGATTATTCTGTGTTTCAAATGTCACCTACCTGTGCATTATGTTTAGTAACTGGGGTATGTGAACACGATTGTCATCACTGCTCAGATTGAATCTGGATTCGTTGCTAAAGACGACCAGGTTCAATTCCGCTGCAGTCCAGTTTCCTCGTGCGCGGTACCACTCCAAACGGAGACGTTGATGGGTGAGCGTCAAGAGCATGGGCGTCGCGATCCCTAATGTCCTTCAGCCAGGCGCCTTCGTATGGTTCGAGAAGACATAGGGGCCCTTAGTGAAGGTGCTACCTGTGCCTGGATGGCAGCCGATGAAGCAGTTGGCTGTACGACGTGCATTTCTTACGATGCGGCGGTCTTCTCGACGACTGGTCTGTCGAGGGCGTCCTGAGCCTGATCTTCGTGTAATGACGTCTCTCGGATCCACTGGTCCCAACACCTCCTCACAACACAATCAGTGCGGCCTAAATGACGAGCTACTCTCCTAGCTGCCCACCCATCTTCCATCATGCTGATGATTCTCCCCTCTAAAACTGCGGCAGCTGCTCATATTGCCTTCGAAAACGGCGTAATGGCATGTCTACCTCAGCTCTTCCTTTGTAAACGACTCAGCACACTCAAACAAGCTTTGGATACCTGTTTTATACTCCACCGAAAACGACGTTAAATGCCTTCTACCGGCTACACGTAATGCGCAATCACGCTGCACTTCTAATCATTCGCATATCTCCCCGACATGTACTTTCATGCCAAGTTTCGTTACGATCAAACAATTGCTTCTTGGTGTGCTAATTTTTTTGTCTCTATTAGTGTATATTCCATTCTCATCGCTTCACATCAAGCCTAACGGTTAGCCCATGCACAGTCCAGGAATTTAATTGTTACACCTTGTATAGTAACAAAAGCAATGCTATATTTCATATTTCTTAATAGGTTGTATGCAAAAGGAGAATATGTGTTTATATTACCTGGACCAGTAGCTAGGAATATTGCACGCATGTCTGGGCTTACATTGACATCATAGCCATGTTCCCCGAAGTAGTTCGAAAATAAAGTATCGCCGATTCTTTTTTTAGGGTCGGAGAGCTATTTTCAAAAAAAAAAAGTACATTTGGTCTAGAAATTTAAAAAGAAAAATCAACGATACACACAATCAAATATACAATCATATTTATATTTCAAGTACTATTAAAATTCAATCTTTTAATTTCTTACAATTAATAATGAGATATTGGGTATTATTCTTTTTTAAAAAATGAACATATATGTGTGTTTAAAAAATGAAAAATATATAACTTTAAATATAGTCGTTCATTTTTAAATTTATTTTTTAGAAAAAAAAAACTTTTACATAATTTTTAAATTTAAAAAAAAATCATTTAATATTTCTATTTTGTACAATTTATTACTACGTGTTTTGTGAAGCATAAAAAATGCTAAAACAAATTAGAAAATGTTAAGAACATAACCAGTTTATAAAATTAACAGAGTTGAAATATTTCATTCATTAACTTTAATCGTGTTTATTTATCTTATTTATAATTAGTTTCAATATAATTTGGGCTGCAAAATAAAACGAAAACTCTTTGCGCTTAAAATATAATTTAATTTATCTCTGTTGAAAGAAATTAAATTTTTGGAGTTGCATAATTAATTAAGTACTTGAAGTTTTTAATTTAGAATCATGAATTTTATCTCTAAGCTAATTAATTAGTACGGTGTATTTATAATCCCATATCATGTAGTTATTCAGCGGAAAATAATAGCAAAAACTAAACTATGTTAAATGTAAACAGTCTAATGAACGATAGAATAATAAAAGAATCGATATCGTAATTAAAATAAATAATTACCTAGCGTAAAAATCAACTATAATAATTATTATTAAACTAAAAATTCCATCCTTTTAAAAATAAATGAATAAGAAATCAAATTAGTCATAACAACACTTTGCAGACATAATTTTGGAATATTTTTTTGTTCTTATGAAAAAGGTGCGAAACTTTTAGATACAGATGATTCACTTAAGGCTTTATCATCTCGTTTATTGATTGATTGAATATTAACGTCGCACTGTTCAGCTACACGAGGGCTTTTGGCGACGGACCACGTAATTTTGAACCATGGTCAAGTGACGTGGACGACACCTGAGCTGGCACCCCCCTCTCCTAACTACCACACCACACCAACGGGAGGGGACGTTTCAGCTCTCGACAGATTTAACGTGCATCGCTGCCCTACACGGCGGGTCTTTAGTGGTACTGGGCTCGAACCCGTGACAAAGCAAGCCACGGTCGATACCTATACCACTCGGCTTATCATCTCGTTTAACAGAAAGGAAAAGATTTAATACAGAAAACCAAATAATTTTTAAGTACTGAAATAAGGAAAAAATTTCATTATTTCCGTATATATATATATTTACTATTTTTATAAAGTAAAATATGCCCGAAAGAGCACAAAAAATATGAAGGTTTCTCTGAGATTAATTTTCTTCTGCTTACAGAAAATATTTTTACATCTATTTTAAGAACTCATTTGTAAATTTATTTATATTTTTTTATATTTTTAAAAACATTTTTATGAATTAAACACACCATTTTCAAGTATCATGAATTATATATATATATATATATATATATATATATATATATATATATATATATATATATATATATATATATATATATAATTCAAATTTTTATAAAATATTAAAAATGTGATGCAAAAATCAACATATTTTTATAAATTTTGAAATACATTTCTTTTACCTATTATTAAACGTGATTTAAAAGTTATTACAATCTGATTTCAAATTCTACATCGAATAATCCAAAACTAAAACAGGTGGAAGAAGATGCACAATAAATGAGTTGGTGAACGCTGATACAATGCTATTAACCAAGCCTCGTGATTTTTTTATATATCTCGTCTGCTCATTTTTTTAACTCAATATTCGATTCGATTTGAATTATATCGTTTGCTTTACGTATCCGAACTCGCGAGTGGAATAAAAGAATTATATTCTGTTTGGACTTAATAAAGTTTGTATTTTCCATTTGTCATTTCTGTTACAATTTTTATACCAGCTTCAACAGAACAGTACGAGCAATAGCCACGAAACGTAAGTACTAAAAAATTTACATTTTTTTATCAAAAAAAAAAATTCGACTGATGATTATAGCATTTAATATTGTCTAAAAGTAATTTTTATTTCGTGAATTTAACGAACTCTTATCTCTCTCTCTCTCTCTATGGAAATTCTACTTTTTAGTATCTCAAATCTAGACTATTTTTATGCAGTAAAATATGCCCGAAAGAGCACAAAAAATATGAAGGTTTCTCTGAGATTAATTTTTCTTCTGCTTACAGAAAATATTTTTACATCTATTTTAACAACTCATTTGTAAATTTATTATTATTTTTTTTATATTTTTAAAAACATTTTTATGAATTAAACACACCATTTTCAAGTATCATGAAAACAGTTTATAGTTCCAGAAAAACTATGTGTTATTATTCCATTATTATTATGCCATTATTATTATTATGTCATTATTTTATTTTATTTTCTCATTATTATAATTTTTTTATTTATTTTATTTATTTATTTATTTTATTTTATTTATTTATTTATTTATTTATTTATTTATTTATTTTATTTATTTATTTATTTATTTATTTATTTATTTTATTTTATTTTATTTATTTATTTATTTTATTTATTTATTTACTTTTTAGAATGCATTATTTTTGCATTCAAATCCATACAGTGCGCCAAGTTTGAGGCGGATATTAGAATTTTCTTAGAATTAGCATCACATTTACGAATTCGAAATGGTCGATAGTTTTAAGCAAAATAGTATGATATACATACATCATTCATCCGTACAATATTTAAAAAGGTTTATTATTGCTGTTTGAACATACATCATCAAAATAAATGCATTTATATTGGTGAATTCGCTTATGGCTTACTCTTTGAATCGTAATTTTGAAAATTCATATTAAATTTTGCTCATTTAAATGCTTTTAATGTATAGATACTGAAGTTTCATTTGCTTCGAAATTAATATGTAACACCACTGAACTTATCTTCCTCGCCTCTGTTTTGATATTTGGAAAGCCCATTTGATGCTTGTGTTAAAAAAAAGTCACTCAAATCGTGGTGATATAACCGTATTGCTCAAACCGTTCCCAAAATATTACCTGAATTTAGAACTTACCGCTTTGACAAAGAAGGCTTCGTCGCATTCAAGGACAATTGGTCCAAGTCTTTTGGCATTTCTTATGTGGTAAGAATCTGGAATATCTTTTCTTCTGTATATGTGAAGGCCAGTAATATTGTCAGCTTTTAGAGCATTATACAACTGTAGGGAGAGAAATTATTAGAATTCGAATGCCATTTTGGCATTCGGGAGAAAAAATTTCGGGCTTTATTTTTTTGAGTTAATAAAAACTGTGTACCTTTTCTTCTTTTCCATCCATGGGAACTAAGGAATCAATAGGACCAGCGTTTACTTGGTATTTTATGTCTGCTGAATACTTCTCGAGGCTAATAAAAGTAGTGTTTCTTACATCCGCCATGCCGTGGTCGGATAGTACCATTATATTTACCTAGAAGAAAGTAATCTTTATAATCAATTTTGATTTTGAATTGCCAATTATTTTCTTTCCTTTTTTTTAAGAATTAAAATTTTACAAAAAAAATATCTTATTGTTCATTACGTTATATTTTAAGCCATCAGAATATATTAGAAATTATTGGTAAACACTATAAATAAATGTTACTTAGAAGATTAATATTTTTATCACAAGTAATAAATTGCAAATGAATTGTATAGATAATAACCCTCTAGTTTTTTCATTATTTTCTTACCTCGTTTGTTAATTTTGCCTTGATTAAAGCTTTCTGCATGTGATCTATTACTTCATCAACGTACGCAATGGAGTTCTTGAATTCTGGAGAATCCATGCTCGTGTAATGACCTAGAAAAATATTTAAAATCTACAACTTCTAAATGAAAAAAAAAATTTCATGTCAAGTAATGATAATGTATAACGTAATCAATTGAGATTTTAGTTAATTTTAATTTCAATTTCCTTCAAAATAAATATATTACTAAATATCGAAAAAAAAGTTAAAACGTAAATCCTTTGAGAAATTTAATAATT